>JBBPBR010000001.1:13438556-13517611 GCA_037974775.1 Cicer pinnatifidum
TTATTGGAGAATTACCTAAATTTTGGCAGAAAAAGTAAAAAGTAATGGTAAACAACAAAATGATGGAATTATACCGTATAGTGATTTAACTATGGGATAAACATCTAATTACGTAATAGATACATAAATACAAATTTGTCCTGATTATAAATTATAAAATTAAATTAATTCTGAAAGTCTTTCAGAATATAAGAAAACTAGGTTCTTTATGTGAGCAATTTGGAATAGAATTAGCTAAACGCTCGAGTAGATCTACTAGAAAGAAAAAATAAACATTTTATTAAAAGAAGGAATTTTATAAATTAGAAAAAAACAATCATATAAAGGTCTATAAAATTATAGGACTAAGGGAAAAAGAAAACAAAAGAAAAACTTGCAAGATATTAAGTATTTTAAATGTGGAAGATTTGGTCATTATGCAAAATATTGTAGAGTTAAATAAAAGATTAATAAAATAAATAACCTTAATATTCAAGAACATGAACTATGTATATTTGTTTATTACACAATGACTTCTTTCAAAAAGTGTTTTATACTGAAGTATCTTATAATGAAAAACTAAAGTTTTATATATAATTTTAACTTCACCCATTTTTTACAATACTAGATAGTGTGAGACTATTTCAATCAAATACCAACATTTTTATGTCTTAGTTCCATAGAGTTCAATAATTTGTATTTTTCATAAACTCGAAACGTGAAGTCCCTTGCCCATTTTTCAAAAGCCGTGAAACGTAAAAGCACTTTTTTTTTTTAGAGAGTTTCATTTTTCTAAATGCTTGAAACTTGGACTCCAAAACTAACCTTAAACGTGAAAGTCCCTCGCCCTCACTCAATCTCCCTTAACCTTAACCTTAACCTTCAACATTAATCTCACTTTCATCTCTTTCAAAGTTGAAGTTCCAACCCCCTCATATCAAAATCTCTATTTATCTCATACATGCAACAAAATAAATAACATCAAAAGATGAGATATGAGACAAGACAAACAAGATCAGAAGATGAAATCTCGTACACTAAAAACCACATTTAAAAAATAGAAGGAGATGAGAGAAACAAAACTAGTGTTAGGTTTGGATCGTTGCTTCTCTTATGTTTGTAATTTCTGTTTGTTTGTTTGTAGATCTATTTATTTGTTTTTCTCATTTGTCTAGACCTCCAATTTTCTTATCTCCTCCTCTTCGAAAATTTTATTCACGATTTTGAGCTACTTCTTTTTTTATATTAATTTTTTATATTATTTTTAAATTTTGTTACCCACACCTCTCAATTTTTTTTATAAAATATAAATACCTAAAATGCTCTTGTTTATTTATAACATTCTTTAAACAATAACCTTTCATTCTATCTTCATCTTCAACTCATAACCTCTCTTTCTATCTTAAGATCTACCTCACACTCATATTCATGTTTTTCTCTCACACCCTCTTCTCCTTCTTCCTCCCATGTCAACATCTTCAATCATCTTCATTAGCTCCCATTTACATCAGGTTTGCATCAATATTGCTCTTGTTCTTGTTTTTTTACAATAGTTAGGTGATTGAAACTGATTTTGGTGAAAATGAAACTCATTTTGTCAACTGATTTTGGTTATGCAAACTAACGTTGCCTAGAAATCTAAGTGAACTCAGTTTGCATAAGTGAACATAGATTGTGTCGCAACATATTTGATTGTATTTTGATTATGATTATGGTATGGTTATGAAGAAATGGTGCGCAATATGTTTATTGATAGAGTGAGTCGAGTTATAATCAAGATACTGCTAATGACGAGGGTCGTCGTGTTAGACCCATCCGCTTCTACACGGGCTCAACGTCTTGAGAAGCAGCAAGAAGTGCAATAGGAGAGGCAGGCACAACGGGAACAACGACGATTATAATAGCAACAACAAACACAACAAGAGCGACATTCCCAACAGGAAGAGCAAACCCAACATGAAGAGCAAACACAACATGAGGTCCAACCAGAGCACATAGATGAACTTGCATAGGCTGATGGATATTTTGGTGGTCTAGTTGACAAGTTTATCCTTAGGACATTTGGTGATCATGTGGCCACTCGACTTTGGGATGGAGTGGTAATTTTTTCAATCATATTAAATTTTTAATAGTTATTGTCATAATGTGTTTTAACTAATATTTTTTCCTTCTTTTATTTTAGGATCGTGAAGAGCTAAGGGTATTTAGCAATTGGAAAAAATTGAAAGAAGTTGTGATTGAACATGAAAAGGTGAAACAACTAGTTAAGAGTTCGGGATTATATTCATTGCTAAAATGCAGTTACGAAATGATTGATAAAGGGATCATATATGCTTTTATAGAGAGATAACATCGAGACACCAACAACTTCCATCTTCCAATTTGGGAGATGACATTACTCTGGATGACGTCTCCTCTCTTTTGTGTATACCCATAACCCGTACATTTTTTAGTGTCAATGTATTTAATAAAGACGGCGGTACAAATTTATTAGCTGAAAATCTTGGAATTACTAAGACTTCTGTTTATGTTGAATTTAATGTCAGCAGAGAACCACAGTTCAACATAGTTGGCTACTTGAAGTTTACCATCAATGTTGTCGTGATCAGCATTGCAAGATGGTTGCGAAGGCATTTCTATTGTTCTTGGTTGCTTGCATGCTTTGCCATAGAGTGCCCTAGAGTGCTTCTGAGACTTCGACTTATGTGAGGATATGCATGGGATATTGTTGCTCTTGCTTACTTATATGACAATCTCTGCAAAGCTAGTAAGCTCTAGACCAAAACAATTTTTGGGTATTTAACACTCTTACAAATAAACTCAATGATTGTTTATTGTGTTGATAATTTATGTTGCTAATTATAAACTAATGATATATTATTATATATGACCAGACTTGAGCATATGAGCATTTCCTGATTTTTTGTGTAGATTGTTGTAGACCATCTCTTAGATATGTTGAGGACAACCCTTGAGCACTTTGATGGAAGCTGAATATGGATAAGGGTTTGGTTCTTCTACTTAGAAAAACCCTTTATGAAATTGATGTTGATAACATATGCTGAACATCGTACGAAGAGCATCTAGTAAGGCAACTGTTTTAGGATTTTTCTTTATTTAGAGGGTGGATAAGGTGGAGTCTAAAGATGTAAGCACATCTATCAGATAAGGTATTGCGTCAACATGGTCATGTCCAAACCATTCCTAGTTCATCGTTAGAGATAATAGGTAAGAAGACCACTCCAAATAAATATTTTGGGCCACATGGAGTTGAACCTAGGTTCTTCCACCAAGGATACAAATTATTTTTAGCAATTGAGTTATGAGGAAAAATATATTATCTGACTACATAGGAAAAATAAATATTAATATTCTTGGAATTAAGAATTAGCCGAGGGAATGGCTAACTATTCTAAACTTAAGATTTCCTTTTGCTTTAAAGGATTATATTGAGGAAAGAGTTATGTACCCCATATATGGGTTCCTTAAATACTACAAAGAGTGCTAATTAGTACGATATTGGTATTTGAACTAATGAAGCACAAATGCATAATGTAAAGTAAATTGATAAAAACATAGATAATATGTTAAAAACTTGTTGAATGATAGTATGTGTCTAAAAAGTACTGGTATTTATAGGCAAAACTAGACCTAAAGGCTGTAAATTGTGACCTAGAGATATGTAGCCTTACTCAACTAATTACGTGGATAATATGTGTTACCTCCCAATTGGAAAAGTAGGAGTGCCCCATGGCTGTCTTTCCTATTTCTTAGGCAAGTCCCATTAATAATATGCGTGCGTGCTTTTTCCTTTCAATTGTTTCGCCCTAATGATCGTTAGTGACATTAAATACGTGAAAAATTAGCACAACTGTCAAATTATCAGATTACATTGAGCTTTGACTCAGTTTTAAACCTCTACAACCTTTGTGGACTCCAGTAAACTTGAGAAAGATTCGACTAACTCCTATTTGATTGTTTCTTGTACGCTTGGTCCTCTCTCGGCTAAGGAGAATTCAATCATTTTCCGTCCTTCACTTACAAACTATTTATTTTTAGGTGTAAACAAGAATTAAGATCCAATTTAGTCCTTCATAAAAAATGTATGACCCAATTTAGTATTTAAGAAAATTTAAAGCAACTTTAAGTCCCAAAGAAAATAAAATTTATACAATTTCATCTTTACTTAAACCACTAAAAAAAAAAAGATGACTAGGTCATTCACAATAATTAGAAATAGACAATTTACTCCATGCAACACAAAAAGCCTCTAACAGATTATTTATCTACATATCATTTTTTTAATAATATTATTATTTAGTATTCAGACAAAGTCACTCTATAAAAAGAATTATTCAATTAAATATCAAAAATTAAAAAAAAAAAATATCAGTAACATATCTAAAAAATGCTTCCAGTAGTGTACCAAAACAAAATTAGTCATTACTTAATTCATGGTTATAGTCATATATAGACGGTGGTGACCTAAAAGTTAAAAAGAAAAAAATCCAAAAAGAAAGTGACTAATTGAAGAAGAAATTATTTAAAAATATTTTAATATTGTGGTGATCAATTTGTCTCTTAATTGTCCCTTTTTCAAATATTGTTTTCGTAGAGATTAAATTATCTTAATTTATTTTCATGATGATTAAATATTAATTTTATTTTTATAAAATATAATTGATTTTCACATTTTTTTTAGCTAAAACGAGTCTTTACCTTTATATACTAATAAAGAAATATAAACAATTTATAGTTGAATGTAACTTTTATAAGATAAATGTATTATTCAATAAAATATTAATTTCCCTGATGACTTTTTATTTTGATATATAATTTGCACCTATAAATGATGGGTGCATTACAACATTTCAATACTTAATTTGAAATTTCAAGTATTAAAGAGTAGGAATATTATTGGTATTTGGTCGTACGTCAAAGCACGAACACCTCCCATGCACACATCTTTCAGGTTGTCCAGTAGGACACTTGTCTGTACATTGTACATCTGATTCACAGAGATTACCCCCCACACTTGCTCCTTCTGATTTCTGACTCAGATCTACATATCCAAACAATTAATAAATGTGATCGTAAAATTGATATATATAAGTGAGAGATTGAAAAGGAAAACAAGTTTTAAGTGAAAAATTATAGCATAAAACATAACAAATTATCTAATTTAATAGTTTGTTTCGTACCTGATGCAATAACGAAGAAAGCCAATAAAAATACCATTGTGACAGTAGAAATCCATTTTGTATTCATATTGTATTATATTGTATTGTATGTAGTACATATTCTTGATTATATATGTGTTTATATAGGCAAATAGTAAGATTGCACAATGACCATAGTAGTTATTTCTATTGATATATTAAATATAAAGATAGTATTTTATTCGTATAAGACAAATAAATATATAAATAATTGATTTATATTAGTCAAGATTAATTATAGTTTTTTTATCAAAAAGGAAATTATTTTTTTGAAAAAGAAAATATATATTAATATCAATCAAATCTGTAAATTGAAAAGTTGTATTTTTAGTGTAAAGAAGCAAATTAAATATATAAATAAAAATTTGAATGTTTCCATAAATTTTAATTTTTAACATTATTTGTGGTTCGTATTTGCGATTATCCTTTAGCACGAGGGTATGGAGTCCACTCCAAAAGAATTACATGGGTATTTGCCAAAAAAACCCACAATGGATAGGGTAAATATCCGCATAATGGATATGGACATGGGGATGTGTAATTACCTGCGAAATTAAGCCGGTATGAATGTGGGTACAGGTACTATATTACCCACCGCGCCCCGCACTCGCATTTATATAAATATATTATTTATTTATTTATTTATTTATTTATTATATTAGTGTTTAGTTTAATTAATTGTTTTCCTTTATATTTTAATATCTATTAATATCATTGGACTACTACAATATTTATAATCAAATCAAAAGATAAACGTTTGCAAACTTTTTAAGAATTATATTATGATAAATAGTTAAATAATTGTGACTTTATAACTAAAAGTTATATCTTATTAATCGTGTCTTTATAATTATACTTGCAACTTCCTAGCAATTGTTTTTACAAATCTCAAATAATATTGTCGTAGGACTTGTAACTTCATAAAATATTATTATGGATATTTGAATGTGTATTGTAACGAGTGTTCATTTGAAATATTTTGAGTTAGATAATATTTTGGTTTATAATACTTTATGATTGGATTTAAGATATTTTGAAAATTTTTAAATTTAGTCACAACAGTAATATTTATTTATCGATCTTTTTTAGTTAAATCGTGGATAATGGGTATGAGCACGTGCACCTAGGTACCTAGAGGGTAACGGTACGAGTATTAAAATTGATATCCAAGAGAGTACGAGTACGAGTATTTTTTTAAACCGCATATATAGGGACGAGTATTATAGTACCCTACCCAAACTCCACTAATTGTCTTCCTTAATATTATGTTTTCAGCTTTTCTACTAATAACTACATTAAACAAAACTTTGTGTTGTTGGACTATCATCCACTATATAATGGAGGATTTAGCTATTAACTGGTTTTGTTACTTTTTTTGTTGTTGGAGGTGGAGGTGGGGTCGTCAGATTCTTTGAAGTCGGTTAGAGATGGAGATTTCGACATAAGTCTTTTTCTCCTCTCTTCATCTTTATTGAATTTGATTTTCTTGGTTATATTGCTAAAATGAGTTTTAATTTTATTATGGTTATCACTTGATTTGATGAAAGAAGATAGTAAGTTTTTGGATCTCTATACTTTTTTTCTCTGAATTTTTTTTTCAGAAACCAAAAATGCTCTCTCCTTTGTTTTGTTTAGAATTTTTTTTTTTCAGAAGTACAAAACCTCTTTTCTTCATTTGATTTTTTTGTTACTTAATTTATAAGCTACATTGCGTTCATGAGATAAATTGAGTCGTGATTTTTCTATTGTTGTGCTAAAATTATAAAATGAGTGGTGAAGATTGGACTTTTTTGATGAGTACAAATTTGGTGAAGTTGCAAACAGATGGAAACAAGGATGCTAGAAATGTGGAGGAGGAAGTTGTATGGCAAAGTAGGAAAAAAAAAAGTATATTTTTGTATTTATTTTATTTTATTTTTTGTATTAAATATAATATAATAGAAACATCTATGTAAATATGAACTCAAAATTGAGTCAAATTTATAAAATTATTATTTATTTTAAATTTTATAATAATAATTGCAAAATATTATTATTTGTCTTTTTTTGAAATTATTTTTAATTGGTCATACAATCTTGGCGTACTACACACGAGTTGGTTTGAGTCAATTTTGATAAAACTGAATACCAAACTACTAATTTCATTTGAGTTGATTTGAGTTATGAACTCACAAATTATACATCAAACCCGAACTAAACTAGATTATTAACGCGACTCTTTGAATATGTTCGCATGGTCAAAAGAAAAAAATATTTTTTTATTCTAAAACTGTAATTAAACAATTTTTAGAAAAATCTACCACTCACCCTAAAGTACCCTAAAAAGCCATTTTACCCTTTATATGAAAACTATGTTGTAACATTTTGACATTTACATTCAAACTTTATATAATGATTCAAAAATCAATTTAATTTTGATCTATAAAATCAATTTTTTTAATAAAAAATAAATTAATATTTCAAAAACTAGTTCTTTTCTATATATATATATATATACACGCTCATTATCTTTACTTTTTATCTATATACGGTAAAATTAATTTTTCATATATTTATTTTAACCATCTTTATCTTTTGTACGTATATACTATAAAACTAATATTTCCTACTTATATCTTCTTCTTTTTTTTAATCTTTTATAAGTATATACTTCAAAACTAATCTTTCTTATATCTATTAACCTTCTATGTTTTTCTTATATATGCATATACTATACAACTAATCTTTTCTTGTCTTAACTTTGTATCTATGCTAATTTTTCATACGCATATACTTTAAAAGAAATCTTTATGACACATAGACTAACTTTCTTACCTTTTGTATGTATATATTATATATATACTAACTTTGCCTACCTTTTATATATTATAAAACTAATCTTTCATATACTCATTCTTATTTTGAATATACTTACCAGGTAGATTTTACCTGTTTCGTTTAATTAGTGTAACTATCCTTTCATTTTAAAGTCATTTAATTAGTATAAATATTTAGTATCATTTTTTCAAACTTCAAATACGATGAATAATTTAAAAACGACTATCTTAAGGTAATTTAAATTGGTCTAATATGAACATGAACACAAATGATAATTTGTGTGTTTTAGAATTTATACCGCAATATATAGTTACAACTTACATTAAGTTTTTGGTGAATTGACGCTTTACTCTCTAATACATGATTCGTTTGAACTACTTTTAAAAGTCCATGTAATTTCGGTTATTAGTAAAGTTTTTTACTAGAAATGTATGATTTTGATTTTTTGAACTAATATAAAATTGAGTACTATTAAAATACTATTATACAGTACATCATATTATAGTAAAAATATATTATTTCAAATGTTTTATTTTTTTATATCTACATATTTTTGGATACTTATTCTTGTTATCTTATACATTTATCTTGATAAAAAATTATTATTTAATATAAATGGTACCATGGTTGAATTTATATTTAGTTGTTGATTCTGATGTTTATTTTATTTTATAATAGAATAAGTTGAGGTTCAATTTAAATAAGTTATTAGGTGTTCTTATCTTTAAATTAAATTGAATGCAATTTAGATATAATAAAATAAAATAAAAATCACTTTTGTTTCCCACACCCCTCATTTTACTTCCTATACCCCTCAATTTTCTTGTAAATTCAAAATATCCAAACTACCCTCCCCTCTTTATTCAATTAACACATCATTTTTACCTTCATCATCTTCATCTTCATTAACCTAACACCTTCATCTTCAATCATCTACATTATTGAATCATTTTTGTCATCTTCAATCATTTTCAACACCTTCAACACTAAATCAAGTATCATCTTCAATCAAGTAAGCAATGGTTTTTTTTTTTAATGATTGTTTTTCGGGTTGTTGTTATTGAATGTTTATCAATGGTTGTTTCTGAATGTATTCGTGTTTTTTGAATGGTTGTTTTTGAATGTTCATCAATGGTGTTTTCTGGGTTTGATGGTTGTTGTTCACGTAGGGTTTAGTTTTAGAGCTGACGTACATGAACTCATATCACGTATGATGATGGAGTTCAATTTATTTTATTTTATAATAGAATAAGTTGAGGTTCAATTTAAATAAATTATTAGGTGTTCTTATCTTTAAATTAAATTGAATGCAATTTAGATATAATAAAATAAAATAAAAATCACTTTTGTTTCCCACACCCCTCATTTTACTTCCTATACCCCTCAATTTTCTTGTAAATTCAAAATATCCAAACTACCCTCCCCTCTTTATTCAATTAACACATCATTTTTACCTTCATCATCTTCATCTTCATTAACCTAACACCTTCATCTTCAATCATCTATATTATTGAATCATTTTTGTCATCTTCAATCATTTTCAACACCTTCAACACTAAATCAAGTATCATCTTCAATCAAGTAAGCAATGGTTTTTTTTTTTAATGATTGTTTTTCGGGTTGTTGTTATTGAATGTTTATCAATGGTTGTTTCTGAATGTATTCGTGTTTTTTGAATGGTTGTTTTTGAATGTTCATCAATGGTGTTTTCTGGGTTTGATGGTTGTTGTTCACGTAGGGTTTAGTTTTAGAGCTGACGTACATAAACTCATATCACGTATGATGATGGAGTTCAAGTACGTGAACTCAGATCACGTAGGTTGATGGGGTTCACGTACATGAACTCTGATCGCGTAGGTTGAAGGAGTTCACGTATGTTGATAGAGTTCACGTACGTGAATTCACTTCACGTAGGTTGATGGGATTCACGTACGTGAACTTAGTTCACGTATGTTGATGATGTTCACGTGGAGTTCACATATGGGTTCATTTAAGGAGTTCACGTAGGCTTTATAGAGTTCACGTAGGTTATGTTTCTGGACTTGCATAAATGTTATATTGTGTTGTTGTTTTGATAATGATTATTATTTGTTTATCCATAAATGGTGCACACAATGTTTACTGATAAAGTGGGTCGCGTTATACTCGACGAGGGGACTTTGACTGATGACGATCGTCAAGTTAGACCAACCGCTTCTGCACGGGCTCACCGTGCTCAACGTGAATTGCGTGAACAACGAAGATTACAGAAGCAACAAGTAGAATAGCCGCAACCAGAAGAGGCCCAACCTGAAGAGGTCCAAGCAAAAAAGGCCCAACATGAGGAAGTAGATGACGAATATCCTAGTGGTCCGGTTGACAGATATGTCCTAAGGACATATGGGGATCATGTTGCGACACAACTATGGGATGACCTGATAAATTTCTGAATCAAATTAAATTTTTAATAGTTGCTTAATATTGGATATCTATTTTGGATTTCAACAATATTAAACAATTTCATTATATTTGAATTCATACAATATTAAATATCAACAATTCAATTTACAATAACTTCATTTATAGTTTCTGGAAATATCTGCAACCAATGTTGCATGTGATCCCTGTAGATAAATTCTCATTGTCGTGCTTCTTCATTGGAACATTTTTTCCATAAATTACTTGTTGGTGGTATAGGGGAATCTGACTTTAAGTAAACCTGTTAAATTACATAACAAGTATAAATCAATTATCAATTATAAATCAATAACAATTATAAAGTGAATTATCAATAGCAATTTAATATGACAATTAATACATGTATGAAATGATAGTTCTTAACAAATGCAATAACAATCACACGATGATCTGACATAGATGTTGTTGGTGGACTTCGAAGTGGAAAATATGTTTGTGATTGGTTAAGTGATAATGCGACGACAACCAAGTTAAACTTTGAAGCAATCACATATCTCATTTCTGGAAGTGTCATCCAATTATCATTCGACGCAACTTGCTCAACATACATATTGTGTATAAGTTGTCGAACATAATTTTCTCCACCAAATAGTATCTTGTAATGAGACATGAACTCTTGAAGCTCTACCACACATTGTTGACGGATGAATGTCCAACAGTTCTCACTCATTCCAAGTATAGTTAGAACTACACGATATCCATAATTACCATCATCACCGACATCAATAATGTCATCTATGAATTTATGAATTTCAACTGGCAACCAATCTTTGAAGATGAGAAATCTTGGTTGTTGAACTTTGCTAACTGATGGTCAAGGTGTGAGCTTTTGGACTGATGGTCGAGGTGCAAGCTTTTCTACTTTACTGGTTGATATAGTGCTACATGCATTTGTGCCACTACATCAAACACTTGCATCCACATACTCCCACCAAGATGGATCACGCTTGATTGATTTATCTCTTTTTGATACCTTACTTTTGCCTTTTTTGGGGCACCTTTTGTTTTAACTTTAGCAACCGGTGGAAACATCGACGTAGTCTATAGATACGCGATCTCTCGTAATTTATCTTTAAGTGAAATTTTGTCAGGTACATCAAGTTCTTTAAACTTTTTCACTATCACATCTATTTCATGTTTCATAGATAACTCTGAAGGTTTACTCGATGCATCAACATGGAAAATTAATTTACTCCACCAAACATGAACAATGTCTAATAGAATGGAACATGGGATCATATTATATCTGATTATTTCACATGCACAAGGTAGACCATGTGTTGTCCTAATTGTGCAACGACACTCAGTCTGATCAATACCTACATAGTTCACGCGATCATACTCTGCCGCAATATGATCTATTGCATTTTTGGACACAATACCATGCAAATTGGCGTATAATATGTTACTATATTAATACACCTTTTGAATGATGCTCTTTTCAAATGATGTTATTATCTCATTGTGTTGTAATACAAGTATGCTATTGATGGTTTTTCAAACACTACATATATCACCAATAATATCTTGTAATATCCTTTTCAAACTCTAATGCACCAACTCAACCCTTTGTGTTGTGGTGTTCCCAAAGTTCATAACTCTATTTGTCCACGCCTCAACAAAGCTTTTCTTATGAGGAATTAATCACTGTTCGTGTACATAATCATAAAAAATAAATAACTACTACAAATTCCTTCAAAGATAGTCAACTTCATGTAGTAGTGAGCCTCATCATAACTGTAAATAAGAGCCTCTCATGCCTCCATTATTTGCACTTGCTTATTTTTTGGAAACACATTCATCTTGCACTTGGCTTTGACATTCTTGCATATATGAAACAAGCATAATAATTTCACTACTTTTGGAAAAATATTTTCAATCGCGTTCATCAAAGCAAGGTCTCTATCAGTAATGATGACTTCAACTTCACCACTTGTAATCTGTTATTTCATCATTTGCAGTGTCCACATGAAGTTATCAGCACGTTCAGACTGTAGATATGCAAATCCCACACAAAATGTCATTTCAGTAGATAGTAGATGTAACACCAATAATATCAAGTAATGACATTCAATACCTATAGGTCTTGTAAGTGTTATCCATAATCAATATTATGTGAAAATTATTTACAAGAGTGATAGTGTCTGGATGGGCCTAAAATATGTCCTTCGACTCATCTGAATCATATACCTTCCTATATCGATAGACGTATTTTTCGTGTTCCATCAATGTCAAAAGATGTTGCATTTCTGTTCTATTACCTCTAAGTGATGAACGATATGATTGACGTGCATTATAAATTTGTTTTATTGTCGTCAAACTTTCAACGTTATGATCCCTCAGTGTCATTAAAATGTTTTTTTTGGCTTTACCAAGTTCCTTGTCATATCACCAAGTACATTTTTCTCGTCTTGAGACAATCGGGCTAAGAAAGAGTGATCGGTTAGTTTTTTGGCCAATTCGTGGTTATGGAGACCACAAATACTTAAACCACTAAATGTACACTATTTTGATTGATATTTTACAATTTTAGAGATATATTTTCTAATTCACATACTTTAAGAACTAATTTGACCAACCTTACAATTTCAGGGACCAATTTATCTATTCACTTCTTTTATTTGTTAGTATTGAGTTTGGCTGATATTCACTCATAAGTGGACAGATGCTCAAGCATAATAGAACAAATGTCCATTTTTACGTTGGGTTATAAGGATGACAACAAAATTCTCACAAGTAGATTCTTCTAGATAAAATTTGCAACATTTAGAAGTTTTGAAAGTTTCAAATGAGTAAATAAATTTCCAACTTTATATATAATAAAACAAAAGATAAAATAACATTTTCTGGTGTTTTGGGATGAGAGGTATAAATATGGGTAACCGGTAGGCAGTAAATTTCTCTAATTTTTTTTTAAAAAAAATTTCTCATCCCAAATCTTTTCAAAAACCTTAAGTTTTATCCAAATTATTTAATATAAAGTTGTATTGAGAATGTTGGAAACGAATAAACACCTAAATTTGAAAATTTTATCCTATATTCCCGCTGTTATACCTATTCTCCACAATATTTTTAAAATACCAATTTTACACTCAATTTTTGTTTACTATTTTACAAACTCAAAATCACCTTCTTTTTTTACCATTCAAATATTTTTGAACCAATTAATCTAAGTTTTTCGGTACGTAAAAGATTTCCGGAAAATACCAAAAAAACATTTTCTAGCATAGAAGGTTGAAAATGTGTGGTGGTTTCAAGTTTTTGATAGCTACTGGAAATATTTTTTAAAGTTTTTCGACAATTATTAGAATGTATTTTAAAAAAAAAAAAATTGATAACAATGTGTGTTATAAATCATAAAAAAGACCAATAATTCCAAAAACCTTTAAATAAGTTTTTCAAAAAAAAGTTTTCTATAATTTTGAAAAGCCTCAAATTTGTTTAAAGGTACCGAAATACTAAAAAAAAAATATTCAAAAAAAATAAAAAAATTGACACTTGTGTATGAAAAACTGAAATGAAATTAATATTTATATAAAGACAAATAAATCAATTCATGACATTTATTGGGAGATGGAGTCTAATATGGGGTAAAGGATATAATTTTCCTTAAATTTTAATACTTAAAACGTTCCAGACGGTTAGCTTTTGTACCCTCCCTCCATTTAAACTTATACCCCCAATTTAATATTTTTTGAGTGAAATACATAAAATAACCTTAAAAAAATCAGTAAAAATTAAAATAAGAAAAAATCAAAATAGTTGTATCCCCACACTTGAAAAATCCGGAAAAGTGAGTTTTGCTGAAAAAAAGTTTTTACCAGAAATTTCAAGAGGATTGAAATTTCCGGTAGTTCAAAATGCATACAGGAAATTTCAAAAATGAAATTTCTGGGAAGGTTCACCGGAAAATTGAAAAATCCGGTAGTTCAAAATCAATATCGGAAATTTGAAATTTCCGGATGCCTTCCTGGAAATTTCATTTTTTGAAATTTCCGGTATGCATTTTTAACTACCGGGTTTTTCAAATTTCTGATTTGTTTACCAGAAATTTCATTCCTTTTTGAAATTTTTGGTATACTGTGTAATTTTTTTTTTTATATATATTTTTTTAATTTTTTTTATTGAATGTTGTTAGTGAGGACCAGAGGAGCAAAAACTGACGGTGATCATTCTCAAGTTCGGCCTCCTACACAATCAAATAGGAGAGCTGCCGTTGAAAAAAAGAGAAAGATAAATAAGGAAAGGCAGGCGCCCCAGGATGAGCAGCCCCAACAAAATCCTATGTTTGATGCATAACAGGATGACCAGCCCCAGGATGAGCAGCCCCAGCAAGATCATGTGTTTGATGATGAACATGATCAGCAGCAGCAACAGTTTGATGATGAACATGGTCAGCAGCACCAGCCTGAAGAACCCATGTTTCCTGGAGGTCCTTATGATCTTTCTGTCCTTAAAGATTATGAGCATCATATTGCAATTAATGTGTGGAATGGACATGTTAGTAAATAATTTATTTTATTACATATTATAATATATTTGTAGTATAGGTTATTTTATTACACATTATAATTTATTTGTAGTATAAGATTATAATATATTTGTAGTTGTGTGTTATTTTTAATTAAACAGGATAGACGTGCCTTGAAAGTTGTTTCGAATGGCAAAAAGCAAGACAAATTCATTGATATTAGATATTAATTACCTGCTCAAATAGATCATTGGATTAATATATCTGGATTACGTCCTCTAAGAAGATGTAGTTTGCATATGATTGACGGTAATATGATATCTGCTTTTGCTGAGAGATGGTACGCAGAGACTAGTTCATTTCACCTGCCATTCGGTGAAATGACTATTACTCTTGACGATGTCAGGAGTCTTTTGAGCATCCCATGTACTGGAGAGTTTTTCACACCTCCCGCAAATGTCAATGAAGATTTGACAATTGCTGCTGCAGTTGAGTTGTTGGGAGTTGCATATGATGAAGCTGTCATTGAGACTAGGACCAATAGAGGGGCCTCGTATAGTTTTGAGTGGTTGAAAGAGGTATTTTTTAAGAAACTTCATGAACGAAGATATGATTGTGCAGCTAGGGCATATCTACTTCATTTGGTAGGGTGTACCATTCTAGCTAATAAAAGTTTTACACTTGTATCTGCAAAATATCTCTTTCTGTTTCAAGATCTTGATAGTTGTGGTAAATGGGCATGGGGACCGACTGCACTTGTTGTGTTATATGACTATCTTAGAGATAGTACATTGTCTGCAACCAAACAGATTGAAGGATATTTATCTTTATTTCAGGTACTATTATATTTATTATATTTATTATACTTATCATTATTTTTTTAATTATTTTATCACCTTAATAATTTTGCTACATTTCAATTATTTACAGACTTGGATTTATGAGCATTTTTATGATATTTGTAAACGGGATATGGATGAACATACAAAATGTGTAGTTTTAATCATATATCATGCATAAAATAAAATACAAAATGTGAAGTTTTAATGACATACCTATTAGTCGTAGTATTTCCTAGATGCAATACTCGATTGGTCCATGCTTCAACAAATCTTTCCTTATAAGAATTCAACCATGTGTCTCTGACGTAGTCAAAGAAAATAATATTATCGACACATGCTTGCTCAAATATTTGCAAAAGTTCCTCGTACTCCTTCTCTTCAGAACAATAAACAATTTTCCTCCACAACTCAAGAATGAGTTCTTGCATGTCTTTCTTTAATATATATTGTTTGCATTTGGCTCCAACATTTTTGTTAATATGAAGTTGACAAAGTAAATTTGTTGAAGATGGAAATACAACTTTAATTGCATTCATTAAAGGAAGTTCTCTGTCAGTCACAATCACCTGAGGAAATGACGTGTTTGAAACAAACAACTCTTTTAACTTCTCCAATGCCCACCAAAAGTTGTCTTGACGTTCATAATCCATATAAGCAAATACAACATTAAATGTCAACCCAGTTGAAGTTACACCAACAATTTCAAACAACGGTAACCTATACTTGTTGGTTTTGTAGGTGCTATCCATGATCAATACAAGAGGAAACATGTTCAGCAAAGTTATGGAATCTTGGTGCGTCTAAAACATATCCCTCACAACGTTGGAGTCCTCATGAGTCCTACTCCAACAAGTATATTTCTCAGCTTCAAGTAACTTCAACAAATGTTGCATATCAGTTCTAGGTCCCGTCAAATTCTTCCTGTATGTACTCCGTCGCTTGTAAATTTGATAGATACTAGTCACATTCTCCGTATCTCGATCTCTCAAATATGACAAGATGTGTCCCGGTGCAACGTGATATTTTGTCAACTCGTCAACATGTTTCTTATCTTCTTCTGTTAAGCGTCCCATAAATGCATTATTCTCAAAAGTAGCTACTAACTCATGGTTGTGAAGTCCACAGATTAAACTAATAATCCATCCTTCATCATTTTTCAGTGGTCTCGATCTAAGTTTAAACGGACATCCACACCTTTTAGTTGAAGTACATGTGTCATTTTTATTTGACTTATATTGTCCACCTCTATCACAACCAAGAATTAATTTTGACTTTCTTCCTCTCTTTCCAGTCTCTACGTCTGATCGAGTAATGATAACTGCTACTCGATTTTGTCGACCAATCTCTCTTGCCCATGATATGACAGCTTCTCGTGACTCAAAAATTTGATCAATTGTAAATGCTTCAGTTAAATCTATAAATACTGGTTGTGTGTTTTCCATCCCTATTTCAAAAAAAAAAAAATTAAAATAAAATAACAAACAAATTAAAAAAGTATTAAAAAAAAAATAATAATAACTACCGAATTTTTGAAATTTCCGGATTAACTACCGGAAATTTCAAAAAACGAAATTTCCAATGAACAAAAGCTAACTACCGGATTTTTTAAAATTTTTGAAATTTTCGGTAGCTTCCGAAAATTTGAAATTTCCGGTATTGAAAATACAACTACCGAAAATTTCATTGACCAAATTTCCAGTATTACATATAACTATCAGAAATTTCGTTTATTAAAATTATTTACCGGAAATTTTAACGAGGGGGTCAGAGTTTGAAGTAATTTTTTTTAACCGCTTACGTGAATGAATTTATGAAGGATAAAACTGAGTTTTTAACAAATTGAAAGTACAAGTTTAAATGGGGGTAAAATAATGTTCCAACGGAGAAGTCCAATCCAAACAGGCCCAGCTCATTATGTTTACACCACCTCCACCGAGCTTCATTTCACTTCGTTAACAACAAATACAGCGTCGCAGCGCACTGCACACTGAAACTAAGCAGTTACAGAACAATGGTTTCCATGGCAACCACCAACAGAATCCAAACCTACCAAGACTTCGTTAAGGTTCACGGTATTTTGCTCGCTGCATCAGGGTTACCGGAGTCACTTCACAGCCGTCTCTTCCAGAAGCTCTTCACCGAAACTTTCGACGGCGGCGAACACTTCCAAATCGAACCTTGCGAAGAAGGACGCACGAGACGCCTCGTTTTCACTTCGGATTCTATGGCTAAGGACTCCGATGTCTTCCTCATTGATCACGCTTGGACTTTCAGACTCCCTGACGCTTACAAGCAGGTCCTTGCCTTCTTGCAACTCTAATTTTCCATTTCTAGGGTTTTGTTCTTGAGTATTTTGGTCCTTAAATGTGTTTGCGCCGTCAAAATAGCCCCTGAATGTATACTTGCCTAAGCACTAATACTATTTTGATGCCGGTAATAATTTGAAAAATGAATTAATTGAATGTAATTAGGTGTCGTGTTTGTGTCCTGCCAACACGTGTCGGACACGAGCGTGCTACGTAGATACATGCAAAATGCGGCTTTTGTTAATTAGTATAATTCTCATTTTTAGTTAGTTAGTTTGGTTGTCGGACACGAGCGTGCTACGTAGATACATGCAAAATGCGGCTTTTGTTAATTAGTATAATTCTCATTTTTAGTTAGTTAGTTTGGTTGGTCATTGAATATGTTTTTTGTTAGACAATTTGGTCTAATAGATTACTAACATAAAATACACTTAAGATATTTTTGTAATTTCTATTCTATATATTCAGGACTATAGTGGCAGTGCTTCACCCATTTAGGAATCAGAATGACTGCATACTCTTTCGGTTTTGCTTTATGGTTGTTCTTTCTCCCTTTTTTATGTTGTTTGTTGTTTTTGGTGGTTTTAGCTGCGGGAGGTTCCAGGATTGGCAGAGAGGATGGGTTCTTTGATGTGTGTGGATGTTGACATGAATTCGGATGGTGAAACTGATGTTGATGGCGTTGGTGATGAAGTTTCGAGAGACAAGCTTGGTGTAGTGGAAATATTGGAAAGTGAGGTTCGAGAGGCAAAAGAGAAAGGAGACGGTACATTGAGATGGTTGGAGCTTGATGGTCTTGACATTGATGATGATATGCTTCTATCACTGGACTTATCTACTAGATTTCCGGTTTGTAACTCTTTATCTAGTTTTTTGTTTTATTGATGTGTTTGGATGGTGACATGACTTGGATAGCAAGATATTGTTCATTTAGCAAATGGAAGCCATTCTCATTAAATTTAGGAATGTTAGTTATACTATGATGTGATATATGAATTGAATTTTAGTGGCAAGATGGCGGACATTGTTATTATTTAATCATTGTCACATTATTCAGTTTTTGTGTTATCTTAGCACCTTTCATTTATAATAAATAAATCAAATACTTATGCACTCTCGTACCTTTTCATTGTTTCAGGATTTAGTGGCGCTTAGCCTATTTGGAAACAAGCTTACAAGTGCTGAACTGATTGTTCAGGAAGTTATCAAATTTAAAAATCTCAAAGGACTCTGGCTGAACAATAATCCGGTTCTTAAAAACCGGTAAGTTTTCTCATATTTTGAAAATTTCTTAAACCACACACATTTTCCTTTTTGGGAAGTCTTTACTGTTAAGGAGAACTAAATTACTTTAGGTCTAGTGATGATGAGCTTGCAGGTATTATTCTTAAGGAGTTACCAAAACTGGAGATTTATAATTCAACTTTCACAAGCAATTTTGGGGAGTGGGCTTTGGGCTTTTGTGCAGGGATCTATGGAAAGGATAACCCAGCAAAGGCTGGTCAAGCTGACAGTCCAGTGCTGAGTGTATCTAATCTCGACCTTTCAAATAGAAACATCCACAATTTGACCAACAAGGTTGGAATTTTTGTTATGCTTATTTTTTATCTTCGTTGAGCATTTTTTATACTTAGCTTTATGTTTTAAAAGTATAAATTGACTTAAATACATTATTTTACCAGAATCTATGTTGGTTGCTTAAGTTCAAAAATCTGATAATTATGTATGTCTTCTTGATTCTGTACTCCAGAGGGATTAAATTCCTCTAATGCGAGCAAACTCTCTTTAGAGAATAAAGTGAGTAATATCAGTAGTTGATGAACAAGTCAATAACCAATCATAGGTTGTTACAGTCAATTGTTGATTTAGTCACTTTACTAACTACTCCTTTTAGAGGAGTCAAATTCACTCAAGAGATGTTAAATGGTAAACAAAGCATAATCAAGAATGCACAGTATTGCCAATTCATTATTCCCAATCCCTCTGTATGTTTTGATCTAAATTATTTTGATGATTCCCTCATTTTGTCAGGAATTTTCACCTGTTTGTTTGCCATCTCTTTCGTACTTGAACATCCGCGGAAATCCATTGGGACAAAACTCAGCTGCTGGCTTGTTAGATCTGCTGAGGAGATTCCCTTGCTTACGTTCATTGGAGGTACTTTGATTTATATTATCACAATTTTTCTAGCCCCAACTTACCTTTGTTATTTATTTATTTATTAATTTAGTTATTAATTTATTTATTAATTTATTTATGTTCCATTCTCTGGTAACCAGTGTTTTAGCCTTTTGGGAATTTGAGCTAATTTTTAGGTGGATGTCCCCGGTCCTCTTGGAGAAAGTGCCATTGAAATTCTGGAATCTCTTCCAAACATTTCTGAACTAAATGGTATCTGTGCATCCACAATATTGGAAACTGGAAAGCATGTTATCGATTCAGTTCTTCGTCCTCGTCTTCCTGAATGGACTCCTGATGAGCCTATTCATGACCGTATTATAAGTGCAATGTGGCAATATCTAATGACATATAGACTTGCCGATGAAGAAAAGTTGGACGAAACCTCTGTATGGTATGACTTGCATTTCACCTGTCTTACTTTCTTGGTTCTTATGTAGCTCACGCTTTCTTTTGATCAGTATATGCTTTGAAGTTATAAATTTTGCAGTGTCGTTGAAATGCACAAAATTTCATCAAGGTGGTCTTACATCTAATTTATTGTGTGATACTACTTGAATCAATGGGTCAATGTTTTTTTGACCATTCAAATTGTTGGGTTCAGTACATTTAATGAAAATGAAAACAAAATAGAAGTATCACATGAAACCACAAATGATCATTTTGGTATTTCCCAAAAATAAACAAAACTAACAGCCCGTTGTTTTGGATATATTTAGGTATGCGATGGATGAATTAGGTTCTGCTTTGCGGCACAGTGATGAGCCAAATTTTAGAGTGGCCCCTTTTCTCTTCATGCCGGAGGGTAATCTGGCATCAGCTGTGAGGTTTTCTTCTATATTTTGCTTTTCAGATTTGTGCTTTGATGTTGAAGTCGTATTTTCATGATCTAAGATACCTGCTGCTTTACTATATGATTGAGCTTTTGCATATTTTGTAAGATTTAAAAAAAAAAATTATTATAGGTTTTGCTCCTTAATTCTTGCTCATTAATTTTTAACTTAATTACCTTGTAGCTCATGTTAGTGACTTCTAAATGTGAAACTTTTCCCTCTTAATTTTAATGAATTATTACATGTATTTTGTGGCATGACCTTGTGATAATTCAAAACCAGTCACCGTTTAAGTTATAACTCTCACTTTTTGCAGCTTTTCTATTCTATGGCCAACAAAGAATGTTTGTAAAGGTGATGAATGCACTCGTGACTTTCTTCTTGGTATTGGGGAAGAAAAACAACGTTCTGCCAGACTTACTGCCTGGTTCCATACACCAGAGAACTATTTTATCCAGGTATTTATTCTATTAGAATTTACAAAGATAGATTATGTTTCTTATTTGTGGTTAAAAATATATCATATGAAAGTTTAGGGAACTTTGAAGCTAATTAACTTACTATTCTCAGGAGTATGAGAAGTACAACCAGAAATTGCAAACCACAAGTTTGATACCACCCACCACTATGCAGTCTTCTGAGAGCAGTAGCATCCGTCCACATGATGGGCGTCCTTTACGGGTTTACACAGATATACCTCACGTGGTGGAGAACTTGACACATCCTGAGTTTGCAATCAGTAAGTGGACTGCGTGCATAGATGCACTGCTTAAATATTGAGATAAACAGAGTGAAAATATTGAAATTTTATTGCATATCTTCCTCCTACTATTTCAATATCTGTTTCTTTCATTGGTTTATGTCTGTACTGATGTTTCTTAGCCACAATGGTATGGGTTCTTGATCTTCAACCCTTAGTCTTCAATTGTTTTCCGACAATTTCTGTCCCATATGTTGGATCCTAATTGAAGGGTTCTGATCATAATTGGGTTGGAACTTGGAACTGCTGGATCATCACCTCTAAGAAGTTTTCCCAAGTTTCATTTGGATTGCTATTCATGCACCACCTGTACCAATGTAGGAACGTACTTCTAGTACTTCCACACCCATCATTTTCTGTGTGTTGAAGTGCTGCTCAAAATGGATCTTCCACCCATACTCTTTTAAAATCTGCAATCCATATATGTTCCTCCTTGAATGCTTTATTTAAGATTGCATATGTCCTATGAAACTCTTCTGGAATTTACTTGATCAACCCACACAGTTCCCCATTTCTTGGGAGCTGCTTCAGTACTAGTTGATAGGTACCGGTTCAAAATATGAAGGCAAACAATAAGAAAATGAGGAAATTTTATTATAAATCCTCCGCTAATTCAACTCCGGATGAATGGTTATCCAGGTCAAGAATAGGATGACATGCAATGATAGCTTCCACAGATATTTGAGCTGGCCTCTACCAAGTCCCATCCAAAAAGGATTAATCATCTAATTAACTTCTTTGCTTTTATTAAACAGCTTAACTAATTAATTACTCCTGACAACTTTTGTAACGAAGCGGTGTCTGGCTGACAGGGTTCCTTGTCCTGACTGATGTATGCTTTCCTAATTGGGCCTGCTCCTAACAGCTTGCTTGAACTTCATAAATTCATAATTAACAATTAAAAAATCATGTAGCTTGGAACATAGTGAATATATGTTATATTGTGAATCCCGGCGCAATCCCGGTGCGGTGGAGGGGCTGGCCGTGACGCCACCAATTGGGTTAAACGCATTCAACGGTAGCGGTGCTCCCGGCCACAAATCCCACTATCACCACGACCGGCTATCCTAGCCCGACCTGCTATTGGACTCGCTCTAGGGCTTGTTCAAAAACACAAGTTTTATTTTATTTTTTTATTCGTCATTAAGGGGATCTAGGTCATTTTGCACCCACTTAAGCCCTAACTTTTATTATTATAAACCCACAAAGGGATTGGTTCAGCATGGTGAAAAAGAAACAATTTTTGTTCTTCCTCTGTTTCTTCTTGCTCTGCCGTTTTTGTTCTTTTCTTGCTCCGTTAAGCATCGTTCTGTTCCAATCGTTATGTTCTTGCTCTGCTGTTTTTGTTCTTTTTGTGACTTTGTTTTGTCTGCTCTGTTCCTTTTGCTTTGTTCTCTATTTTGTTGATTATGATTACTATTAGAACTTGATTTTGACGTTGGATTTTGGTTATTAAGTATGATTACTCCTTTAATTGTGTGTTTTGCTATATTTTAGTATTTTTGTATACTGCTTGTATTTTATGTTTAGTTAATATACTGTTTTCTGGCCTTCGCAATAACGGTCATCCTGCTATCCGCGATTTTTCGGGTTCAGCTATCTGAGACTGACAACATAGGCTATATGTCAATCTTCAAGCGAGGAGTGTAAATTGAATTTTCCACCGCTATAGTTCAATCCTCACTGCTATACCAATTTTTGAACTTTTTCCCCTTCTGAGCAGAACTGACATCTTATGTTTGTCATAAAATTCCCTTGGATTTGATTTTATGGGTGTCTCCACGTTTAAAAGATATATTGCTGTATACTGACTTTCTTCCTTTCCTTTTGAATATGTGTTTGGCCACAGTAAAGGACCCAAAAGATGCAGATATAATATGGACAAGTGTGCAGGTAGATGAAGAAATGAAGAAGGCCGCAGGATTAACAGATCAGCAATACATTAATCAATTTCCATTTGAAGCCTGTCTTGTCATGAAACATCATTTAGCAGAGACAATTCAGAAGGTGATATTATAGTTAATTCATATTGTATGTTAATGCTATGTGGTTATCCTAAATGCCAGACCCGTTTTCATTATTTATTTCTAGTGAAATACCATCATAGTCTCAGAAATATGTTCTCCGTTTGGACTTAATTATAAGCGAAAATACCTAATTTTACAATTATTACGAATGGTAGTTAAGTGCATTTAATTTTCTTGTTTTCATGTAAAAAGGAAATACATATACCAACCTACCCTTAATGATAATGGTCACCTCCTTACAATATTAAAGAATCAATTCAAGTGTTTTTGAAATAATAATATTAAATGTGGATAGATTAGTGAACATTTGCTTATATGTAAGTCCAACAAATGTGGAGTATATATGATACTTATTCATCCTAGCATGCTATATTTTAATTTTAATTTTAGTTTTATTTTACAAGTCACTTACAAATAAACTGAAGTTTTAGCATCATTTATCTTTTGGGGCTTTTTAAAAATGAATCATTTCGGGGCTGGGGTTGGGTGTTTTACCTTGCTACAGGCACATGGATCTCCTCAATGGTTGCAGCCTACATATAATCTTGAAACTCATCTGTCTCAACTTATTGGTGATTATTCTGCACGCAAAAGAGAAGGACTAGACAACCTTTGGATCCTAAAACCCTGGAACATGGCCCGTACTATTGATACTACCGTAACTGATAATTTACCAGCCATAATCCGACTCATGGAAACTGGTCCAAAAATATGCCAGAAGTATATTGAACAACCTGCCTTGTTCCAGGGTAAAAAGTTTGATCTTCGTTATGTAGTACTGGTTCGGAGCATGCATCCTTTGGAGATATTCCTGTCCGATTGTTTCTGGGTATACTGATTCTTCTTTCTTTATTATTTATTTATTTATTTATTCTTTTTCTCTGAAAAGATTCAAATGGAAATGAGTTTTATTTTTATGCTTTATTTCAGGTCAGGATAGCCAACAACCAATATTCTTTGGACAGAAGTAGTTTATTTGAGTATGAAACTCACTTCACTGTTATGGTATGTCTTCAGTACCATATTATTTAGCAACAAGATGTTTGGTTGAAATATTGAATATTTGAGTGCTTTCCTTTTTCTTATCTGAGTTTTAACTCACTCAATCAATACATGTATCTCAGAATTATCGTGGAAGAATAAATCATAAAAATATCAAGGATTTTGTGAGGGAATTTGAGGAAGAACATCAAGGTAATGAGGACTGCCTCCTGACTTATCCTCTGCCACATTCAGAATATGATTTTTTAGAGGCTTCCAAAGCATATTATACATTTTGAGAGAATTTTTTATTCAAATTCCTGTCCCTGTATCTCTTGCAGTTAAATGGCTGGATATACATACAAGAGTAAGGAATATGATTCGATCAGTGTTTGAGGCAGCTGCAGTTGCACATCCTGAGATGCATAGTCCAACATCAAGGGCAATGTACGGTGTAGATGTCATGTTAGACAGCTCTTTCCAACCTAAGTTACTAGAGGTTGGTGACTGAAACAATGGTTATCATTTTATGCTCCTTTCAATACCACAAAGCTTTATATTTGACCTATAATGTGCAATTTGTCTAATCTAATGCTGAATTATTTGTTTAGAATGTGTTTCCTTATACGAATTATCAAATTACATGTATAATTTGTATTTCCTATTGCAGGTGACGTACTGTCCTGATTGCACGCGAGCTTGTAAATATGACATGGATATTGTTGTTGGAGAAGGAGGTGTTGCGAAAGGTTCTGATTTCTTCAACAATGTGTTCAGGTGTCTCTTTTTGAATGAAATTTCTCAGGTTAGTCAATTGTAATCTAGTCATCATAAAGATTTGACACTTTTATTTAAAGCCTACTTTCTTCGGCAACAGACTACAGGTTCTTTTAGCAAGGCCTCAGATGACATGTATAACTTATGATTTCTTTGTAATCTTGTCATGTCGAGTGCTGTATTTTTCCTTTCTTCCTCGCTGATGTGACAGCAAGGATAAACAATTTTGAGCAATTTTGGTTGTTTGGCTGGAGACTGATGAGTATGCAGCAACGATAACTCATTACATTACCTTAAAATTAAAATTTTGCAGCAAGGATCACTCATTACATTGTTTCTCCTTACAATTAGGCCTATGGTTGATCATAATTAATAAATTTAAAATTTTGATGCATAAATTCCTCCTTGCCTTGCCCCCAGTTTCGTAATTTACACCCCATCCCTAGTGGATGCTCGAACTACACATTCTTTTTCAATGGTATACAACGATACGACTTTAATTGGTCATTTCAACAATTGTTTTATGTAAATTTCATGATGTTATTGATAATTAATCTGAATGTTTTATTATTGATTTTAAGACACCAAAATATAGTGTTTTTGGGTTTGTAGTAATTGGTCATTTCAACAATTGTTTTATGTAAATTTTATGATGTTATTGATAATTAATCTGAATGTTTTATTATTGATTTTAAGACACCAAAATATAGTTGTTTTTGGATTTCTGTAAGAGATGATAAATTCTACCATTAATTTATACATTTGCGAGGTTTTTGATTCGAATATAAGATAAGAAGTTAATTTAGTAATATTGACATTTGTCAATTGAATTGCAATTTAAAATATAAAATATAGTTTAAAAATACATATTTGATCATAAAATGCCCTCTTTGTTGTTCCACAGTTGATAAGATGTCCGACTAGTTTAAAATAGGAAGCAAGATCTGGATAAGAACTTAATTACATTAAAATGTATTATATTTTTACTTCTTTTTAAGGTTGGAGAATGTAAAGGTTACAGGGAAAATGAAAGTGGGATTCTAGCTTCTCGTAAGAGGGAGAGTGTAATTTTCTGAAAATTGTCAATAAGTAGTTGACCTTACATGATTAAGTTTTTATTATGTAGGTTCTTCATGAAGATGTCCTATATTTCCATTTTGATAAATTACTTTTTTCAATAGTAAATCCTTCGTCTACGTAGTTGATCAAACTTTTTGTAATGATTAAAATGTGCAGCCATTTTTAATGTAATAAGAATCTAATCATTTTCGTTTTGCAAATAGACTAAAATAATGATAAATAGACCAAAATCATATTAAACAGAAAATCACCCTATTTCTTCTTCACGCTCGGGTTTATAATTATCGTTTTTGCTTCTAAATTGTCAACCAAGCCCTATTTTTATGCACACGTGCCAACATTCTTCAGCCAATTTTAATGTTTCTTCCTAAAACTTCAATCAAGTTCTTGGTCTAACTCTTTAATAATTTTTTGTTATGAATATGTAATTTATATATAATAAATACAATATATTGAGAAAAGAAATGTGTACCTTAGTGTAAAATAGTATCCGATATGATTCATGGTAAGACATCCCACCATTTCAACTCACTTTTATGGTAAGACTTGGTGTAAAATTATTTTACATATATTGATACTGCACATTCATTAAACTCCAATATATTACATATACACACAATATGTATATTATTAATAATTGTATACCTTTGTATCTTTTCATCTTCTTAGCAAAACAAATCAAATTAAAAAACATAGTATATAATTACTCTAAAAATGACCTACAAAATCCTCAAAAAATGAACCAAATATTGTGGCTGAAAAATAACTTACATTACAAGGATTTTTAGTATCCCATGAACTAACAAAAAAATTGTGACTGAAAAAGAATTGAAGTTGATTTTGCTCGAATTCGTCAAATATATTATTTTGTGCGTTGAATGTGAGTAAGGCCACAATACACCAGCATCTAAAGTTGGGAATCATACGAAGACATTCAAATACTATAAAGCTTTCTCTAAATGACAAGAGGGCAAAAGCCTTTTTTATATTGATGCTTCATAGTGGCTTACCACATAATCTAGTTTTCTCGAGGATGTATAACATCATTCATATCGATGAGAAATGGTTTTATATTATAAAGAAGTTTGAGACTTACTAAACGAGGGGCTTAAATGTAACCCAAGAAAAAACAAGCAAAAAGAAAAATAATATACTAAGAGTTAGGGAACCTATGAAGTAACTTTTATAGACAAGTGTGAACTCATATTCTTTTTGTTTTTGTTTTTGGTCTTGGAGACTAATTCAATAAAATTATTGTTTTTCAAAATTCATTCAAAATAGTCACGTCATGCACAACATTCTTGCTTAAATAATATTTTGTAGATGTTTGAAGACTTCGAACAGTTTCATCATTTGACAATATGCCACTCCAAGAGTTTATAATTCACAAATCAGGAAATACAAATACTTGGTTATCCTATCTCTAAGTTTCCTTAGCCTTATCCACTATATTGTTAGTTGTCTTAAACAAACTACTTTTGAAGACATCATAAATGACAATAGCAACCTCTATTAAGAATATTTTCTAAATTATTATTGTCAGCTATATATATATATATATATATTTTTTTTTTTTGCAAGAGATCAACACTAACCAACTTACCATCAACAAAAGTTTTTAATTACCTTGATTCATAAAATCCCAAAAGTGGGTTGTTATCCACACAAAAACTAGCGAACACAATGTTGATTCCACGGAGAACCACCATATCAACATTAGACTTTTGAACTACAACAACACCATTCATACCCGATGTTGCCTTATCAACCATAGATTTTTTTTTATCACCCTCTACTTTATCATTCCTCATTAATACCTCATCATTAAAGTAAAAAAATGAGTTGATGAAGAAATTTGAAGTAGGAGAACTTTAATTCATGCCACCATCAAATTCTTCTATAATAGGAGTAACCTTCAGATATCTACTATGCATCTTGTTCTCTTAAGTCTAATATTCAAATTGATTTTTAAATAACCACTATTTTTTTTTATATGACTAAATTTTTTTGAATAGATGAGTAGTGTTTATTAGCACCATAAAGTTTTTGCACATATATGAGTAAATTAGAAGAGGATGAAAAAAGGTCCTACTAGGGTTTCTACCTAGGGCTTTTTCTCTTTGCCATGGATAAAGTTGCCTTCTCTGATTGACATGTCATTTTTCTACTTACTTCTCTAATTGATGTGTGTTAAACCTGGTTGACAGCGAATCATTGAACCTTAAAAGTGCTAGAGGCGTTGAATAAAGGTGATTAGGTAGAAAATATTTTGCTCAAGCTCTTAGCAACACTTGGAATATTCCTCTTATTGAATTACCAAAACCAAACTTGAAGGGAGAAGTAATATAAAGCTGGTTTGGATGAAAATTATCATCAAAATTCCGGAGTAATATAAAGTTGGTTTGGATGATTGCAAAAATCATCTTCATGACAAACTTATTTTATCTAAGGAAGACTCGTCCTTAAATTAGATGATTTACGTGTAAAATTAGTTAAGCTTTGAAAGCTGATTTTACGACGAGCCCTTTTAATGAATTTACGTTCTCATGTTTTAGCTAATTAAAAAAAATGTTCTAGGGTTTTTATAGTATTTGCGTGGTAGCTTCATGGAACCTTAAACCTAAGTTTCTCAAATCATTCGTTTGGACTTTATATTTCAATCCTAACAATCTTAAACAAACAACAACACAATATTGGGTTGTTTCTTGTGTATATCTCAAGAATACTAGTGTCCAAAGATTCTCTTTATAATTGCTATCAATCTTGGAATTCCAATGAGTCTTAATGCATAAACAATAATTCCTTGGATAGATTTTTTGGACATTATGCTAGAGTTCTAATTGAAGTTCAAATTTTTTTTGGTCTTACTAATTGAAGTTGATTTATCAACTAAAATTATACATAAAATATGAGTTGATAGAGAAGGTTTGTTTTTCTTGTGAAGGTTGAATATAAAAAGTTGCTTCTTTTTGTATCACAATGTAAAGTTATTGGTCATGCTTTTGCTACTTGTAAGCAAAATGTGGTAAATGTTGTAATCCTGGACCAAGATAAATTTCTTCAAGCTAAGGCAAAAGTTGCAAAACGGGTAGGTAGTATTTTTCAGGTCATAAGGAAGTTGTTGAAAAAAAGGTAGTGGATGTTTGAATGTGTTGGAACTGGTAGTACTTAATTGAAATTGGGGAACTGAATTCTTTATTGAATTTAAACAGAATGCGAGTTTACAATTCTGTTTGGGCAGAATTGATAAACGATTACAAGAATATCCACTCCAAGAATTTGAGAGCTTGGTCTCTCCCTTTCCAATAACCACTCAGAAATTTCCTGCCATCCTCTCTCTAATTTCCTACTTTTATTTGCTCCATAACTGCTGTAGAGCAGCAATTACTGTCTGATTTACAACTTAAATTGACACTAACTGCCTAAATAAAAAAATAACTGCATTATAAATTCAGTTCCCATTTAAAATTCTAACTCCTATTCTTATAATATTTAGTTATAAGAGGCCTAACAATACTCCCTCCCAAAAAAGTCACCTTGTCCTCAAGGTGAAAAGAAGGGAATTGCTCCATAATAGTCTCAACAGGTTCCCATGTTGCTTCAAAATCGGGTAAGTCCTTCCACTGAATCAAGACTTCTGCTATGCCACTGGGAGCGTTGCGGACATCTTGTACAACAACTGGAGTAACTTTCAATTCTAGTTCCTCTGACAGCATAGGTGGCAAAGGTTGAGGGGTAGCTGAAGAAGAGATGGCTTTCTTAAGTAGGGAAACATGAAGCACTAGATGTATCTTACTCTCTGGTGGAAGAGCTAACTCAAATGCAACTGCTTCAATCTGCTTTGAAATCTAATATGGTCGATAAAAACGAGGACTTAATTTCTCATTTCTCTTCTTAGCCAAAGACCGCAATCTGTAGGGCTGTAATTTCAAATAAACCCAATCTCCAACCCCTAGTGAAATAGGATGCCTAGACTGATCAGCGTACGTTTTCATCTGATTCTGAGCTGTGACCAAATTGTTTTTTAGATCATGCAACATTTGGTCCCTATCTTGTGTCATGATGTTTCATTTTTCTGATAGTGAGGGTACCTATAAGGCCGTATATTGGGAATATTGGCACCTTCCTTCAAGATAATAGCATGGTCTTGCTTTCTAGTAGGGGATAACCCTTGAGGTTCTTGAAAAACATCACCATATTCTTCTACAATAGCTGCTGTCCATTCTGGATTTTCATCTGTAACTGCAGTTTCGGCTTGTAGTTGATGGTATTCCACTAAGAATCCTTGGCCTTGATCATTTAACGCTTTCAAAAGGGACTTTAGAGATGCTACAACTCTAGTTAAATCAGGGTCCCCTTTCAAAGTATGATAACCATTTCCACTAGGAATTTTAAGTGTCAACTCACGGAAATTGGCTCTAATTTCTCCCAGACCAGCCAACCATTCCATCCCCAACACTACATCCACTCCTCCAAGATCAAAGACATAAAAATCTTGTTGCACTTTGAGTCCTTGCATCACCAACTCTAATTCAGGACACACTCCTCCACAATCAAGTTTTCTCTCATCTCCTACTTCCACCGTGTATATGGAGATTGCAAACATTTGCAAATTATGTTCCTTCACAAAAGTGGCTGAAATGAAATTATGTGAAGCTCCACAATCTACAAGGACCATAACATGTTCCTCACCAATCCTTCCCCATAACTTAATGGTTTTCTTCGAAGTGAGACCAGCAATGCTACACATAGACAATTTGAGGTCTTTCAATTCTCCCTCCACTTCCACTAGATTCGGTTCCTGCAATTCACATTTCTCATCTTCCTCACCCAAAACCAGCACGTGCAATTGTTTGTTAACACACACATGGCCTGGACTAAACCTCTCATCGCAGCGAAAACATAATCCCTTCCGTGATTTCTCTTGCATTTCAGCCTCGGTTAACCTTCTGAATCCTCTGCCTCTAAAAGTTCCAAGAGGCTTTGCAACACTTCCTTCCGCTGAAGAACTTCCAACTCTGGACATTGTAGTTTGTGTTTGTTGCTTTACCCCGGGTTCCCATGTCACCATTCTAGTATTATTGTATGTTCTCATTGGTTTATCCCCAGAATTCGCAGAATTGCTACCCTTGGTGACTAAATTGTTCTTCTCATCAACTCTTTGAGCAAAGTCCATTAATTCTACAAAAGTCTCCACTTGATGTAATTTTAATTATGCTCTTATCACTTCCTTAAGTCCATTCAAAAAGATTCCTTTCAAATATGCGGGTTCTGCACATTTGAGTGGGATTGCATACAATTCAAACTTTTCTCGATACTCTTCTATTGACCCTGTTTGTTTGAGACTTAGTAACAATTCAAAAGGGCTTTCAACCATAGATGGTTGGAAACGCTTAATCACAGCAACACGAAAATCGTCCCAAGTAGGATGTTGAGCAGAAAATTTCCACCATTGGTACCATGTCAAGCCTTTCCCTCCATAGCCACCATTACCGCTGGCAACTTCTCTGCCCCAAACATTCCTTTCAGATCAAAGTATCTATCCACCCTAGTCGTCCATCCATACACATCTTCACCAACAAAGACGGGTATTTCTAATTTCCTCCATCTTTCGACCCTGTTTCGCGAGTCTAGGGAATTTTCTTGCCTCTCCCCATACAACACAGCCCGACTCCCATCGCTGGAATCATCTTCCTATCTCGCGTGAATTAGCCTGACAGCATCAGCCAAGGCATTCAATTGGCGCTTGGTTTCCAACCGCTCCACCCTCTCTTGTTCCATATGTTTTTCCCATGTTTCACGCAAAGCCATCAACCCTTCAAACCCTCGTTCCAGAACTTCCATACGTGCTTCCATACTGCGTGCTTCCACATTGCGCGTAAATACCATTAATTTCTCCTGGATTTTTGTTGCTCAGATACCAGTGTTGGAACTAGTTAGTACTTAATTGAAATTGGGGAACTGAATTCTTTATTGAATTTAAACAGAATGCAAGTTTACAATTCTGTTTGGACAGAATTGATAAACGATTACAAGAATATCCACTCCAAGAATTTGAGAGCTTGGTCTCTCCCTTTCCAATAACCACTCAGAAATTTCCTGCCCCCTCTCTCTAATTTCCTACTTTTATTTGCTCCATAACTGTTGTAGAGCAGCAGTTACTGCCTGATTTACAACTTAAATTGACACTAACTGCCTAAATAAAAAAATAACTGTATTATAAATTCAGTTCCCATTTAAAATTCTAACTCTTGACCTTCCTCTTATAATATTTAGTTATAAGAGGCCTAATAGAATGATGTAGTGTCAAAGCATGAGATTCAAAGTCATCAAATCCAACGAATCTAATCTTAAACAAGATTATTATTGCGCATGATATGTGTATTTTGAAAGACTTTTGAAATAGAAGTATGGTTTTACCGAAGTTGTCTCTAAATCTAAAAAGAAATAAAAAAAAAAAAAATCTAAGAGCATGGTTGGAAATAATATTGGCTTTAGGGGTAGTACTCTAAGAAATGTTCAGATGACAAAGAAATAATTGTTGCTATCAATTATCTAGCTGAGTGGGTTGATAGACTACAGAGAAAACCAGCAAGTAAATGAGATTTATGTGGCAGAAGATGATATTGCATCAAAATTTGATTGAGCTTCATGGTGACTTAACAAGGTTGTTAAGATATTAGTATTTTTATTTCCTACATCAAGGTCCACTATCTCTAATATAGGAGCACATGTTGTGGCTATAAATAAGAATACCACTAAATAATTAATTAAATAATATTATTATGCATTTCCTAACCTTTCCCCTTTTCTACTTTTACCTTATTTTTATATTCTAACATGGTATCCAAGACACGTTGAAGGTTTTCATGCTACTTCTTTGACAAATGGATAGAAACCAACACAATAATCGAAATGTTCCCCAAGAGGACACCAATAGTCCTTTTATGTTCATCCTTCTGATGGGTCCTTCATCAGTGACTGTCACCCATTTACTTACCCAAACAAACTACCATGCTAGGGCTCGTACAACGAGAAATGCCCTTGGAGGAAAAAAATCATGACTTCGTGGATGTTGCCATCCTTGTCCCTGGCCTTGCAATATATACTAATTCACTCTTGGCTCATGAATTCAGCATTTATTTTTCTAGACAATGTTTTCGATGTGTCTAAAGAACTCAAAGGTTCTCTCAAGGAGATTAGCTAAGGATATCTGATATTTTGTAAGAGATCTATGGTTTGAAAGCAAGTATCATTCAGTGTTACTGAATATTACATCAAATTAGAGGTTCTATGGAAGGAACTTGATGCTTATATGCCTCTATGAGTAGGTTCATGTCATGTTTGATATGATTGTAGAAATGACAAGAGATGTGAAAACTGGACATGATTTGAGTCGAACAATCAGGTTCTTCAGGGGTTTGAATGATAACTTTGTTATGGTTAAGTCACAAATCCTCTTGATGGATTCTATTCTTACTTTTAACATAATTTTTTTTTATAGTTTTTCAACATGAAAGACAACGGAAAACCTTTTGGAAGAGGAAGATGAGGGTATTCCTCACGATCAAACAATAAAAACCCAACCAAGAGTTTGTAGCTATTGTGGAAAGCTTGGTTCAACCATTGAAACATGCTTCAAGAAACATGGATTCGCTCTTCATTTTCAATGAAATGCTTGCGCAGCTGCTGTTGAATTTGATCCAAGTGGTTCTTTCCTTTCACTCCTCAACAATGTGGAAAATTGATGAACCTCATAGAAGATAACCCTACATCTCAACAACACTCAACCAACCAAGTGAATCTTGTGACAAAATCCAGTCCCAACAGTTGCAGGTCTACATTGCAACACATTTGCTTGCATTGGATGAGGAATATTTGTGATTCATAAAGGGACCGACGGAGGAAGGGAAGTGATTGTGCAGCAAGATGCCAGCAGAACAAAGGAGAGTCGTACTGTGGTTGAGAGGAAACATGATGTTAGAATCAAAGAGAAGGCTAATATATGACACTGGAACAACTGTGGCACAATGGAGATACAATTGGATGTAGGTTTTTGAGTGTGGTGGTGCTCGCACTGTTGATTGTCTGAGGCAAAGATAGCCCTTCCATTGTGAAAAAAGTGGTTGTAGATACATAGAAACTTCCTTTATGACCAAACACTAAACAAGAAAAATGCAAACATCAAGCATACAAGAGAACAAAACCCTAAATCAAACTAGATAATTTTGGACTTCTCTTAGCACAAAACTAAAACCCTGTTTGGAACTAATAATATATATGTACATTGGACAGTGATGGTGCTGTGGATACAAATTCGATCACTGCATGCTTTTAACATTGCGAACAAGGTCCACATGAACAGAGGATGTCGTATATGCATTTGCGTAGTTAGTGAATTAAACTCCTTGTTCAGTTGCTTCTACTGACGTATGTGCTTGATTTCTTTGCGTTGAAACCTTCCTTTGTAATTCAAGATTTGACATCCGTTCGGCTTCCAATGCTCGCTCAAGCTTTCAAAATATCATCAATAAAAGGTTTTAGCAGAACATTTTAACAACCACAAAGCTCAAAAGATTATTCTAACACTTGATGGATATTTGTGTATTACACAGTTTTATTGAAATGAATAATACCTTGGCAGCTCGGGTGCTCCATTCTCCTAAAATAGCTCTGAGTCTTTCATTCTCTTCTACATACTGTTACGATTATAACCAGAATTCTACTATGAGCATCTAATAGTATTAATTTTAGTTGGGTTATATATATTTTTAATTCCTATAAAATTGATAAAATTTGACTTTTGATCTCTCCAAAACATTTATTCCTTTTTCTTACCAAATTGTTTTATTCATTTCAGTTCCTAAAAGATTAAAAAATTGTTTTTTTTTTCTTTTTCTGAAATACAAAAAAAAATAGATTAGGGGAGACACATGCTCATGCAAAGCTAGGGAGAACTTCCAACCTCAACGAAGATTTACAATGGAATTTGGATATAGCCTACCAATTAGGAAATTCCAAACTTGGACTGAAGTCACAACAAGTGAGCACTGAGCAAAAGGTGCACCGATTTGTTTCAATCCTAATTGGTTTGGGTGCTTGTAGTTTCTGTTAAAATACTAAGGGACTAAAAACACACTATTATTGTTAAATGTTATGGCTAAAAAAGGAATAAATTTTTTTCAGAGATTAAGTCAAATTTTACAAATTCTTTTTAAGAAATAAAAACATATTTAACCCCTTTTTAGTATTAATAAAACCTGTAAGATACCTGATTGTTGGTCGTGCGGACACGTTGGATCTCGGAGTCCCTTTCAGCAATCAAGGACCGTGCAAGCCTTAGTTCAGATTGCACTTGGTTCATCTGTAACATAAATTTCAAGCGAGGATCCCTTTAGTTTTGAGCAAGTGGAGTTGAATGATATCTGATGACTGACTTAATTTTGTCAAATTCCTATAGGTATTCATATAATGAGATGGTGGGATAAGAGATACTGTTCAAATCACCAATTTATTGATTCAGTGTAAATTCAATAATGTACTAATTTCTCAGATAAATAAATATGTTAATATCTGACTGATCATAATGTTTAAGTATTACCCAATTTGATTTAGCATCAAAACATCATTTTCTATAGAAATTTAACATTAATAAAAGTGTTCCAGAAAAAAATTAGAGGTCATAAGGTTTCTAGAGCATAACATTTAACTAATTGCTCTACTTGCACATCTGGGATCTTACAATGTATAGAATCTCATGATAAATGGCGTCCTTTGAAAGTTCCAGACTAGCCATCATTTTCAGGCTGGGATGACAAATAAAAAATAATACAAGCTGGGATTTTATCAACTTCAAACAACTCACTTAGCTTTCATCACTTAACTGTCCAACCTACCTTGGGCTCTACATCTCACTAAACTGCCCAACCCAACTTCTAAGAGTTATCTTCATGTGAATTAGTGCGACCTAGTTAGGAGAGTGTCATAGGTACTAGTAGTTGTCCGCAAGAACACTCGAAACTAGAACAGACAGTAATTACCTCTGCAGAAATTGTACGCAGTTCCTGATCACGAGCTGCTAGTAGATGAGCAAGGTCAACCTGCAATATAAGCAATTTATTCCCTTAAAAAGAAAAAAGACCGAGCGAAAAATATTTACGGAAATCAAGAGTTATTAATGAGCGATGCTGGTATAGATTTCTTCACTGCTTGGTTATGTAAATTGTATATTTGGTTTGACTACGCTATACAATTCAAGGCTAGTTCATTATCATTTAGCCTACAAGGCTCGAAGTAGAACAGAGTTCAAGCTTGGTTCATTGAGCTTGAGTGACTTCTGAGCTCAGGTTGATAAATTAGGCTCAATTTTTTATCAGGCTTATCCTGACATGACATATTCCAAGCACGCAGAAACTAAGTCTCTAAAGTCTGGCCTCTGCTAAACTTGACTCAATGTCATTCCTGTGCAAATAATTTTTCAACTAGGTTATCAACAAAATGGATGGCAACAATAGGTTTAAAGACTACTGAAACAAGATTTATGACATCCCTCAACTATAAATATATTCCAAAAGTTATTACTTATAATGAGCAAGGTCAAAGTGCAATAAAAGCAATTTGTTCCCTAAAAAAATAGAAAAATTGGTTGTAGAGCTACAACTGGCTACGGAAAACTAGATGCTAACCAATCTTCAAGATCTCAACAGAACAGGTGGTGCGATCAGTGTCATTGAAATAAAATTGGTAAGTTAAATTAGAGATCCACATGATAATGTGACATAAAATAAATCATTTGGGTAACTGTTGCAGGTGAACAAAAGTGACTAAACTGTACATACCATAAACACATTGCAACAGAGACCTATCATTGAAAGGTATAAAGTTTATGGTGAGAAACCCTGGTTATTCTAGATCAATTTCCTACTTGTATTACATGATTATATTAGGAACATAAAGACTAACATTCATGGCACAACTTCAAGAAAATTTTTGTCCATGTCAAACGAACTACAGTTTTAGTTACCAGAGAAGGGTCAGGGTCGAATAAAAAACTATACTTTAGCAGGAATGATTTTTAAAGTAAATTGAATAAACTTCAGCATGGTACTGTCATTTACATCACAAGATAACTTCAGATTGCAGTGCGTCTCTACTAATCTACTAATTCAACAAAGATATTTGCTATCACATATCGAATATTTTCGCTGGATAAGTTACAAAGACACATGCTTACAGTCAGAGACATAACACATAGGAATTTAAAATTAAGTTGTAGTAACGAAGACTAGGAAGAGAAATAGTTTATTTGTGTCCATTATTACCTGAGGCGTGCTCCGATCATCAGTTCGTTCATATTTGCTTAAAGATTCTTGCAATCGAAGAATCTGCAAGACAAAATGTTAATGAACTAATTTATGCAGGTTCCATTAGTCGAGCATCTACACTATCAGAACAAGTTAAAGTTCATATCAATAAGAATAAACGAATGCTTCAAATCCTGAGATACCTCCTCGCTCAAAAAATGAAGATTTTCACGCTGATATTGCAACAAAGCCATTTGCTGATCAGAGAGCCTACCATCATGGTACCTGCTACATCAAGATATACTAATTACAGAGTTTACATTCTTCACAATCCAAGAACCTAGTGTTTTATGTGATTGCAAATGTTCTTTTTTTGCCTAACATGAATGGAATGCATAGAAGGTAGATCACCGTGCATTCAGAAATACTATAGCTTTCCAATCAAAGTTTCTAATTTTGTGGTTCTTCACAATCCGAGAACATATGTTTGATGTGTTTGAAAATGTGATATGCATTTGTGTTTTCCATAACATGAATGGAATGCATAAAAAGTATATGCCTTTATAAATACTACTATAGTTTGCCAAACAAAGTTTATAATTTTGCAGTTTGAGAATGAAACATGGATATTGAGTTATGAAGTTCATTAAGAAAGAAACTAAATTACAAAATGTTTGCCTTAGACCCTCCAAAGAACTTGATGGTTGTAGGGGTGAGTATAAGGACTTCAAAACATCAGGATGGGAGTTCAATGAATTATACTGGTGTATGTAACCTGCTTGCATAGAAACGCATATAGAATGGATTAAGTAAAACTGCTACTACAATTAACTACTATACAAAAATGAGATCATATTCATATAATTATAAAAGTGAGGTGAATCTGAACAAAATACATAAATATCTAATTCAATCAGTAGGGTAGGTGCCTAGAATGCAATACATATTTCTAAATTTTTCAGCCAATTGAGGGTGCTGTCCTCCCCTCCCCAAGACTCAATACATCGCTATAGCTTTTCAAAAAGAACAAATCTTAAAATTGTTTAATTTTTTTATATAATGTACTACATAACAATAAGCGTTCCCAGGTTTTTCATCCAATGAGTGGCTGTGGCACCTGAAGGCTGTAAACATTCCTTTGTAACCCTCCCTCCCCCAATTAAAATACGAAAGGATTGTATCTTACCAATGTAAAGGCTCATAAAACATCCGGCACATAATGCTTCGACTACCATAATAATCCTGCAGAATTTTGAGGCAACCAAATTAAGACAAACATCTTGGTAGGTGAAAAAATGAGCAACTAATTTCCAGTTTGAACTAAAGAAAGGTAACAGAGGGAATGAAATATGCCACATGGAAGTACTTGACAATGATTAATGAGCAGTTGTACAGTACTACAGTGTACTAGTTAAAAATTCCTTATTTTCTTTTTTCCTTCTAAACAAGGTAGTTAAAATCGAGATACAGCCTAGGATTGGGGAGGGGCATCGAAATTGCAAATCATGGGATCATAACACAAATCCTAAGATTTTCCCAAAAATATTAAAATATAATAATTGGATTTAAATTTTCTAAATTTCAAAATCCCTAAAGTTCCTGCATTTAGACAAACCCCAAAGGCGTTTTTGTCTTTACAGCACCCAACAAATCTGACTCCATACCCTCTACTAATAGGATTTTCCCTAAATTCAGGAACTTAGAGAATCCAAATTCATCTATGTGACAAGAGGGGAAGTATTGATGTAATTCAAACCCTAAAACTAAGGGATTCAGTTTTGTATAATTGTGAATATTAATTCAAAATCTGAGATATAACCTCTCAAGCAATTAAGTCAAGTAAGCTTTTCTCAAGAGTACAATTAGGTGATAACCACACAAAACACAAGATTATAAGCACAGTAGATGTATAACATCTAAAAATAATAATAATAAAAGAATCTCTTAGAAGAAATTTATCACGTGCTATAATATCAAATTTGTAGCATTTAATCATCAATCAAATGTTATTAGCAACTTCTATTGATAAGATTTTACATTAACTAGTAGTCCTTCATATTTAGAAACAGCACTGTCTTCCTGATATTCCATTTCTTAACTCCATTAAATATATCACATAAAGAATTTCTTAAATGGAAAAGTATGACCAAAAGATGAATATACCTCAATATTGCAGAGATTGACAGAAAACCAGTGTAAGGTTTCCAGACTATAACAAGTAGCATAGCAGCAGTTCCTGACAATAAATCAAACATTTGAAAATATCCACATTATAATTAAGAACTCATAATATAAACTATCCATGTTAAAAACATTCATGTGCTCTACCAAACAATTTAAGCTATTGGGTTGATTTGGTTCGTGGCACTTGCCACATATGTATCAATTGACTTCACGTGTCAAGTATGACCTAAAAGTTAAAAGTATGATCTAAAAGTTAAAAAGTACAAACACTGAAAAGCGTACCATAAGCTGTAATGGCGAAGGGTATGCGAACAATAAATTTCAACTTCTGGCTGAAACTATAATATCCCTGAGAAATCACACCAATGATTAAACATAATTAAACAGGAAAACACCATAAAACACAAATGAAACCTTCAGATTTCTTAGTAGGAAAAGTTCTTTTGGAAATTCTATTCTTTTATAAATCTAACTGTATTGAACTTCATATTCCAGAGTTCTATCAGTTACTGCTTCCACATGGCCAAATTACGATACTACTGTGACAAAAAAGTACTAGTAATTGACTGAATTACCTGCAACCTTATCTTCTGCACTTGATAAACCAGATATTGTTGAAAGATTCCTGAAACAGTAAAGAGGAACAGCATTTGAACTCAATACAGAATTGCTTTGAATGGAAGAAGCTTTGAATGCTTGACGAAAGAAAAACATTTATTGAGCTTATTATGCTACATACAATAATTTTATGTTAATTTTATACATTACCATTTAGAAACACAACAATAATGTAGGGGGAGCCATAAGGGTGGCTTGGTGGTTGAGACTCTGGGAGTGTGAGATAAAGGAGTTGGGAGTCATAATGGAGCAAGTTTCAAATCCCACTCTCCACTAACATTTAACAAAACAATAATGTAAAGTCCAAAGGGGCTAAAAGCCCCTTTAGTTCACCAAAAAAATGTAAACTCTAGAGCATTTTTTGCACTTGACTTTGAATTCCATAGGAAGTTACAAATCTCAAAGTGGCTATATTGAAAATTTGTTTTATTAAGTAATGACATGTTAATACATTATAAAATTCTCAGTAAGCCATAGGGGTCTAATTTGGGTTCCCCTATGGGTGACGGGGGGGTCGGGGTGATTGCATATTCTGATATATACTTCCACTTTTTAATGTCACCTAAGAAACGAGCAAATACAGTAGGTGCCACTCTTACTTAGTCATGGAAGAATATTACCCTTATGTTCGATTCTTGGACAAGATTACTATAGTAAAAATCAATTGTATAGTTATATCACTTTTCTCCTTTTACTAGCTTCTCTCTAACTGCAACAAATAACAATTACGTATTTCTATCAAACTCAAGCTAAGATGAAAAACACAAATATAGTTTTAAAGTTTTGGGGGCGGGGGGTGCACCAGGACTATGTTTCGCTAGACTGCTCATCATCATCACCGTTCTTAAAGGAAGCAAAATGCGCTGCAAGAGTTATTTTTTTACAACTTAAAGTAAGAAAATTGAAAATTGGAAAACATCATCAGTTTTCTGAGATTGCGAAAACAAAGTTTGCAACACACATTAACTGTTGTGAAAAATATTTTTCCAACAGAAAAAGTTCCTTCTAAAATAATAAAACGGCAACAATGCAGACAACGTTATCCCATTGCCCAAAGTCAAATTCAATGAACCTCAGCCTATCATAACACATAACTTCTTCCAAAGAACTCAGCAAACGCTGTGCACTAATCATAAAACTATGCACATCCAAATAAAAGAACTGAGAATAACTAATCACAGTAGTTCCACCAAACCTGTCAACAGCATAAGAAGAACATCACAACTACATAGCACAGGAGATATCAATCCTTGCACGGGACGAAATATCCACTGAGCTCCTACAGCCAAAGTAGCATAACCTGCCTAAAATGGAAAAAAACAAAAAACAAAAAAGCAACCAAATCATCACACCATACTAATATTCATAACACAACAAATCTAGCACCAACACCAAGGCATGCCCGACACATACTCCCTCCAGAAGGGATAAAACATAAGTAAAAATGGTAGATGAAAAGCTGATGTATCTAGTCTTAATTAAAATCAGATACATCACTTTTCAATTATTATTTTTGCTTATATTTCAACGAGAGTAGTATCAGTGTCGGACACCAACACGACAACGATACATTACATTCAATCACTTTATTATTTTCTTAAATTAGTATTGGTATCTACGTGTCAGGTGTCCGAGTCTGTGTTTCTTAGCAAAATAACTATTAAATTCAATTAAAAATCATCAGCATAAATTATCAAATCAACAACATATAAGAAAATTTCAACTTGCCAATAGTATGCAATAGAAAACGCTTCCAACAACCCTCGCAGCTTTGCGGTGAGCAAATAAAGGAGCTTCATGAAGGATATCCAGAAAACTACAACAACGAAAATCAAAACAGAGAGCTTGATTTTGCATGCATCGTAACTGCACTAATCAAAATTCAAATCGGAACTGAAAAATAGAACAAATTGAAAACAAAAAACGAATTCAGAGCGTGTTTAACTCACAGAGCGTTTTCCTCTTGAGATGTGGATGGCGGAGAAGAGAATCTCTCCGTTGCCATCTTCTAGTTCTAGGTTTGGATCGTCGTGATGAGTGATTCGGTGTGTTGGAATCTGCGAATTGGAAAAAGGAAGGTGCATTTAAGGAGGCTAATGTTCTTGGTGAATGAAATTAGTAATGTCATTTGCAAATATGGTTTGTAACCAACAATTTTCTTACTATACTTACATTAATTAAACAACATCTTCAACTCATTGAAAATTCATTTCTATAAGTATTAAATATTAATTTTTTGGTAATGATTAAATGTTTTTTTTTTGGTCAAAAGATTAAATGTTTTATGTATGTAAAAACAAATATTTTTATTTCAAAAGGTTCAATGTATCATCGACTTTTTCTCTTAAATTTTTATTTTAAAATATATTAGATTAAATAAGTTTTTGCATCAAAATTTAGAATATTTTTAATTTTAGAAGAATTAAATATAAATTTTTAAATATTTTATATTCGAAATAAAAGTAACAAAAATATAGATTTAAATAATGAATTTTGAGTTTTTATCGATGAATTTTTTATAATATTGTATGTCTGCTAAAATAAATTTAAAAATAATTATTAACATTTCAACAAGAACTAAACATTTGCATGATAATTTTATAGAAATTAAATAAATAATTTTTATACATAACTAAAGACAATTATGAAACTTTAAAGAGACTAAAAATTTATTTATCTAGAAATATGTTATTTTTAAATTTGGGCTTTTATAATATACCAATAAAGGTAGACAATACTAGTATGCATTTTTGTGAGATTGATTAACAACTATAATTCTGTAAGATGATCCACAAGTATACTTAGAGAATTGGAATTTTGCTTGAAAGAAAAGCTTTTGAATTTGAGTTTTAAATGATAAGTGTAGATTGATTGCTTTGAAAACTCTTGTCTTCTATTGATATGTCTTATATAGATGAAGAGAGTCTTGAAAACTCATAAAGTTGAATATAATATAGTCGTTAGACACATTAGCCAAGTGTTAGATCTAATTTAAAGATATTAAATACATGTTTTTATTATTGTCATGAACATTCTTGACTAATCCAAAACGTTCTTGCTTTGAGTCTAGAGGAAAACGTGATCAAGTGTGAAAATGAGTTGTCAAAATTGAGTCGGTACTATATTTGATTAGAATCATGCATAACTTTCTGCATAATAATGTGAATACCTTTTACTTGTGTCATTTTCTCTTTGCTTACAACTTATGTGCGGATTTGACATTTTTAACTTAGAGATTGGACTTCTCAAATTGTCCTATCTTGACTTGGTCTTCAATAAAGGACAACCATAATGTTCAAAAATATTATTCAATCATTTATTTTGAATATTCTTCAAAAGCTATTGGACTTTACAAAAGTGAATTTTTGTCTTGTTAGGGCATAATATGGGACCACAAATAATGATAAAAATTTTCTTAATTGCTTTGAAAATGCCATGTGATTTTTGCATGAATATGCAAACTTAATCTTAATTTCCTATATTTGAATAAATCACTCATAAACATAAGTTAATAGATAAAATAATCATAATCATAATTAACAATTTAATTAACTATTTGATTACTTTCAAAATAATAATTAGGGATATCACCTCAACCATCTCATCATTTTTTATGATGACAAACATGTTAATTAGATTTGAATTTTGATTTTTATTTAAGCATGGTATAAGGCAAAGTATTTTTGTCAAAAAGTTCCACCTTTTTGTATTCATTATTTTGTGCAAACAAACATTTTTGAACCAAAATATCTTTTCTATTAATCAAACATTATAAGGATTCATACATATGGTTCAAAAAAGGATAAACACAGACTTGCATAATATAAAAGCAAAGAAGTACATAAAGAGTTTTTCAAAAATACTTCCTAAAATTTAAAATCTTATTCATTTTCTCCTCCTTTGTCACAACAAAAAGAGACTGGAGGAAACAAACATGAAGTAGATCACAATGATAGTGACAGTGAAGAACCATAAGATGATGAGAAAATGGAGGGCATAAGCAAATCAAGAAAGGAATTAGGCTAATTAAAAAGAGTATGATTAAGACCTAGTTTTGATGTAGCTTCATTTACTATTCAATCCCTTAAAATAACATTCTCCATATCTTGATGAGTTTATAGATTAATGATAGTTTGAAGATAAGTAATTATCTTTGGGATGTCCTTCCTTGTATTGGATGTATCCCTCTCATCTTTGTTCTCTTTGATGGGTGAGCATCTTCAGGAGCACTTTGGGAAGCTGGAACTTGGGTGCCATTAGAGGGAACAAAGGCAATAGAAAAGGATTCTAGTGTGGCAAAAGTCGAACTAACGCTTTTAATGTTAACGAATTGTGTATTTTGTTGAGCAATAGTGGGAGCAGTTGAATCAAAAATAGAGCTAGAAAAAATTTGTTGATTCCAAAAGGGGAGGATAAGTTTACTTAAGGAGCGAGGAAAACTTTTTGAGGATTAATGTGATTGGATTTTTGTCCTTGTAAGATATGATTTTGCAATGAGTTAAGACTTGGTGTTCCAAAAACAGTTGGGATTTCAGGATCAACGGGAATTGGTTCAGATTGATAGTGAGCATAACCAAGAACATTATGCCTAAGAGGAGAACATTATGGACAAATTTCCAGATGAAAATTTTGAGTATTAGGGTTCAAAATATTTTGTCGCTCAAATTGTTTTCTTTTGTGGGAGCTCATAATGGGGATGAGTATCTTGTGATGGGGTATGAAGTACATTCATAACTTTTGGAAGTGATGTATCTTTCTTCATATGGGAAATATTTATTGTGGTGAATTTTGTAAAAGGATTTCTCATCCTTAAGAGGGACTTTGAAATATTTGAAGATTTGGGTAAGGACCATATTAAATAGATGTATCTTTTGGATAGAAATTTCATAAAATTATTTCTTGTTTGATTCTTCAGTATTTTCTTTTTTTGGAAAATTCTTTCTAATTTGATGTTTTCTCATAATTCTTTGAATTTTTGTTGTGAGAAAAACTACTTCTTCTTCAACTTCTTCTTGACCAACTTCTTTTTCTTTTGATTCCTCTTTTTCATCCTTTTGTGAGGATGAACCTTTTTGAGAGTTTTGTGATGCATTCAAGGCTATTGCTTCAGTTTCTTTGTTGGCTTGTCTTCTTGAAGTAGTACTTCACGAGCTCTCAAAGTTCCAATTAGTTTTTCTAATTTGAGCGTCTCAAGATTTTTGGTTTCACTTATGGTTGTGACCATAGGCTTCTATATGGCAGGAAGACATCTTAGAATTTTTCTCACCCTGCCTTGGGATGAGTAAGCTTTTCCAAAGGAGCGCATTTCATTTACTATAGTTGTAAATCTTGAATACATTTCATTAGTAGTTTCTCCTTCAGTCATCTTAAATAGTTCAAATTTTCACACATTATTACCAGTCCTTGTTTCTTTGACATGACTTGTTCCTTCATGGTGAGTTTTTAATGTATCTCACATTTTCTTGGCAATGTTGCATTCATCAACTCTTTCACTTTCCTCACCGCCTAAATCAAAAGATAGAAACAATTGAGCTTTAGAGTTAAGAAGTATCTTGGCTTTGTCTTTTGTTGTCCAAACGACCTTATTTTTTTCATTAACTGTTAGGTCACTTTGATCTACTCTTGGTACAAATTGAGTAAGCTTTTCCAAAGGAGCGTGTTTCATTTATTGTAGTTGTAAATCTTGAATAAATTTCATTAGTAATTTCTCCTTCATTCATCTTAAATAGTTCAATTTTTCGCACACCAATATCAGTCCTTGTTTTTTTGACATGGCTTGTTCCTTCATGATGAGTTTTTAATGTATCCCACATTTTCTTGGTAGTGTTGCATTCATTGATTCTTTCACTTTCCTCCTCGCCTAAATCACAAGAAAGAAACAATTAAGCTTTAGAGTTTACAAGTATCTTGGCTTTGTCTTTTGTTGTCCAAACGACCTCATTCTTTTTACCAGATGTTAAGTCACTTTAATCTATTCTTGGTACAAAGTTTCTATTTGTTATGATACGTTGTATTCCTGTATCTTGAGATTTAAGGAATAGTTACATATTTCCTTTCTAGGAGTAGTAGCATGTACCATAAAAAAAAGGTGGTCTATTTGATGATCATCCTTCAATAATATACTGGACTTTTGACATTGCTATTTCTTCATGAATTTTTTCCTTTAAGACTTGTTAAGTGCTTAACCTTAGAGGTAGAGAGATGGTGTCAGTTGAAGTAGCAATATCAATCACAAGAAAATGGGTTTGAATGGTTCTAAATTTAATTCTTATACTTAACTTTAATTAATTTAAGAACAATCATGGTTGAAAAAAGTTAATCTTTAGAACATTTTGGTTGTGTTAGTTTAAATAAAACAATTTAATTTATCATCAAGTGAAATATGATTAGTGAGTGCAAGATAAATATAGAGAAAGGATAAGAGGATCACACAAAGGTGTATACTAGTTCACCCAAAGTGAGCTACATTATGTCTTGCAACAATTCTAAAGATTTTGGTTGTTCTTCAAACTATCATTGATTCACAAATTCAGAAAGATATGGATAATGTTATTTTAATAGATGTAAATGAAGTTGCACCAAAACTAGGAATTAATCCTCCCTATCCTTATCCTCCTCATTCATTTGTTGATTTTAAAAGGCTCTCCATTTCATCATCATTTGATGGTTCTTCACCATTGTTGTCATTTTAACTTTTAAGAAGTATTTTTGAAAAACTCCTTATGTGCTTCTTTGTTTTAATATTCTACAAGTCTATGTTTTTTTCTTATTTAAACCATATGCATGAATCCTTATAATGTTCGATTAATGAAAAATATATTTTGGTTCAAAAATGTTTGTTTGCATATGATAATGGATGGAAAAATTGAGGGCGAGCTTTTTCACAAAAATAAATTTGCTTTATATCATGCTAAAATCAAAATTAAAATCTAAGTAACATGTTTGTCATAAAAAACAATGGGGAAATTGTTGAGACAAAATCACTAACTATTATTTTGAAGATAATCAACCAGTTAATTAAATTGTTAATTAAGATTTTGATCATATTATCCTTTTTAACTTGTGTTTTTTGAGTGATTTATTCAAAGATAGGAAATCAAGCATAAGCTACCATATTCATGCAAAAATCACATGACCTTTTCAAAGCAATCAAAAAAGTTTTGATCATTGTGTGTTATCTTGTATTATACCCTATCAAGACAAAAATCCACTTTTGTAAAGTCCAACAGCTTTTGAAGAATCTTCAAAATGAATGATCAGAGAATGTTAAGAATAACATTATGGTTGTCCTTTATTGAAGATAAAGTCAAGACAAATTAGTTAGGGAAGTTCAAATTGCAAGTTAATAATGTCAAAATCGCACATAAGACTGCAAATATTAAATGAACAATTAAGAGACTCAAATTGAAGGCCGAAAGGGTTAAAATGGTCTCCAAATTGATGAGTTGTTGGCAAGGACACAAGTACACTATACTTTTATTGTTTTGCAGAAATCTATGCATATTTTTGATCGAACACAATATCAATTGACTTTTGACAACTTATTCTTACACTTGTTTACGTTTTCCTTCAAACTCTAAGCAAGAACATTCTAAACACTAATATGAATATGTATTTAATTTGTTTAAATTAGATTTGACACTTAGCTAATGTGTTTAACAACTATATTCAAAATTATATAAGTTTTTAAGCATATCTTCATCTATAAAAGGGAGATCAATCAGAAGACCAAATGCAAGAGTTTTCAAAGTAATCAATCTACACATGTTCATTCGAAGCTCAAGTTCAAAAACTATTCTTTCAAGCAAATATCTTGTTTGCTAATTATATTCGTGGATCATCTTACTGAGTTATTGTAGTTAATCAATCCCAAACAAGAGTTGAGAAGTATTTAGATCCCTAAACACATTTTTTCATACACGTCATTTTGTAACTTAAATATATCTCTTAAGTTAAATTAAGTGTGTTTGTAAAAATCTTTTTTAGTCTGAAAGTTACTTGTAAAAATCCTTTCTAGCTCAAATCATTTCTTGTAAAAATCCTAAACGTATGTATATATATCAAGGGCGTGAGAAAGGTGTTTCATCTATGCGGTGGATGATGAGGTAATAATTGATATAATTAGGGTTTAGGGTTCAATCTTTCAAACACCATGCTCACGGGGACAAGAGGATGAAGTGAAATGGATTAGAGTTCTACACTTACACATAAGATGTTGCATGGGATAGGAGATGCCTCATCAGAACTATGCAAGTTGTGGAGATGGTCACCTCTTTGCAACAAAAAATATTTGACAATGGATTATAAACATCTATATAGTCATTAGGCGCAAGAGAAATGTGTTCATCTATGTGGTAGATGATGAGGTTATAATGGATATAATTTACAAAGCAATTGTTTTTTTTAGCCTTTCCTTTGAATATAATGTAGCATATGATATAAATTATGTGAGGCGGGGCAAATGTACATGGATAAGTATTTGTGGAGTACCAATGCATGCTTGGCAAGTTTTTTTTGTACAATCTCAAGTTTGATGAGGATGGTTGTGATAGTGGATATTCGTATTGAAGAAAAGTTACATCTTGACTATGAGAGAATTTTAATACAAATGTCGAGTTTTGAAAATATTCATCGGATAGAGAAAATTATGATTGATGGTTAGGTGTCTACTATTTGTATAATTGGTTAACCATTATCGGGTCTTTGTATAAGGATACTTGGGTAAAAGAAGATTGAATTGATGTAGATAGGTCAAATTTAGATACAAGTTTTGTCCACACTCAATAGTATCTCTTGATTTCAATGATGACATGGATCTAAATAGAATCAATAAATTAGTCAAGGAATTAAATGAGGATTGGCTAATATGGAAGCAACAGGTAAGAAATAAGGAATCAAAGTTCAAAATTCCTCTAATGTAGATTTGAAATTAAAGAAAAACATTATGAATGAGTTGCAATCTTATGTTACAGATATTCAAGTCAATTTTGATCGTTAAGAGGTAGAGGCTTGAAGTGGTTTGAAGGTAATAGGGGTTACGAGAAACAGGCAACCATGATAGAGTTCGTAATGGATAGGTGGGTGGTGAGGAAGGTAGTGGGATGAAGGTTCGAGGTTTGGAGAGATAGGTATGGTTGCAAGTGTATTTATATTGGCAAGTTATGAAAAATTGATATGCACGATGTGAGTTTACATGCTAGTGAGTCTAACGGTACAATCCATGTGAAGGGTGAAGTGAGGGGTGCTAATAGTGGCCCATTGGAGGTAGTGGATGGCAATGTTGTTATGTAGGATATGGACACAAATAATTGAGAATCGGCTGCTATTTGGTCTAACAATATAAAATAACCGCTACATTTAAGAACTGAAAGCTAACCAATAAAGTCGGCTTGCAACTGACTAAACCGGAGAAAATAAGTGGCTTTGCGATTCCAAACAGTTTAGTTAAACCATTATGAATGTGTTTTTTTTTTCATAGTTGTAAATCTCGGTGAAGATGATGACAATTTTAAATCGTAAATTATGCAATTTTAGGGTATTTTAGTGTTGAACTCTAAGGCTTTTTAGCCAAATTATTGTATTTTGGTACTTTGTGAATTTAATGCCAAAAATACATTTGGATCCCCGATTAAATTATTCATCGAGCAATAGTTTTATTTATTTACGTTACGAAGAATTTAATACCAGATAATTTTGTTAAAATACCTCGGGTTGCTGAAAATTGTATATGTCAACTGAGTTGCGACGATAGTTGATATTTTTAACAAAAAGTGGTTTGGAAAGTGATGGGTAAAATGGTAATTTTCTAAAATATCTAGATATTTTTAGATATTTGTAGTTTAGTTTTAATAATAATATATATATATATATATATTAGAAAGCAAGGAAACCAGGGGAAACAGAAAAAACAGCATTCCTTCTTTTTCGTCCCTCTCTGTTTCTAGTTTTGAGTTATTTTCAAAATCCACAACACAAAAACCTTCACTTTTCTCTTAGATCTAAGCTTCGTTTCGAGAAGTGACAGAAGAGAAAGTTGCTCATTACCACGCTGCGGTGCTAGTGAGCTAATTTTCGAAGCGACGTCACGAACGTAAACTTTACCGAAATTAATTACGGTACCAGAATCGTGTAAGAGCTATCGTTAAGGTAAGGGCTCCTTCCAAACTTTTAGTTTGCATTTAGGATATTATTTGTGATTTTTTTGAAAAGAAATTTGATGTATTTGAGGTGTGATTTTGTGAAAAATAAATTTAATTCATTTATGTGTGATTTAGTTGAAATTGAATTTAGTTTATTTTGAGGTGTGTTTTCTAGTGATTGAATCTCATAATATCCATTGTTAGTTTTTTAAATTGTTGAGTGGTTATGAAATTGGGACTATGAGTAACATGTATGTGTTGAGAATTCATGGTAAGAGATTTATGCTTTCTTGCTTTTTCAAATTTGATGAATTTATTTTACGTGTTGGTTAAATAATGTGAGGCGAATGTGTTTTGTGGTTAATGATTGAATTTTGTGGTAGAATATATTGTAGATTTTTAAATTAATGGACAATGTATTGTTGCTTTGGTTTTGCATGTGAGTTATATGTTATGAAATAGCATGGAATTGAACTTTGGATGTGGTTACTGGAATTGTTATAATATTAGGTTGTAGAATTTGATTGAAAGATGTTAAATTAGAACATTAACAGCATTCAGATCGATTATTGTTGTGCTCTTAATGATTTGTATGTGAACCATGTAAATTGTAGAAGTATAATAAGTAATAAGAGGATTCAAAGTTGTTCTCTTGACACCAAAACAAGACAAGGAGTGAAATGAATGACAACAATAGCTCAACTAATTACAGTTAAAGCATCCTATAAAAAATGTCTCTTTTGGAAAAACTATACCATTTTAGTGATACTTTACAGTTTTACTCTCCGGAATATAGTTTCTAGTGTAATCACTTTTAAAACTTTGGAATTGGAATTGGTTGGCTGATGCCATCATGCCTCAATTTTTGGAGTCTTGAAAGATGAAGGTAGTTGTTTGCAGAAGCATGGTAATTTATTTAATGCCGAGAGATAGCAGCCAAAATTCATATATGGATTGTAGTTGAAACAGGTAAGACATAGGAATATGCGTTGGCTGTTGATGGTTTATTGCTGACGGGGGTTGTGGAAATTTTAATTGGTGTGATTTATATGTTCATAATTATTATTATGAATTTTTGAGATGTGATGTATTTGTGGATTTTGTAGAAAATGAATTGATGAAATTTAGTGGTTTATGTGTAAAAATGTGGAATTTTGAAATTGGGTGAGTTATGTTTAGATCGTTAAAATTTAATTGAGGTGCTATATGTGTGTTGTGGAATTGAATTTGGTGTGAATTTGAGGTAATTAAATTTGATGTGTTTGAGTTACGTAATGAGTTATTTTTAAATAAATGAGTTTGAACTGAAGTTTAAATTTTACGAAAAATTTAGAGTTGGTTAAAGTTGTGAAAAAGTTCAAATTTTAACTAAGTTAAAGAGTTTGAGAAAAAAAGACATATTGAAATTAAAAATGGTTAGAGTTTAAAATGTTACTCTTTTAATTACTCTTTGATTGAGTTTAAAAAGAAAAAAAAAGTTTAGAGTATTTTATTAACTCAAAAATTTCGGTGTTTTAATAGTCGAGTGTGTGTATGAGAAATTTTGACGATATTTGTTTTATTTAGTTTTAAGTAAATAATATAGATTACTTGATTTTAAAACTTTGGTGTGTGAGAAAGATTTAATTTTGGGAATTTTGTTGTGTTTGGATTAGTTTTATTGTGAACAAGTTGTTATAAATATTCATGTTTATGTAGTTAGCTCCTTGAGTCTCGAAAAGGAATCCAGACCGTTGGCACCGAGTTAGCGGTGTGGAGAACTCTGATATATTAATGTTGTTGTGGTGATTTATGGTTGAAAATTTTGGAGATTGCATATGGGTGATTAATGTTTGGAAATTTTGGTGATTCATGTTTGGTGAAATTGATGTGTTCATAATTAATATTATGAATTTTTTTTAGAAGAAATTTATGTGTGACTTGGTGGAAAATGAATTTAATTCAATTTAGGTGTGAATGGAATTTGGAGATGTGATTTATGTGTGGTTGTGGAAATTTTAATTGGTGTGAATAAATATGTTTGAGTATGCTATGTGTTGTGTTTTGAAAAATCATTAGTGTTAAATGAGTATTAAAAATGGGGAATCTTTTAATAGCTGCATTTACTTAATGATTATGGTGAAAAGAGTTAGAGTATGCTCATGCATTTCATAGTACATGGTGACCGCGATGGGGCCATGGTGATAGTGGTGACCATGATGGGCCACGGGTTGATGCCATGTGAATTGTTGGTTCATCTTATCCTTGTGGGGATTGTCGCGTCGTGCTGATCTGTGAGAGATTGCAATCTAGAATGTGTTGATCTGTGAGCGATTGCACTCTAGAAAATCGTGTTGGTCTGCACTCTTGTATGTCGTGCTAGTCTGTGAGAGACTACACGCTAGTAAATCGTGTTGATCCGTGAGAGATTGCACCTTGGTAATTAGTACTGGTCTGTGAGAGGCTGTACAATTATGATTTATGCCCCTCGAGGAGGGCTTTGGTTTGGAATTTTGAAATCATGCATTTTGGCATATACGCATTGTATTAGAGTGTTTGGCATGCGAGTTATGTTTGTTATACTATGATGATTGTGTATACATATTCGATTATTGTTGTGAGTTGTTGTAATTGCTTTGAGGTGTGAAGTTGGGTTGATTAAGTTTTGGTGTTAATTAAGTGTTCATAATTGATAATATTAATATTTGAAGTGTTGATTGATTCATAGCTATTTTAGAACTGAAAATCTGCATTTTCTCTGTGGTATTCGGCTACGATAGTGCAATTTGTTAAAACTTCATTTTTCAACATTGTTTATGCATTTTTGGACATATGAAAACCCTTTCGAGGAGTATGCTAAGACGAAAGGTTCTTTTGAGCATTTGAAAATATAAGAATTTTTCTAAGTGTTATTTGTTAATTTCGGTTGGTGACCCTTTACAATTATTGTGGAATTTGGGCCTTGCCCTTAGATGATACCCGAGTTCATTCCACCGACTGTTACCTTGACGGCGGAGACGTCGTTGATCGAGACTCGCCGACTGCTTGGGTATATGACCCCATCTCAAGCAGGGCCACTTATACGGGGAGGGTAATGAGGACTAGTAGGAAAGCTGGGGCAGTATTTCTTGTAGAACTCACTCGCGAGAAGATCGATTATCCGGTACCTTCCGGATTAGTGCTTGGGATGAGTGGAGCTTGGGAAGATGCGAATGATTCCTCAGTTAGAGTGGAGGCAGAGGCCGCCGTGGGAGTTGAGGATACAGTGGTTGGACCAGGGATTGGCAGAAAGGATAAGGGGTCGATGTCCATGGAGCGAGAGATTGTAGGGCCATCTAGGCTGGCCGAGTCAAAGCTTCCTCTTCCAGTGATTGATCCTTTACCGACTGCCACTAAGGTAGCAGACTGTTTTGAGGTCCCGGCGCCGCCGAAGCCACCTATCTCGTGGGTGGATCTGACTTCCGAAGAGAGCGATCCGTCTATGGATGTTGATGAGGATGAGGTTACCTCAAAGATGGATGCTACGTCGGACGGGACTTGTGGAGTGTGTGGAGGTCACCCATGTTATTGTAGTTGCTAGAGTATGATCATATTAGTTTTGTTGTATACGGACTTGATATCTTTCTTTTGGTGGTTGTACTTATTTTATTTTGGGATGACTGTAACTATACTTATACGGTCAGATGACTTCTGTCTTGGTGGGTCCATGTTCCATTTTTTTGACGTGACCATGGGGGATTAGTATTTCTTGGAGCAGTACTTATACATGTGTCTGCCGAGAATACCCTAGAGGTATGAGCGATGTCTGATAGGTCTCATAGCCCCGGCGTATTTTATATTTGGATATTCTAGTTTATCGCCTCAAAACTATTTCAGTTTGTTATAATTATGATGTAATTAATTATAACAATTGTCGTCTATGTTACGCTTTGGTATTTCATTAGTGGATTTTTGAAGAAAAAAAAATACACTCACGCTGTTAAAAATCGGGGTGTTACAGGAAGCTTGCCTTAAATTTTAAGGGGGTTAATTCTATCTTTGTTCTTTGTTCAAGTGTTATCAAATATTGAGATAAGAGATATAATGAATATAGGAATTAAGCATTGCATTAAGTAGGAAGTGTCGGTATGATGGTTGAACCCAAGAGTTTACATAATTACTTATGAATATACTAAGTTATAATATAAGACACTTCGAGGTGTGGCTAAAAGAAGGAATTAAGGAGTTTGATTATGTCAAAAAAACTTGATATTGTGTGTATCCAAGAAACCATGATGGAACTTATAGACCAATTTTCTTGCGAACATCTATGGTGTGGTAATGATGTGGGCTTTTCTTTATAGTCATCAGTTGGACTTTCAGGTGAGTTTCTTATTTTATTGGATAATACCTAATGTCTTCAAGAAGTTTAAATCATGTTTTGGTTATTCAAGGGAAGAGGAAGAAAAATGGTGTGGTTGGTACATTGGCAAATGTGTATGCTCCTAGTGATAGTAGACGAAAGAAAGATTTATGGATTCATTTGAGACCTATTGTTAATAATTTAAGAAGAGACACCTAATGTGTGTGGGGACTTCAATTATATTCTTTTAGTTGATGAAAGTAAAGGTAGAGGAAATATAGTTAAAGTGAAAGAGATAAAGTATTTTAATGCATTTATTTAGTAAACAAAGTTGTATAAATTACCCTTTCATGGGCATTGGTTCATGGTCGAGACTGAGTGGACCTGCACTGAGCCATTTTGATAGATTTTTGTTATGTAAAGATCGGTGCCTTAGGTGGCTAGTAATATTCAACAACCAATTCTCATGGAGTTGTCATATCATTGCCCTATTTCTCTATGTGACAAAGTGGTCGATTGGGGAGCCAAACCATTTTGGAGGTTAAAATGTTGGTCAAATTACCTAGATAAGGAGTTTGTTTGTGAAAAGTAGGCCCAATCATACTTTTTTGGTTGGGAGGATTGTCTTAAAAAAGAAGTTAGTTTGTAGAGATTATTAGAAATATAGGTTTAGGGTTTGAAGATTGAGAGAGTTTAATTTAGCTTTATTGGATAAATGGAGTGCGGAGGTTAAAGGAGAATCAACATGGTTTATGGTTCAAAGTAATGTGAACAAATATGGCGTGGTTGGGAATGTGGGAAGGGCATTTAGTTTTCTAGTAACTTGAGTCATGTCGGGGTAATGATATAGACATACCTTTTTGGTGCTACATTTGGATGGAGGGAGGTTGGTTGCGTGATAGATTTCGACATTTGTTTAATTAAACGGTTGACAAACATATTTTAGTAGCATAAATGTTTGTCTAGGAAGAAAAATTAATTTTGGAGTATAGTTTGTCACTGCAGAATTTTAACGTGCAGGAAAAGATTGTAGACAAGTGGTCATGGCGCCATGTGTTTAGAGATCAATATCCAATCAAATAGGTATACCATTATTTGATATCTCTTCCCTTATCTCTATTTACTTTTTATCTTCTAATCATATATTATATAGATAAGTTAAAATTGTGTGTTTTCACTAACCAATAATGTTCTGTGTTTATAACCAAGATCAATCTTGAGTTCGATACTTTGAGTTTTAACATGAATTTTTAAAAAAATGACAATTAGAATTCAAATTCCCTTCCTTGTAATTGACATTATTACTTCAACTACTATAAATGACTATTCTTCTATGGAATTTATTTGAAATAAAGTGGTTCCTCTTAAAGTGTCTCTTTTTGTGTAACGTATCATGGTTAATCGACTCCTAAATAAGGATAATTTGACTAGACTTGGAGTGTGGAATGAGCAAAATTTGTTGTGGTATGGTGGTTTTGAAAAAGAGGAATCTTTATAGCATTTATTTTTCAATGTTAGCTCCCCAACAACGTGTGGTTATATATCTCAGTGTTCAAAGTGCTTTACATCATCCAGTTTCTCATGCTCGACAATTTGAGAGTTTTCTCGGTATTAACAAAAAATTAAAGCAAAAAATTCAAATTATTTTGATGGCGTGTGTATGGTCAATTTAGAAAGAGCGCAATCGTCATGTTTTTAATGAATAGGAAAGTTCCTGTCCCGAATTATAGATCAAGTTAAAGTCTTATCATAGTCTTAGATTAAAGCATAGTCAAAGAGGTTTGCGTTTGATTTCGGTCTATGGTAGAGGGATCTCTTTGCTTGTTTTAGTTTTGAAACACATTTTCTTGTATTTTGTTTATGTGTTTCATTTAAGCTGTGGCATTATTTCTAAGGTTCTATTGTAATATACTTTCTTTATTATTCTCGTCACAATTTGTACTTTGAGTTATGTTTATTTAATATATAATTTGACTTTTTTAAAAACAAGCCTTGATGAGTTGACTTGATCCGAATAATAATCTAAACATTCATAAAAAGTGAATTTATCTCTAAAATGATTCTAGTCATTTTTGTTGTTGTAGTAAATTGTTTTTTATTTTTTCAAAACCAACATTAAATCATTTGATATTTGATTATTATGGAAATTGATTCACTTTCAATTTATATTTAATAAACATTTTTTTTTTAATTCTTGCCAAATCTTTAATCAAAATTGAAATCAATAGTTTTTGTTTTTATTGTATTTTTACGGATAATTAGTACACACATATATTTAATAAAAATTCTATTTTGTTGATATACTCTTTTTATAGTTTACTTTTAGTAAATAAGTGAGAAATTTACATATTCAAATAAATTGTGAGAATCATAATATATCCACGACAAAATCTACACACAAAACTAAACATATTCAATGTTATATATTGTGTGTCTCTCACTTTCTCATTTTAAATCTAAATATTATTTTTGCCAAGTCTATAAGTATTTATTATGTACAAGTTAGAAGTATTTGAGTAAAATAAAAACAAATTAGCAAGATTTATCCACTCAATTACTAGTCAATCAAACTTCAAACCACTAGTTTTAGTGTCTTTAGCCGATAACCGTCGATTCTACAATAATCAACTAATTATTTGCAAATAATTCTACACTTTATTGTTGTTGAACTTATCATTAAATAAATGATCGATTGATCAACCACTCTTACTTGTTAGGATTTTCATGAACGATTCATAAAGTTCAATGAACACTTCCATAATTATTTACAAATTATCTATAAAAAAAAAATATTCAAAGAGAAGTTGAACTCATAACTTTGTAAAAAGTGAGGCTAACTAAGAAAAAATACTTCATCGACATTCCTCACCAATATTTAAGCTTTGATAAAATTAAAATCTGATAGTTTTTAATTTTATTTTGAAAGGCAAATAAGATTTGTCTTATTACTAGATCAATAAAGATAGGGCCAATTAAAATAAAAACTCAGGGACCACGTATTCTATATAAAAAACACCGGGACCAAACATATATTTGCCAAAATTAATTGAAGAAATGAATTGTGTTTTTATAAGTTCACATACATCACATCACATCTGATTACGCATTCAAAAACCCTAACGCTGAATAAGCAGTAAGAAGTCATCCCTTTCCTCCCCCAACGCAGTCATTTCTCGCCGAGATTCATCACCATCTCCCTAAGATGCTCCAGCCTCACGCATTCATCCACTTCGATGGAAAACAATCGTAACTCAAATCCCAACCCCGCCGCATGTGCTCAATCAACAATCACCATTACCAATGCATTACCAAGGCACGTGACAACACTCTCTTCCTTCACCACCTTAAGTTTTATACGCCTTCGAGCTTCCGATGCCGCCGGCATTGACGATTTTGCCCTTATCACATGGGTTCTATTAAAAGGGCTGAAGCTTGGTTCGTTAAAATCGCCTCCACCGTTTTCCTTCGTTACGATTCGTACGAACGTTTTTTGTTTTATTTTAGTAAGCATTTAACTCCTTCAATTGTTTCAGAGATTGTTAATTATAGGTTTAACAACGTTCCTGAATTAGGGTTTAAGGTTGTTGAATTCAGTAGGGACAAATTGCGTATGAATCATTCTTATTGGACTTATAGTGTGTTGTTGAGATCGCTTTGCGAATCGAATCGTCATTGTTTGGCGAAATTGGTTTATGATTGGATGAGGTTTGATGGTCTGGTTCCTGATAATTGGTTGTTAGGGTTTTTGGTTTCGTCGTTTGGTTTAATGGGTAGATTCGATGTTTCCAAGGAATTACTTGCTGATTTTCAGTGTAATAATTTTGGAGTTAATGCTGTTGTTTACAATGATTTGTTTAATATTTTGATTAAGCAGAATAAAGTTGGGGATGCTGTTGTTTTGTTTTGGGAGCTTATTCGGTTGAGGTATCGGCCGGTGACCTACACGATCAATGTTTTAATGAGAGGTTTGTGTAAGGTTGGAGAAATTGATGAGGCTTTTAAGCTTCTTAGTGATCTGAGGAGTTTTGGCTGTTCGCCTGATGTGATTACTTACAATACTATTATTCACGGTTTATGCCAGATAAGTGAGATTGATAGAGCCAGAAGTTTGCTTAATGAGGTTTGTTTGAAAGGGGAGGTGGTGCCTGATGTAGTTAGTTATACGACGATAATGTCGGGTTATTGCAGGTTGAGTAAGATGGATGAGGCATCGTTGCTTTTTGATGAAATGATTAGATCTGGAATTATGCCTAATATATTTACTTTTAATGCTCTTATTGATGGATTTGTTAAGTTGGGTGACATGGCGTCTGCGCTAGCCATGTACCAGAAGATGCTATTTCATGGCTGTTATCCCAATGTTGTTACTTTCACTTCCCTCATTAACGGCTATTTTGTAGTTGGCCAAGTGAAATGTGCGTTGGAAATGTGGGACGAGATGAACAACCGGAAAATTTCTGCAAGTTTGTATACGTTCTCTGTTCTTGTCAATGGTTTTTGCAAGAACAGCAGATTACATGAGGCCCGTGATATATTGAGAATACTGAAGCAGAGTGACGTTGTTCCACAACCATTTGTCTACAATCCTGTTATTGATGGATATTGTAAATCAGGGAATATTGACGAGGCTAATAAAATTCTAGCCGAAATGGAGGAGAAGAGGTGCAAGCCGGATAAATTGACTTATACCATTCTTATTATTGGGCATTGTATGAAAGGGAGAATGGCTGAAGCAATTGGTATCTTTGATAAGATGTTGGCAGTTTGTTGCGCCCCCGATGAAATCACAATAAATAATTTAAGATCGTGTCTTTTGAATGCCGGAATGCCTGCTGAAGCTGCTCGTGTTCAGGAAGCTCTTTGCCAGAACAGCACCTCGAGTACTTCGTTGAAGAAGAAACCTTTTCACGAAAGTCCAAATGCAGATATACCCATTGCTGTTTATTGAAGTGCTATTGCAATGTAGTGGCTAGACAATGCTTCCACCATTTTGCTTCAAGTACTGGTGCATGTTTCCTGTTTGTGGTACAAAGGAATGCTATAATCATCCAGGGTGCCTCCTTTTTCCAGAGATCACCAACATTTACATTTGCATTGCCTTTCCCTCCAAGATCTGCTGATTGTTTTTTAACCTGAAGCTAGGTATTTTCTTCACTAGTTAATTTGGTTTAATAGTTTTTTTTAATGTTCAATATGTTCTGTTTTCCTTTATTATTAAGTTATATATGAAAGAAGTGGAATAACATGAAATGTGTTAATTTTGTAGTTAATTTGATATCTTGGTCATTTTGTAGTTAATTTGATATCTTGGTCATTTTGTAGTTAATTTGATATCTTGGTCATTTATTCAAGCGTATACAAATATGTTCTACATGAAAGAAATGGAATGAAATGTGTAACATTATTGTCTAATTCATGGTAAATCAAATTTAGTTGTAAAGAAGATAGGAAGATTATTAGTAAAGATACACAGAAAGCAAACATTTGAAAAGGGGCCAAAAGAACATTTCATTATTCTCGTGCTCAAAATTTGGCAATATACATGATAAAGGATAGTTGTCTTGTATATTCTCATTCATAATTTGTTGTGAAAGATTTTGGCCAAATGTAAGGAACCCTCCTTATCTACAGGTTGATTGCAGAAAATCTCCCTATGGTTCCAAACTCAGCAATTCAACTTCTTGGACTTAAGTAGGTATGCATATTGTGACTCGTTAAAGGTGTTTTTCTGTACTACGTGCAGGAAGGGTTAAATTTACAGTATTTTGTTTGGTTTCGTGAGCTTAGGGAGTTGAATTGCTGAGTTTCTAACATTCAGGAGGTTTTCTGCAGCCTATAGTTGGAAGGGATCATCTGCATTTTTGCCTAATAGTTACCATCAATTCGGTGAATGTGCATATAGTTTGACATACCTTTCACTTGTTTCATTAGCATCCACCCCATTCTTTTTTTTTTCTCAGGAAAAGTAACAACACAACAAATTTGTCGAATGTTAATTAAAAAAAATAAAACTTTTCCAAAATATTCTTCAGTTTTGTCTTTTCCCTCTTTAAATAAGACATAAGTATTGTTGTATGGCTTAAACATAATTTTTGCTTTCAAACTTAGGAAAAGTATTTTGAAACTCGTTTCAATGAGCAAAACAGTCTTTCAAGGAATTCCCTATGCTATACAACCCTGTAATTAAATTACATTATATATGGACCCGTCTCTTCTTCTGTTTACCACCAAAATTGTACCAAACCTGTGACATTTCAGACTCAGTGGAGCAGATCAATAGGTTTTTCATGGGTTGTTTTGAATTTTGCATGGGAAAATCCTTGGAATAAAGCACACAGGCCGGATATCATGGAACTTTTGACTCTATGCAGGAAATATGAGTTACTTAGGTTTGAAATTAATAACTCATGTTTCAGGCATATGTCGTGAAGGGACCGTGGTGTTTATGTAGCCTTAATCTGTTCAGATTCACAACAAGCAAAGGTTTTCCTACACTGTACAGAAATAAGTTCATATTTTTTCCTATTGAATCTGGCTATTCTAATAATTTAACTCAAGGTAGCTGAAATTTGATGATTTACTTATTATTATTTGTTTGAATCAGCAATAATGATGATTTACTTGTTATTACTTGTTTGAATCAGCAATCATGATGATTTATTTATTATTATTTGTTTGAATCACTGAAACCTATATTTTTTGGCCTTGCAGGTTCAGAGACAAAGCACATCTTATCTTTTTGCAGTAATTGGAGCGGCCCGAGTTTCACGATTCATCATCCTAAATCCTAAACATGACACAAATGCGGGTCAGTCAATGAGTACAGCCCGATTGTTTACAAGTTTAAAGCTTGCTGGATATCACCAATATTTAACAAGATACAGTGTCATCTTGAACAAAATTTCACGCTTGAAGTTCAATTTATCATTAGCTAAATGGTTGCCTTTGGGTTTAAATTCTTCTGTTGAAATAAGGTTTTCTATTAATCTTTTTTGGCTCCCATGGTCTCAGAGGTTGTAACAATAGTTTTCATCATGGACCTGAAGGAAAACCATACGAATTTTTTGATTCTTTCTGGACATATCTAAAGTACAAGAGAGAGATAGATAGATAGAGAGGAATTTCCCATACAAGAAAAGATGAAAGAAGTATAATGTATGGCCCGATTGGGTAAAGTCTAGCTCTTGTTTAAAATCTGCATATCCCTCTTCGAGGGAAGTTGTATATTGTGCCTTAAAGAGGCTATTCCATAAACCCTGCAGTCATCTTTAATTTTGTTCAAACACCTCTTCAGCTCTTGGTTAACTTTTCTTATTTCAATTTTTTTTCCTCCAAATACACCTATCTGATCCTGAGGTCAAATAAGAGGACTGCATTTGTTTATTAGTGCCAATTCAGTAATGTAAACGTATTTGTCCTTTGGTGTAGATTCAAGAACATTACATAGGGCTAAGTTATTTGCAATCTGAAGTGAAGAGATTAATGCCATTTGCGGAAGAGAGATGGAGAGTATTGAAAATCATCAGGCTTCATATTAAGAAACATACCATATTGACTGAACATGGTGATGAAACGAATAAAAAGATGCAACAAACTCATAAATCAAAAGAGATAGAGGATTAACTATCTAACTACTTATTAACACTATTAACTAAATCCTAAGGAAATCCAAGTAGCTAACTAATTAATCAATAACTTTTATATTTCTGTTAATTACATTTTTTTTTGACAATAAGCACATAATTTTCTTTGACAGGTTATGCTGAAATAGTATAAGAAAAATATACAAAGTTCTATTCGTTAACAAATTTCTCTTCCTTATATAATAAATAGGGGTGAGAATAATTCAGGTCGAGTTAGATAGGACTGATATAATAAATAGAGGTGAGAATAAGCTGGGCCGAGTTAGATAGAACTGATATGATCTTTTAATTTATTTAAAAGTCTATTTCTTTAAAACATTTTTAAATAAATAATCAAACATATATTTAAATATATTAACAAATTAATATGTCAATGAAATTAAGTTTTATTTTGATATTTAACATCACATTTTGAAGAATATGACTTTATATACATTATACTTAAATTATATTTTATAATAATATATTTAAATATGTCAAAAACTAAATGAGATTAATATGCTTAAATTATTAAAAGTTGAATCTATAACAAAAATATTAAAATTTAATATAATAATTAATGTAGTAAAAAATATTATTTATATTTATTTAAATAAATTAGTATAATAGGCCTAAAAGACGGCCTCTAGCCTGACATTTTTATTTATTTAAATAGGTGTTTTTAGAAACAATGATCTTATCTTTAAAAAAAAAATATAGTTTGGCCTAGATCTAAAGTAGGTTAAGCCGTAGAACCCTGTCAATCGACTTGACCTAGTCCCATCCTTAATAACAAATTAACCACATTAATTTTAGGCTTAATTATAGTTTTGGTCTCCCTATTTTAGCTGAATCGCGAAATTAATCTTCCCATTTTGTTTCTCCCCAATTTTGGTCCCCAAATAGAATGTTGGGCCAAAATTTGATGAAATTTTATTTTTTAAAGTTGTATTACATCGTTTATGATCATATATTTTAGGTACAATTGTTGGAAATGAGATCTTAAGGCATGATGTGACTTAAATAAATGTAGAAAAAAATGAAATTTCATGAAGTTTTGGACTAAAATTCTGCGATCAAAACTGGAGAGAAACAAAACGGGGGAACTACTTTCACATTTCAGCTAAAATAAGAGAATCACAACTACAATTTAACCTTAATTTTATCAATAAAAATACCTATGAAATTTGAAAATTTAATGAATAACGTTACACTTTCATTTTAGATATGTATATTGGGAGTAATTAAAACTCCACAGTTTCTTTCAACAAAAATAAAATAATCCCAGGTTTTGTTATGTGTCATTTATCATATTTTATCTTTTTGGTACAAGACAAACTTGTTTTTCTTCTACATTATTTATTCAGAGTGCTGAAATAACACACAAACATGTGAACCTCAACATACTTCACGAGTAACTATTGTTAAACTCACTCTGTTTAATAACTCCTTGTATTTGTCAAAAGACGAGGTGGGTTGTTCTTTTCCATTTCTCTCTCAGCGATGTTTGTATGAAGAAAAAAAATGGCCCCAGGTTTCCAGTTATGCTCATTCGCAGACCTTGGTTGTGCAGTTGCAACTTGAGGTCTCTTCGGAGAAAATGTTCGATTACTTCTAGAAGAACATGATGTAGTCAATTGTGTTTGAAACACACATTCTTCTTCAATGTATAAGAGCTCCTTTTTTATATACACGGAACAAATTAATTACTAATCAATTAATTAAAATGATTTTTTAAGAATCAATTAATTAAGAGATAATTTTATAAAATATAATAAAATTATTTTCATTTTGGCTTAATTGTAGTTTTGATTCCCTATTTTTATTAATTTATAAAATTGATTCTCTTATTTTAAAATCTTAAATTTTGGTTCATCGATTAAATTTTTAAAATAAAGAATGAGGATTGATATATTTTAAACGACGTTATACCATTGAACTTCTCAGTTGTTGCAATTGTTTCTTCTTTAATGAATCTCCTCTTTGTGGTCAACAAATTCCTTCATGAGTTTAGCGTAAATAGGAATTTTCTCTAATGCCTAAAAAAAAGGAATGATTATCTACAATCATTAGCAAATCTCCATGCACTTAGTAAATTGTTTCCTTTCTTCTTCTCAACTTGAGGATATTGTAACTTCACATAAGGAGGAATTATTTGAGGCTTGTCCTCTTCTTTCAATAGTTTGCTTCGTGACTTCTTCAACACAACTTTCATTAATCAATTTGGACCCATCTATATCCTCATTGACCTTTGTACCCAACTTCAGCTTCTTCCATCTTTTCTTTCTCATGTTGACTTCCCACCACCTCTTCCATTATTTTTATTGTGGTTTTTGAATAGGTGGTGGAAGCAGTTTTCCACTTCTCAAACTGATGACCTTGTAACTCTCATTCTTGGGATTATGAATTGTATTGCCGAAGAAACTCCCACTAGCATTTTTTTGCCATTTTCTTGTATAATTGTCCCACTTGTATTTCATGATTTTTCATTGAGACCGCTTGAATCTTGTTGATCCATGTTTACTTCTCCTATGATGATTGAACCACCAACATGAATTTGTTGAAAGTTTCTTCCATTGATGGTCATTTCTTCTGTTGTTGAGCTTGTTGGTTGGAACCCGATCCATCATTTTTCCTCCACCCTGGATTATAGGTGTTAGAATATAGATTACCACTTTATCATTGCTAATTTCCCAAAAGTTTACTTCTTCACATTCTTATGGGCTTTATTCTCCATTCTTGTGACCTCCACCACAAAAAATCACACTTGAGAATGTGTTGTACAACAACAACTATGTTGTTAAAACTAAGGACCACCTTCATCTGCTTAGACAACTTGTCTATTTGAGAAGACATTATTTTTTGTGAAGCCAACATAGCAGTGTCAGTATCCACTTCAAGTGTCACGACCCGAAATTTAAATGTCGTGACCGGCGCACAAGCTATACTCCTAGCTTCGCAAGCCTATCAATTAACTTAACAATTAAACAACTAAACTATTCTCTAACCATTTCAAAAATATATATAAACTTTTTACTCGAAATTTTGACAGAGTATCCTCTGTAAATTCAACACTTCCAAATTTATAAAATCCCTTTTAAATTCTCAATTCAGTCACGATTCAAAGAACATAATTTAATCGTTTAATACACTTTCCAAAAAAACTTCTAGACTCCAAAATAGCTGCAATTTACATAGACTCAACAGACGTTACAAAAAATGATCCTCGATAAAAGAGGCCTACCAAAAAAAAATATGTTGAGACTTGAATCAAATAACAGATTTCTACTTAGCTGCCTGCGAATCTGAAAAAAAATAAGCAACATAAAGGTGTAAGTCACAAAGACTTAGTGAGGAGACAACAACCACCATCAATTAGAAGAGAAACACAAAAAGGTACGAATAATGGTTTTACAATCGGGTGGCAGTTATGTTAAATAATATTACTTAAAAATCTAGAAAAATTCTAAATTTAAAAATATACACATATATAATCATTAAACTTATAATTTAATCGCTTGATAGAAATATTAAAAATTTAGTTAATAATGAAACGAAATCAAAATGGACAACCTTAAAATCATCATAAAAATCAAACAAGTAACAATACAAATTTTTTAGAACCAAGAGGCGGTTTTATCTCATTGATCCTTTCCTCCTAAGGGTGACATTTCCCTTAGGGGGGGGGCTCCATCTAACGGATGGCCCTCTCCTCTCAATCACGCAACGCATCATCACGTATCAATTAAGGAGCTTACATCTCGTTGATAGCCCTCTCCTCCTACGGATGACCATTCTCATAAGGGCGACTCCATCTAACGGGTAACTCTCCCTAATCAACACGAGGTAGCTAGGTTCATCTAACGCAGTTAACAATTTAATAATTATAACACCGATTTACCGATTTCCCAAAACACGTATTTAAAATTATTTCATCATAATTCATGGAAAATATATTCAATCGCATAACAAATCAATATTTAAATATTTTAACTCATACGTAAATCCAACTAATAACATATTATATAACAAAGACCATTAAATTAAATAATTGAAAAAATCAAGATAAATTTCAAAGGTTGTGTTCCCCAAATTTTTCAATAAATACTTTAATATAGAAAACAAGTAAAATAATAATAATAGCATTATAAAAATATATGACGATGATCGTCGTCAACTCATAGCTATGGAGAATCGTCTAAGTTTGCTCTCCAACAACTCTCAGAGTAGCTGACATGTTCTCAGCTGACAAATCTGAGTATAAAAAAAAAATATTTCCAAGACTTTAGAAAAATTATTCTAAAGTTTAGCTAACTCTAGGAAACCCTAAAAATCGTTTAAATATATCCTAAGCACAAAATAAGATTTTTAAACAAAACTACATTTTTCTATGAATTCATACTAGGATTAGAGTTGTGCATTTACCTCAATGAGTCTCAATCAACAACTCTCAAGAGATGGGTACCCTTTTTCCTTCCTTAGAACACAAACCCTAACCCAAAAATTATACCCAAGAACTTGGGAAAATATGAGGAAGCTTGCTTAGAGAATGTATACCCTTTCCATGGGTTTATTGTGGCTTTAAGTGAGAGAAAGAAGAAGAAGAAGAAAAGAAAAGAAAAGAAAAGAAAAAAAAATGAAAATGGGGAAGGATGGGTTGTTGAGAGAGAGAGAAGGAAAGAGGGGAAAAGTGGAACGAAAAAAAAAAAAAGAAAGGAGAAAAGTTGGTTTTATTATTATTATTATTATTATTATTATTATTATTATTATTATTATTTAATTATTATTATTATTATTATTATTATTATTATTATTATTATTATTATATATTTTTTAAAAGGACATGGGACATGTCAATCTTCTCCCTTTATGAAAATTCGTCCTCGAATTTATTTAACTTTTTATTTGATTAATAAATACCACTAACCTTGAGTTTCAACATAAGTGTGGGTACTTTGCACGGATGACTTCTTCGGTTTCCCAAGTAGTTTCTTCACCAGATGGACCACACCAAAGGACTTTTACTGAAACAATATATTTTGAGCGTAAACGTCTCACTTGGCGATCTAATATAGCTACCAGATGCTCAATGTATGATAGACTTTTATCTAATTGTATGTCTTCATGATTAATCACATAAGAAGGGTCATGAAGATACTTCTGAAGCATCGAAATATAAAAATCTGGATGAACTCCCGAGAGATTCGGTGGAAGTGTCAAGCGATACGCTATTGGTCCAACCATTTCTAAAATTTCAAACGATCCAATGAATCTTGGACTTAGTTTCCCCTTCTTACCAAATCTCAAAACTCCTTTCATTGGTGAGACTCATAGAAATACATGTTCCCCCAGTGAAAACTCTAAGGGATGACGCCTCTTATCAGAATAAGATTTTTGCCTACTTTGAGCTGTCACTAAGCGATCCCGAATCAATTTAACTATTACAATGGCATCTTGAACCAATTCTGGACCGACTAATTTAGCTTCACCAACTTCAAACCACCCTATCGGAGACCTATACCGTCTTCCGTACAAAGCCTCAAACGGAGTCATCTGAATACTAAATTGATAACTATTATTGTATGCAAATTCTATCAAGAGCAAATGTTGATACCAACTACCCCCAAGATCCAGAACACAAGCACGAAACATATCTTCCAATATTTGTATATTTCTTTTAGACTGACCATCTGTTTGAGGATGAAAAGCGGTGCTAAGCTTCAAACGAGTTCCTAATGAAGTTTGGAACGACTTTCAAAATTGAGCAGTAAATTGAGCCCCACGATCAGAAATAATAGACACCGATACTTCACAGGCTAAAAGTGTGCACATTTGGTAAACCGATACTTTACAGGCAAAAAGTTTGAGACAATTTTATCTAAATAAAGTTTAGCATATTAATTGAGATGCAGTATAAGTAGTCTTCACAGGAAAAAAGTGTGCACATTTGGTCAACCGATCTATAATCACTCACACTGAGTCATAACCCTTTTGGGTTCGTGGTAATCCTGTGACAAAATCCATAGCGATGCCATCCCACTTCCACTCAGGTATTTCAACAGGTTGAAGTAACCCCGCAGGATTTTGATGCTCAACTTTTACTTGTTGACACACTAAGCACTTAGAGACAAAATCTGCTACGTCTCTCTTCATCCCTTCCCACCAATACAATTCTCTCAAGTCTTGATACATCTTATTAGAACCTGAGTGAATAATGTAAGAAGAATGATGAGCCTCCTCTAAAATTTTTCCCCTAAAGCCCCCAACATTTGGAACACACAACCGAGACTTCAACCTCAGCACACCATCAGAATCAACTGGAAAGTCTGAAATTTTACCATTGTGAACATTATGTACCATATTCACCAAGTATGAGTCTTGACTTTGAGCTTCCTTGATATCATCAACTATAGTTGGACGAATTTGTACGTGCGATAAAAATACTCTCGAATGACCAAGTTCAAATTGAATTCCACTTTCAACAACTTCTTGAAATTCTTTAACTATTGGTCTCTTTACTTCTGCTAAATGAGAGAGACTTCCCATGTATTTCCTACTCAAAGCATTTGCAACAACATTTGCCTTCCCTGGGTGGTATAAGATTGTGCAATCATAATCCTTCAAGAGTTCCATCCACCTTCTTTGTCTTAAATTTAAATCTCGTTGTTGAAAGATATACTTAAGAATTTTATGATCGGTATAAATCTCACAAGTTTCACCATATAGATAGTGCCTCCAAATCTTAAGAGCAAAAAGTAACTGCAACCATTTCCAAATCATGTGTGGGATATTTCACTTCATGCCTCTTGAGTTGTCTAGATGCATAGGCAATAACCTTACCTTGTTGCATAAGCACACAACCGAGACCAACTCTAGAAGCATCACAATACACTGCATAACTTTCACCACCTATAGGTAATGCCAGAATAGGTGCTGACGTCAAGTACTCCTTCAATTTTTGAAAGCTTTCCTCACATGCATCAGTCCATCAGAACTCAACTTTCTTCTGGGTCAACTTAGTCAACGGAGATACAATCTTTGAGAAATCCTTCACAAAACATCGATAATAACCGGCCAAACCAAGAAAACTTCGAATCTCCTTCACAGTGGTAGGTCTGGGCCAATTCTGGACTGCTTCCACCTTACTTGGATAAACACTTATTCCATTCTTAGACACAACATGACCTAAAAATGCCACACTATCCAGCCAAAACTGACATTTTGAGAATTTGGCATATAATTATTTATCTCTTAAGGTTTGCAAAACCAACCTTAAATGTCGCTCGTGTTCTTCTTTACTCTTGGAATAAATAAGGATATCATCAATAAACACAATCACGAATTGATCCAAGAATGGTTTAAAAACGCGATTCATCAAAAACATAAAAGCTGTTGGGGCATTAGTAAGCCCAAATGACATAACCAAAAATTCATAATGCCCATAACGCGTATGGAAAGCTGTCTTCGTTATGTCATCCCTTTTAATCTTCAACTGATGATACCCCGACTGCAAAGTAATTTTAGAAAAACATTGAGCTCCTTGAAGTTGGTCAAACAAATCATCAATGCGTGGCAAAGGGTATTTATTCTTTACAATTACTTTATTCAATTGTCGGTAGTCTACACATAGCCGCATGGATCCATCTTTCTTCTTTACAAGTAAGATTGGTGCTCCCCAAGGAGAAAAACTTGGACGAATAAAACCCTTATCAAGAAGATCTTGAAGTTGTGCCCTTAACTCTTTAAGTTCTGCTGGTGCCATACGATAAGGAGGTATAGATATAGGATGAGTGTTAGGAACTAAGTCTATAGAGAACTCGATCTCCCTATCAGGTGGCAACCCAAGAAGTGCTTCAGGAAAAACATCTAAAAATTCACATGCTATTGGAATTTTCTCCAATTCCTCTTCAATAACTTGCGTATCCCTTACCAAGGCTAAGTATGCTTGACAACCTCTTCTCATTAACTTGGTAGCTCTCAATGTTGAGATTTGGTTATGTGGTACCCAACAGTGTGCTCCTTGAAACGAGAAGACTAATTGTTCTGGTATCCCAAATTTCACCACTTTGTTATGACAATCCAAAGTGGCATGATGCAAAGCCAACCAATCCATACCCTAAATCACATCAAAATCTATCAAGTCAATAACTACCAAATCTACCGACAACACCTTGCCATCAATAGTTATATCACAAGAACGATACATCGACTTAGCAAGCAAATTTCCTTCAACAGGTGTAGCTACAACTAAAGGCTCTTCTAAAGAAGATGAACATTTACAAAGTCGAGTAGCAAACCACGAGGATACAAAAGAATGTGTAGCTCCAGGATAAAAAAAAAATGAGCATCTCTAAAATAAATAGAAAATATACATGTAACTATTGCATTGGATGTCTGAGCATCCTGACGAGTCAAAACAAACACTCGAGCTTGACCTCTTCCTGCTGGTATCTGACCTCTACCACCAGATCATCTACCTCGCTACTAAAATGTTCCTGAACCTCTAACATAAGAATTTTCACTCTAACGCACATATGCAGAATGAGTCTGAGAAGATGCCAAAGTTGTTGGTGTTGATTCATAACTAGAGGATGGATGTGTTGTATCTATAGGACAATCCCTCCTGATGTGACATATTTGGCCATATTGGTAGCACACCTTAGCATTACCATCTCTAGAACAATTCCCGAAGTGAAACCTATCACAAGTAGAACATCGTGTAGCTGAAACACCAGAATGTCTATGAGGGAAAATGGATTGTAATGCTGCTCCAAAATCTGATCTACGAATCTGCACTGTCCCAGAAGACTGCCAACTATGACCACCCCTTTGAGACATGAGTCTTTGTTGCCCCTGATAACCAAACATAGATCCACCACCGCGATTTGAATAGTTACTGTAAGATCCTCCAATCCTTTGCTTCTTATGTGAATCTTGTCTATTGCCTCCTTTTTCCTTCTGTCGTTGCTAAATCAAAAGGGTCAAACTCAAAACCTCAGCAAAAGTAGAACAATTCGACCCAACCACATCTAAATAAATAATCCTTCAATCCTCTAATGAACCTCTTAACACGCATCTCCTCAGTGATAGAATAAGGAGCATGTCTAGAGAGCTGTGTAACTATACTCTGAAACTGTCATACCCTCCGTTTGCTCCAATCGCTCAAACTCATGAGCTAATCTATCTCTAACACTCTCCGAAAGAAAATGAGCCATGAAAAACTAAGAGAACTCTCTCCATGCTAACGGAGGTGACCCCACTTGTCTACCACATGACACTATTTCAAACCAATCACGTGCCACGCCTATTAGCTGAAATGATGTCAATTCTACTGCTCTTACTTCAGAACAACCCAATGCTATCCAAAGCCGCTCTAGAATGTCAATGAATTGTTGTGGATCCTCAGTTGCACTAGACCCAAAAAAAGTAGGGGGTTTAAGCTTCATGAAGTCTGGTAAAGTAACCTCAATACCCCTCGTTGCAGCAGTCGTCTGATGCTCAACTTGTCTAACCTCTTGTTGACCATTGACATTTTTATGTCTTTGATCACCCTCATGTTGTTGTCCGACGATAACCCCAACAAGTTGTTGCACAACCTGTTGTAATCCCTGTAGACCAGTAGTAAACTCTTCCATGGCTGGATTCCTGCGCCTCCTCCTAGGTACCTCAACATCATCATTCAAACCACGTCCTCCAACATTAGCTCTACGCCTATTTCAAGCACGAACTGAAACACAACCTCGTTGACGAGCGCCTTGAGCTTGGGAAATTGACTCATCAACAATTTCCCTTATAGTAGGATTCCTAGTCTTTGGTGGCATTCTCATCTATTCAAAGAACATTGATCAAATATTGAATAAGACGACATGAAAGGGGAAAAGTTGGTTTAATTATTATTATTATTTTATATATTTTTTTAAAAGGACACGGGACATGTCATCAAGCAGATCCTTTTTAGGTGATCTTCTAGTATGTTGTACCCAATATTCCTTTAACGTCATCAGTTCAACCAAACTTGTAGCCTCCTCACAATTTGTGAACCCAAAGTTCCCCCAACTATAACATCGAACATCATCCTTGTTTAAGGTCTCAACCCGTGAGAAAATATCTGCATCAGCGTGAACTCATCAAACTTATACCTTAGACACCTCTTCACAAACAATTTATACCTCTTCCAAGCATTATATAAATTCTCAGCATCCTTTATCCCGAAGCTCGTAATTTCTTTTCTTTCTTAATAAATTTGAACATTATAAAGTACATGTTAAGAAATTTTTCCTCCAACTCATCCCAAGTACGGATCGTCCCAGATGAAATGGATGATATCTAATCTTTAGCTCTCCCAATTAAAGTGAAATAAAACAACCTTAATCTTTTTGCATCTTAAGTCACATCAAGAAGACTAGTTGTACCGTATATCTCAAAGAAGTTTGTCAAGTGTTGGTATGGGTCTCCAACCTCAACACCCGGACATTGTTCATTCTTCAAGGTACTCAACACAAATGAGTTAACTTCAAAAGGTACTACACCTGCAAGTTGAAATCTATGAGTCATCTGTCCACAAGTCTTTCATCTACCGAAATCTCCAAGAACATGTCGAGTTGGGAATGGTGGTGGTGGATCCATATCTTCTAACTCAGTATCAGAATCAATAGGTGGAGTTTCGGTAGCAAGTGTTTCTTTCAATGCCTCTATTTTTACTTGTTTTACTTCTCTAACTCTCCTATTTAACCTCACAATATTTTCAATTTTTTGGATCGAATAGTAATCTCGAACTTTCACCCTGAATACACAACTTAGAAAACCATAAGAAATAGAGAAATATAAGAGGAGGAAATAATGATAATTTAGAGCACTCTAAAGAGAAAAAGAAAATTAAAATATATGTATATGTTTTCAAATTTTAGAATAAAAAAATAAATAAAATAGAAAAAAACTAAGTATGACTGCTTTGCCTTGTCAATAAATTAATCAATAAATCCCGATTAAGGTGCCAAAAACTTAACAATTGTACCAAATCGCTCAAGTAATAAAGTGATAAGTAGAAATCGTCTCCACGAGGATTGTTATTCGTTTGGTAACGCAACAAATTCGTAGCACTTAAGGTAACATAAGGACTTTATAAGTTGGTTGATAATTCCGAACAAATGCAAAATTAAATAGAGAGAATTCAATAAGAGAAAAATGATTAGGAAATTCGAGTCACATTGTTTTCACCATGTAATTATTGATTTATTATTTTAATCTAACCTATTTGATTATGTCAAATTTTTGGTTCAAAATCTCTTTTTATAAAAACGAATCATAATTCCTTAGGTGATCAGACTTATTACTCAAAGCATATATGAACGTTAATTTATTAAACAAATGTTAATACTTATATTCCTATAACAATATTGAAACATGAGCATAGAAAAGCATTAAGAATAAAAATATATGAATAATCAAATGCATTGTAATTGCATAAATAACATATGCAAACTAAAATTACATGGATTCAAAAAGGTTCATTTATCTCATAATCAATGAGTAAATTAACTACTCATATTGTTTGATAAAAGATATATAGAGAGAAGGAAATTATAGATAAATGTTACACTAGGTCTCCATTAAAGTGTAGTTGTCTCCTACTTTGCTTCCAAAAATCCGAACCCAAACAAAATTATGATTTTTGGTTTAAATAATAATATGGGAACGCGCACCAGCGTATTGCGCTAAGTTTGAGCGCAATGTACTACACCAATATTTATTGTGACACAACAAGCTGCACGATGTGCTCAGAGACAATGAGTTGTGCTAGGATGTATATTGTAGTATAGTGATTGGCGCAGTGCGACCTTGGTCCTTGTTGCTGCGCTCTAGCTTCAATCAAAATGCATTTTATACTCTGAGATCACCTTGTGACATCACTAACCCTCTACAACTTTCTAAGTGTCTGTTCCATAATGTATTGACCTGTAACATCAAAACAAAATAAGAAAACTTCAAGAATTTATCTAGTTAGAAAATGTTAGTACCAAAACATTTAGAAATAATCCAAGATGATTCAAATTTCTTTTCTTCATGAAATAATTATAAAACTAACTAGGATGACCGAAATTTAAAACAAAAGCTATTAACAAAGGTGCTGAAACAACAAGAGTTTGATGAAGATTCATCAAACTAGTTTGGGCATACTTAATAACATACAACACATAATTTTACATTAAAATTGATGTTAGAAGAACACTCATAAAACAGTTTATAACACCAAATTTTCATAAAAAACAGTTATAAAACAAATTGATTTATAGTTATAAATTTGGAGATTTTGATCCGATTTTTGCACTTTTAACTTCGATCTAGTGGTAAAACCAGTGTGAAGGAGTGTTTTTAAAATTGGTGTAAAGAATCCATGTTTACAAAACTAACTACTATTACACCAATTTTTTCTATTACTAAAACTGATGTTAAAATTTTAAAAAACCAATGTAAAATATTCTTGCTCTACTGGAAAATATTTTGTTAATTATTTATAAATATGTTACATTCTTTTCTTTACTTTTTAATCATTCCAAACAAAACACACAATTTTTTTAACTTTCTTTCTTCAATATGTTTCTTTACCAAATAACTCAAAATCTACCTCTTTCTTTCCTTCTATTTTATTTTCTTTTGGATTTCTTTTCTCTTACTTTGTTTTATATGAATTGACATTATGATGTCAAATTTAAATTATAATACTTTTAAAAATTCTTTAACGTATATTTATATCGTAAAATCTACTATTAAATTGATTCATTATTATATAAATCACACATATAAAATTTTATTTAAACATAGAAATATTTAATATATTATTAATATAATTAAAATTAATATCTTATAAATTTTTATTAAACGAAATAATTTTAATATAATTCATTGACATAGTAAATAATTTCAAATTAATTTCATATTTTATAAATAAATATGATGTATGTTATAGTAGCTTATATGTACAGAGACAATAGGACTCGGGCATGGGCTTAGTGGCATGTTACCCAATTTTCAAATTCTCAACTACACACCTTTGGTCAAATCACTTAGCTGTAATCCTCAGTGTTGAAAGATCTTAACTTAAACTTGTTCAACAAATCCTAATAGGTCATTGTCCATTTGTTGAACCATTCTTTGTTTTCACCAAGAAGCAAATGAATTATTCTATATTTGTATATACACAAACTTAAAATAATTATTAATTCCTCGTTAAATTGAAGAATAAAAAAATAAAACTAATAACTCAAACATATATATCTTAAACTTCCATGTGATGTCCACGACAATTACACGCCCACACTCTTCTTTTTTCTCCCTTGTCTTTGTCTACTCTTAGGCTATAGTATTTTGTACACTACATAAAGATCCAACATTTTTTTGAAAAATATCTATTTATGTACAAAATATAAATTTTTATTTGCCTAGCCTTTTGTATGCGGCGAAGGAGTATTCGACCCACGGTGTCTATCATTTTGCAAACGTTGTCGTGCCTGTAATTGTAGTTGTAATTGAGGATTAGGTGATTTTGGAGACTTAAGTGGATGATGTCGACGACCATTCCTATGATAGCGACCATTTTCCCTATTCCTCTCCTTAGGTGTTTCATATTCCTTAACTTCTTTTTCTTTATTCACTTCAATGTTATCAATTGGAGCATGGTAAACAAATGGTCCCATTGGAATATCATCAAAATCTTGTAAAGGTTCCAAAATCTTAACAACATTGCTCATTGTGGGCCTACTCTTTGGTCTATGGCTAAGGCATTGAAAAGCCAATGAAGCTGCTTTTTTAGTGCCCATTTCGGAATATTGTCCTTCAAGTTTTGGATCCATTAATTTGCTAATTTTTCTTGAATCATTTAACATTGGTCTAGCCCAATCTACTAGGTTTTGTTCTCTTGGAGGACGATTTTTGTCCACTGATTTTCTTCCTGTTAGTAACTCCAATAATACTACTCCAAAGCTGTACACGTCGCTCTTGGCTGTCAAGTGACCTATAAGAAAACATTATTAAAATCAAAATTGATTTATCACAAGAATTCTAGCTCAAGTTAATCAATATCCATTCATCACTATCAATTTATCATACATCATCATTATTATTAGTGCTCCATTAAAAAAATCATTATGTTACGTTTTTGACATTTTCTAGAATGATTATTTTCAATTTTAATTGTCATTATTTAAATATTTGATCCAGACAAAATTAACAAAAATACATGTAACATAACTAAAAGTGAAAACCCAAATTTGTAATTACTTAATTTATAATTAAACCTAATAATATAGTTATTAAAGGATTTGAAGTACATTAATAAATTGTGTGCGAGTTTTACTCTTTAGAAAGAAAAAAGAGGTACATAAGTATATTAATATATTTATGTGAAGAATATTTTAGATAGTGCTACGTACTACACAAGGCACAAGTGCTTTTTAAGAGCTATTTAATTCTATAAGGGAAAATTTATTGAAAGCTATTTTGTTTTGTTTGTGTGAGTGTATTTATTAAACACAATAAACTAAAAGCTAAGAAAACATTAAAGTAATTCAACATGTTTATAATTGTACCTGTCATGACATATTCTGGGGCAGCATAACCTTGAGTACCCATAACTCTGGTTGAAACGTGGGTGTCATCTCCTTCAGGGCCATCTTTTGCCAACCCAAAGTCAGAGAGTTTTGGATTATAATCCTGAAAAATAAAATAAAAATTGTGAGTATAATAATTAAGGAAAGAGGTTTAATTAATTAATATTTTCATTAACAATTAATTTTTTTTTTCACATCTGTCAAATCATATCTCACTATATAATTAAGTATAGATATGTTTTAGAAAATAATATAAAAAAGTCACATAATAGTAAGATATAAGGTATGATTGTTACAATTTAATTTTTAAAACTAACATATATATATATATATATATATATATATATATATATATATATATATATTAAAATAATTGCATCTAGAAGTTTTTATTAATTTACAGTTATAACAAAAATAATTTTAAAATTGCTTCAAGTAAAAAATTATTTTGAATAGATTCTTATAAAAATAATTTTCTAATTGGATCATCAAAATATTTTTGGTAGATAATTTTCTTTTAAAAGGTGATTTTTTTTACAATAAATTGAGACAAAATAGCTTTCATTTTTTTTCTTCTAATAATTATAAATTATTGAATGCATGTTAAAATCAATTTTTAATAGTTTATAACAAATAGAGCTATAATTGAATTTGTGTACACAACATTTTAAAACCAACAATATTGTAAATAAAGTAGATTAATGTTTGATTAATCAAATAATAAAAGAAGTGTGATACATACAGAGTCTAACAAGATGTTTGAAGCTTTGAAATCTCTAAAAATAACTGGTTTCTCTGCTTCATGAAGAAAGGCTAAACCTTTTGCAGCTCCAACAGCTATTTTCATTCTTGTTGACCATGGTAATGATGCTGAGAATCCTAAAAGAATTTGCCACAAAAATTAAAACAAAGGTTAATATTCTTTTCTACTTAACAAGACAATTAATTAATCACATTATTGTAACATAAATAAATCTTACTTCTAAATAATTGATTTTCCAAACTTCCTCTTGGTAAATATTCATATACCAAAAGCCTATGTTCATCTTCACAACAGTATCCTATTAGCTTCACAAGGTGTGGATGCCTCAATTGCCCCAGAACAACAACTTCAGTCTGTTACCACAAGTTACAAAATCAAATTATTAGAACTCAAAAGCACTTATTACCAAAAAGGATTCACTCAAAAAATAATTAAAGTGTATATATTACATTATTTCTATTTTGGGTTCATTTGTTATGTATAATAAAAATAAGTGATTTTTGTATTTACTAATTTAGAGATTACTTTTTCAAATATTTTATGGAAAAACATAAATTATTTATAAAAAATTATAAAAAAAATGATTATTTTTTAAAATCTACTAAACATAATTTTTTATTTGAGACAGTTTTTAGAATTTTTTTTTTCTAAATTATCATATTTTCAGAAAACTGTAACAAACATAAAAAAATTGATTATTTAAAAAAAATATTGTTAAACTAAATAAGTGTAATAAATGTTGGTTGTGTTTGTTAATGTAGAAAATGACATA
>JBBPBR010000001.1:13557572-13567866 GCA_037974775.1 Cicer pinnatifidum
AAGTTACTTGCTAAACACATGAACTAGTTAAAACAAACCAATGAGCATATAAAGAAGAAGAAAAGATACAAAATTGAGATTGTCATTTATTAAAATAGAGCAAATTTAAAATTATATATTTATAACAATAATTTAAAATTTTAAAAATAGAACAAGAGGGATATCATAGATCCTTTCATAAAAAATTATTTCTATAAAGAAATCGATTTAATTGTGTTTATTTATTTATTATACAATAAAATTTAACAATGCAATACTAATATGCAAAATTTATTGATAATGATGTATCATAATAATAATAATAATAATAATAATAATAATAATAATAATAATAATAATAATAATAATAATAATAATAATAATGATAATAAAACACTTAAAATTTGTTAATGAAATTAAAAATGATTGAAGTTCAAATAAAATCAACATATTCATAAAACTCCCTTATTTAATTTTGTTAAATTTCATAAATTTGATACATTTATCATTATTAATAGCACACACATATTGTAATTTATCTCATAAAGACAATGCAAAATAAAATAAATCTTGATAGACATTTAAATAGGTAAAATAAATTCCCGAGAATAGTAAAAACGAGTTATTGTTGTCGCATTCTTCGAAAATAAGTCACCAATGTGATTAACCCCTCCTACTCATTTTGTAATAGTACATTTGTAGAGTACGAAGGCATCGTCACGTCTTCCATTCATTTCAACCATGTTAATTTTTTTTAATCCAACCAGTCTTTTAAAATTAATAACCTGATAAAATTAAAAAAATAAATAACAGTTTTACAATTAAAATTTGTGATATTTAGATTATAATAATAAATACTGGAAGAATATTCTAAGTTAGGTAACTAGACAAAATTCATTTCATAGTAATAAAAATATTCAATGATTGTTGACAAGGGAAAATTCATTTCAAGATTACCATTGAATTCTAGAGTAGGTGAGGCAACAACTGGTTGTATGTCACGGGGATCAGGTCAAAATGGATTATCTTCTTTTCTCAATTGACTGGTGGTTCAAATTGATTCGGGTTGGATTTTGGTTCCGCTGGTTTTGTTGGGAAACATGACAGGTGGTGGTTGGATCAGAGGTGGTTGATAAAAAGGTGTCCTTGAAGGGTAATATTGAGGGTATGAAGCTTGTTAGGATGCAGCTACATATGGATAAGGAATGTAAGGAATTTGGTGTGTTGGGGGCTGGAAATTTGGGTTTCGATAAGAATTCATTCATGAAAAATAAGAGACTCTTGGGGTTATCATTACAACGTTAGCATCCCCTTCTTTCGTTTTTGCGAGTCCCGTATGGGGTCTCTGCACACCACTTGCTGCACATATGATCTTGCCACTCCTCATCCCACTTTCTATTCATTCTCATATCATGACCATATCATAAAACTTTGATGACATATTCCCAATCATCTTATCATAAAAAGATGATTAGAGAGTATCCGTAAACATACCGACCATTTCTCTTTCCGATAAAGGAGGATCTACTTGTAATGTCATTTCTCTCCACCGTTGTGCATATGCTTTGAATGTTGCATTGTCTTTTTTCAACGAATTTTCCAGTTGCATCATGTCATGGACCATGTCAAGGTTGTACCTGTACTATTTCAAGAAGGCATCAGCTAGGTCTTTCCACGAACGAATTTGATTTCGTTCGAGATGCATATATCAACTTAATGATGCCCCACTCAAACTTTCCGAAAAAATGGATGAGAAGTTTATCATCATGATCAGGAGAAGTCATTTTTCTACAATACATAGTCAGATGATTTTAGGACATATGGCACCTTTGTACTTTTCAAACTCAGGTACTTTGAGTTTTGAAGGGATTGTTGCATCGGGAACCAAACACATGTCAAAAGCTTCAAAACCATAGGCATTATTCCCCTCAATTGCTTTTATCTGTTTTTCTAAAACATGATATTTTTCTTTAGTTATAATTTCTCTAAATTTTTATTTTTTTTTATTTTTGTAATAATTCGAATTAAAAACTCCTTAATGTTGTATCCAAAAAATAAAATTATTTCCAGTAGTTGTGAGATAGAACTATTTACGGATTTTATTTTTATTTATATTTTTTTAGACTCAAGAATTTTAATTTATTAAACCTCCGTTTTTATTGTTTATTAAAATAAGAAATAAAAAAACTACTCTTTAATCATCGTTTTTTGTTAGTAAAAGTCATTCGGAAACTTTTTTGTAGTTCCATTAAATCCATTGAAAAATAATTTTCAAAATTAAATATAGAACTGGTACAAATCAAATTTTAAATATCATACTTCAAACTAGCCACACCCACAGTTTTATCACAATAAAAAATTAATAAATTTGTCGATAAATTTTTTTTTTAACAGTGATTTCTAAATTAATAATGCATAAAAAAATAAAAAAAAATAAGTTATTATGTTAAATACACTAGAAATAAAATTTTCAATAGTTAAATTACAATGATTGAAATTTGAAATTTGTCATTGTGGAGATTCTCAAATATTGACAAAAGAACACAGAAAATATTATTTATCAACGTTCACAAACTGATTTTTTTTTTCTTTTTGTGAGAATCAACACCCCAAACTTAGAATTTTATCAAGATGAGACAAAACTTTTCGTACCTAACTCCAAATAACGTGATTGAATTAATGTCAAGTCTTTGGATTATATTGTGGCTAGTAACCAAAATAAAAGGGCAAAGCTCAAATGGGTTAACAAAGAATAAAATTTGTTTATGGTAGTTATAAAGACTGAAACAACCAAAGAAAATTGCATGAGTGTATACATAAATTACAAGTGATGCAAGTCTGAACTAGTGCAAGTTCTAAAGGGATAACACATGTCTGGATAATCACACAACAAATAATTAAAGTGTTTAGGATCAAAAGCTCACAACTAGAATAATAAGAAAGAGTATGAACTATCTAAATGATGCCAAATATGCCACTGTAAAGTTTATTTAGTTTTCAAAAAAAAGAAAATTGACAAGTGAGACTGATAACCAAGGAGTAATGAACAATGCATGCATTAATGAAACTCATCGAATTGAGCAATGATTTGAGCAAAGAAATTGAGTTTAAATTTCAAAATCTGAAACAAATAATTTAAGACTAGCATCAAGTTGTTCATAATTCTTCATAATAGTGCACGTTTACACACAATTAAAAAGAAACAAATTCAAATAAAAATATGATTGCAAAAATAAAAGTTACCTCCACCTATGGGTTGCCTTCCTAAAAGCGCTTCTTTAAAGTCATTAGTTTGAGGCCTCAATCATTGTCAAGGTATATTATATGACACAAAGAAGACATCATCTTTCTCACCAAGGGATAGATATTTCAAGTGTGGTGGCAAATGCTTGAGTTCAACCAATGGCGTCTCTTTGTTGTTCTCTACATATTTGTTTTCATTCCCTTTCAACTCCTCCCATGTAGTATGGAAGCGGGGGGTGGGTGGGATAGTGATGCTTCTTACATGAGTAAAATATCTTTTACTCTTGGATATTCACTATCTTTAACAATATCTTGGGGTAGGCAAAACACGCTTTCTAACGACATAATGGATCCTTGATGTTTAACTCCTTCATCGACTATCGAATTGAAAATCTCAATTCGATTGCACCCTTCTCTTTCGTTTGAATGCTATGGATTTTAGAATATTGAATGTAAATGATTCCTTATTTACCTTAAAAGTTAAGGTGACATCCGCCACGTCAATCATAGCTCTCCCTGTTGCTAGAAATGGTCTCCCCAAGATCAAAGGGATATCATTGTTCTCCTCCATGTCTAGTACCACGAAATCCACTAAAAAATGAACATATCCACCTTGACCAACACATCTTCTACCACTCAATATGGGTGTTTCATTAAGCGATCGACAAATTGTAATATTAGTTGTGTGTCCTTGACTCTTCCAATGCCTAGCTTTTTGTATATGGAAAGAGGCATAAGACTTACACTAGCCCCAAGATCACACAGGGCCTTTCCAAAAGTTCAATTCCAATAGCGCAATGAATAGAGAAGCTTCTAGGATCTTTGAGCTTAGGTGGCAGCTTCCTCTATAGAGTAGCACTGCACTCTTCAGTAAGCATCATTGTTTCACTACCAATTTTTCTTTTCTTGAACAAAATCTCATTCATGAACTTGGCGTAAGCCAACATCTGCTCTAGTGCTTTTACAAAAGGAAAGTTAATTATTGACCCTGCCACTCCTTGTTGTCACAACGTTGACATTATTTCGCGGATTCAAAACGGTGTCACTAGGAAAAAAAATTGGCATTCTTTGTGCTATTTGTTGAGCAAGTTGACCCACTTGGGTCTCCAAATTCTTTATTGAGGCTGAGTGATTTTTCTAGATGGCTTTTGACTCTTCAATGAAGGAATTTGTCCTAGTTACTAACTTCTTATTAGGAGTCTCCCAAGCAGCTTTTTGAGGTGAAGCTTGATTTGGTTGAGCTCCTTGTTGACCTTCAGATCCACCCTATTGATCTTTCTATAAAACATTTGGATGATTTCTCCAACCTAGATTGTACGTACTAAAGTGGTGATTATTCTGCTTCCCATTGTTAGCCATAAAGTTTACCTCTTTTATTACTTTGGTATCATCTTCATCTGGTGCTTCACAAGCTCCATTTTTATATGCTCCCCCACAAAAGTCATAACCAATATGTTTCAATAATTTGACAAGGGCCACTTGGGGTTGTATATTTAGAGATGCCATCCCTTATTTATCTCAACGACGATAAAGTCTTCTATCTGTTTTGAGAGAAGCTTCCCTTGATCCAACCCAGCATCTAGAACATTCAATTCCAACATACCACTTTTTGATCCACCACCTCTATAATACAACATCATTCGTTCATTTGATGCCATGATCTCAATAATTTTTCGGGCTTCTGATGTGGTTTTGTAATTCAAAGAACCACCTATTGTAGCATCCAACATAATTCTAGTGCAAGGCTTCAAACCATTACAAAATGTTTTCATTTGAGCAATTTTGTCATAAGCATGATTGGGGGATCCTGCTAGTAAACTCTTGAACCTCCTGTAAGTATCACGAAGAGATTCTCCTTCTTTATGTTTGTAACTGTAAATATCTTGCCTTTTTCTTACGAACACAATTGGGGGAAAGTATTGTTCCAAGACCTTATCTTCAAGGTCATCCCATGTGGTGATGCTATAAGCAGGAAAGGAATTAAGCCACTCCTTAGCATCATCTTTCCATAGAAATGGAAATAGTCTCAACATATTGCCTTCTTCAGAACAACCATCCACCTTCACTGTTTCTCATAGTTCAAAGAAGTTCGGGAGGTGTCTATTGGTGTCTTTTTTATGTTTACTGGAAAAATGAATCTCCTTCAACTCTCAGAATAGAGCGGAGATAACTTCAAACTTGTTAACTGTAATCGGTGTGTTATGGATAGCCAATCGAGCACGGTTTCTATTTCGATTCCCATACTCATCGAGGGTATGTTCAGGTGGTCGTCGACCATTCATTTCCACAAATATGAAGAAATCTCTCAAATCCTCTTCTTCAACTACTAACTGTCATTCCCTTTGTCTCCTTTCTCAAACCTCTTTCGATTTGCTTTTGCAGTTTTTATGATTTCTTGATCAAAGAAAAGTCCAGCTGAGGATTGGCCTTACATACAAGGTTAGACAAATTGTGAGTAATGAACAGTTTTAAAGTAAAGAAAGACAAATAATTAAGTAAACATTAAAGAGTTTTAAATCATATTTTTTTTCAAAATTAGAAACAAAATAAAAGCAAAAAATTTCAATTTAGTAAATAAATTAAATTCAATAGTGATATGGCAGTTCCCGGAAATGTCGCGAAAAACATGATAGAGTTTCAACATGTGTACTGAATCGTTGCAAGTAATATTTAAAAGTTTATGAATTGATTGAAATAGTATATAAATTTAACAACAATAGTAAAATTGATCTTTTATAATAAGAAAAATGTCAGGGATGAGTTTCACTTCAATCCTACTTTGGTGTCTAATTTGGTCCTAGTTATTGAATTCCTTTATTGAATTATTACCGAATTCTCTTTATTATTTTTGCCCTAATGTCTTAGTTATAGAACCTTGAATTCCAAAATAACCCTTAATTCCTTAGTAGATTTAAGATTATAATTAAGAATTACAATACAAGAATTCACTTTTTAAACTATTGCCTTTGCAACTAATTTAATTGGTTTCATGACCTGGATCTATCCCTAGACTACAAATTCATGAATTTCACATCTCAAGCATTTGTAAAATCCACTTCCAATTCAAAATACAAATTGTAGAACATTTTAACGTTGATTAAGCAATAAAAAGCATTAAACACAGAGATGAGAAAAATAATTCAATAAAATCATTCATATAACTAGAAATCAAATCAGAAAAATCAGGATTTCATCTTGTTACATTCACCCCTAACAAATAGGATTTAGTTACTCATGACAGGGATAGGAAATGTTACGTCCGTGTTTTTCCAAGGGAAAAAAAATAATATAATAATAATAATTAATTAATTAATTAATAATAATAATAATAATAAATAAATAAATAAAAACATAATAACCCCACTCATTCTCTCTCTTTCCATCTCACTCCCTATTTTTCTCATTTTTTCTCTCTCTCCTTCTCCCTCTTCCTCGGCAGCAACCTCCCCTCCCCCCATTTTTGGTTCTTTTTTTTCCTTCCCTTCTCCTTGATTCTCTCATCTCTATAATACCCAAATCATCAACCATTATTAAAATGAATTTAACCTCCTCCCAACCATTGAAAGACGCTATTGGTTAGGATTTTTGAGTTAGGGTTTGTGCTCTAGAGAAAAGGGGTATCCATCTCATGAGAGTTGTTGATTGAAACTCTTTGAGGTAAGTACACAACTCTAATCCTGGTGTGAATTTATAGAAAAATGTAGATTTGAGTAAAAATATTATTTTGTGCTTAGAGTATATTTAAATGATTTTTAGGCTTTCCTAGAGCTAGTTAAACTTTAAAATAATTTTTCTAAAGTCTTGGAAATATTCTTGATGCTTAGATTTGTCTGCTGAGATCCTGCCGGCTACTCTGAGAGTTGTTGGAGAGCAAAGTTATTATACTGCTATTATTATTATTTTACTTGTTTTCTATATTAAAGTATTTATTGAAAATTTTGGGAAACACAACCTTTGAATTTTATCTCAATTTCGTCAATTATTTAATTTAATGGTCTTTGCTATATAATATGTTATTTGTTGGATTTACGTATGAGTTAAATTATTTAAATATTTATTTGTTATGTGATTGAATATATTTTTCATGAATTTCGATGAAATAATTTTAAACGCGTGTTTTGGAAAATCGTTGTTATAATTATTAAATCGTTAACTGCGTTAGGTGCACCTAGTTACCACGTGTTGATTAGGGAAAGTTAACCGTTAGATGGAGCCGCCCCTACGAGAGAGGTCATCCGTAGGAGGAGAGGGCTATCAACGAGTTGTAAGCTTCCTAATTGATACGTGATGATGCGTTGCGGGATTGCGGGATTGTAGGCCTCTTTGATCGAGGACCATTTTTGTAATGTCTGTTGAGTCTGATGTAAACTGCAGCTATTTTGGAGTTTATAAAATCTATTTAGTTTGTTGGAAAGTGTATTAAGAAACTTGGTTATGTTATTTGAATTGTGACTGGATTGAAAATTTGACAGGGATTTCATAAATTTGGAAATGTTGAAGTTACAGAGGATACTCTGTCGAAATTTCGAGAAAAGCATATATATATATTTTTAAATGGTTAGAGAGCGATTAAATTGTTAAGTTAGTTGATAGGCTTGCCAAGTTAGGAGTATAGCTTGTGCACCGGTCACGACATTAAATTTTTGGGTCGTGACAGGAAAGATAGAGATTTGAGAAGAATTACATAAAGGATTCATGAATGTTTCTTGAAAAACCTATTCCAATGGTGTTAGAAATAGTCATCTTTGAGTTTCTCTGCTAGGGCACAAGTCTCCCCACTTTCCAATAGTAAAAAAAATCCCTAGAAAGTAAAAAAAAAAAAAAAAGTTCATTTAATTGCATAACTTCTTTTGTTTGACATTTTTTGCATTTGACTCCTCTTTTTAGTTCGAAGTGGGCTATGGTGTTTTAAAGCAAGTTGTAGCTATGAATCATAGCTTTCGTTTGCACTTTGTTTGATTGCAATTGGACATCTAAACTGCATATATGGCTGAAATACTCGAAATAGGTCATGTTGATTTCTCACTAAAATTCAGCATTGCACTAAAACAAAGTAACAATGCAAACCTACAAAAAATCTCTACTTAATCAAGGAAATAACAATGCAAACCTACAAAAAATCTCTACTTAATCAAGGAAATAAGAACATAAACATTTCATTAAATCAAAGAACTAAAATCAATAAAAATAAATCAAACAACTCCTTAAATTAACTAATGGTTAAAGATAAATAAGACTGAAGTCAATGACTTTTGCTCCAAAAACATTATATCTTCACAAACTAATTTATTACTCACTTAGTGTCAACCTCATCTATTATTAATAAAAAATTCACATTCTCCAATTATTAAAAAATATATCATATTACATAGTTTACTATTTAGTTCATTTAATTTTGTACTTTGGATATTTCAGTTTTCATAATATTAATTTGAAGTAATAAATATCAAATTATAGGTTGCTGTAAAATTTAATTTGATCTATAAAGTTTTAAGTTTCAATTTAATTTTCCTTAATTTCGTATAATTTAAATTATTAAATATTAGAAAATATGTTTTTGAACCAAAACACATTTTTTGAATCAAAACGCTCGGGTACTTTTCGAAACCAAAATGCAAAAAGAAAAGGAATGGAAATGTAGACAAAGTTTTATATTGTAAGCACTCCAAAAATAAAAACTTAAGGACCAACAAGTAAATGAAATATTCAGATTATACAGAACAATTGACTATAATAACAAAAATTAAATAATAGCAAATTAAGAATATTTTTTCATATAACTACTAACAACAAATATAAAACTTTTTGATTAAATCAACAATTCAATTGGTAGTCAATAAAAACACAGTCGTTGAAATAGAGCCACAAGCTTGATGTAAATTGAATGGATTTTGTGAAGTAGTAAAAATACTAAAACCACTAGGACGATATATATGTCTTTGAGTATCAATTAATATTTATTTAATTTAATTAAACAAGAATCTTTAATTATTTGGTGAAGAAAATATTTTAACCACAAAATAGTAAACTTTAGACAATTAGAACCAAAAATAAATGAAAAAGATATATGATTATACTTTTCATTTTTAAATTACACAACATAACCAACTGTTATGAATTGTTACAGTTTTTATCATCCTTATTGCTATTTTCTTCGGTGTAGTTCTTCAAGCTTCCTTCACATTGTAACCCTTGGGTAGCATCATGGCATCCTATACGTAATTGAAAAATATATGAAGAATTATTAAAATAAGAACAAAAATTATATGTGCTTGTTTTAGAGTTATTTTAGATAGAAGAAGATAAACTTACATATTACAATAAGTCTTAGGGTACAATGAAAAAGAAAGAGAGCTGCTACATAGTTGGGGGAGTTGTTTTACTCTATCAGGATTAACTCCAAATTTTGTGGAAGTTGCCTTAAAACATTTACAAATATTTCTTCGAATTGGAGTGGTGTTGGCTTTTTTGAATACATTATTTGCTCCTATACAACAATTAGGAGATTTTTTGGTGGGGTAGAACCCTGCAAAAAAGGCACACATGAAATCAAGGAGAGTACAAATTATAATTTATTTCGTTTATAAAATTATATTTCGTATCAACACAAGAGCCATTATATTTTATGCCTAATAACTTTATATATATCTATTTATTATGCAAAATAATAGGATTTTTTTGGTAAATTACTCACTATGTTATGTTATGTATTATATTCCCATCCAATAACTTTTGTATACTATATGTTATAATATATCTGAATTTATTTTCTTTTTATTTTTGTTATAATTCGAATTAAAAACTCTTTAATGTTGTATCCAAAAAATAAAATTATTTTCAGTAGTTGTGAGATAGAACTATTTAATGATTTTATTTTTATTCAAATATTTTTTATTAAATCATCTTTTTTTTCAACCTATATTTTGAAATCAAATCAAATCATGTATGTAAAATTAGATACAAAATTTTTTAATTCATCAAGACTTCTAAAATAGTTATATTTTTTTCATGATTTCTAAAAACTATTTTTACAACAAATCTTCTAGATTATTATTATTCCAAAAAAAAATCA
>JBBPBR010000001.1:13574203-13586865 GCA_037974775.1 Cicer pinnatifidum
ATAATATGTTAAAATTTACATCTTTCTAATTACTACATTATTTTAAAATGACTAAAACAATATTTATTCAAATAAATCCATAATGAAAACCATCCTACAAACAAAGCCCATAAATTAAGTTTAGCATTAAAAATTTTAAAACTATTTTAATAAATATTAATACATGTAATTATCTACGGTAAAATCATATTAAATGAGCTCTTTTATCACTTGTGTTATCGTGTAATTATATTTTTAAAATGATTGAGCAAGAAATTAATCTAAGTTGACTCATTCAGATGAGGACACGAAATATAGTTTTAAAAATGGTAAGACAAAATGAGTGTTGTTTTAATGATAGTAAAAATAATTGCAACTAACATTTTAATATAACTCTAGTTGCTTACTTAATAGAAAAATAATATAAGAAAAAGTGGAACAACAAATCTAAATTTATTGTCAAATTATTGTTAGAAAAATAAGTATGTAACAATTGCAATTTCGCAAACGCATGGTCAAGCCAATCAAACACAAACAACTAAGGAGGTGAGTTTTGAAATCATATTAATCATAAATAAAATGTATCATTACACAAACATTCTTCAAGGAAAAACATAACATTATAAAGTCAAAACCACTCAAAGAAAATCAATAAATTTCACTATAGCATCAAATCATCTAAGAAAATTATTATTGCTTTTATAACACACCAATCACAACAAAGCAATCACAAGTAAATGCAATGTTATACATGAGCTTAAACTCAACTCCACAATGTGGTACCATTCTAACTCTGAAATACTTGGTTAGGAGGCTTGATACTATGTCACCATACCGGTGGACGGACAATTCAAATTGGCCATGTCCTCATAGATCCCCTCAACTCAACCCGAGACACATATACGTGACAATCAAGGTAAACGTGTGTTGCGTGGTAGCTCCTGACATTTGGAGTGCTACCTCCAAGTCACCTTGGAATTCCCCACCCGAATACCTCCAAGGTCTAACAATCTTGCCTTAAGGTTCAATAGCAGACCGTCACGATCAGACTCATTCAGTTGTACTTCTCCGGAATCACTAGGCTTGTCAGACCCTACCTATATGATGACAAAATAATCTCCACTTCAAAAATTCTCAATATATTTTCTCCCCTCGTTAGCTTAGACTACTCCATTAAGAGCATCATTTTTAGGAATCATCATTATCTCATCAACAATGGGGTACTTTAATATTCTCATCACAATTTTATAACATCATTAATCATACGTAATCATGATCATCATATAAACTCATCACAATTTCATAACATCACTATCATCAATCAAACATCAACAATATCATCACAAAAACATATGTCGTACAATGCATCCATCTTTTATTATCACATCACATAAATTCGTCTAATCAAACATATGCACATAATTTCATTCAATATCCAACATCACAACAATATCAAATATCAAATACCACACAATTATTCAAAATTAAATCAATCAATCTTATAAACCTTTCTATTTAACGTTTTAATAGCACAATCCCAATATTTTTATATTAATTAATTCATCTCTCAAAGGGCTACTGTTGTACGTAGCGAGCCTCGGATGAATTGTTGGGAAATACAGTTTTCCCGTTCATCTCACAATATATTATTCTCATAATTCAAACACTCTCTCACCCCTTACCTTATTTAGACATTTTCTCAAACACATAAATCAATGGAAGTTTTCAACCACAATTGAAGATCGGCGACGTACAACGAGCAAATCTGAATAAACGACGAGTTCAAAAATCGTTGAGACTTGACTGATAAATTATGCTGAGCTTAAAAATAAATTTTAAATAATTAATAATAATTTTATGAACATAAATTGTTTCAAAACGACGAGAAAAAAACTCCAGAAAAAGTCTTATGGACTCCTCAAAGCGCCGAAAGGATCCAGTGTCAACTTCACCAAAAAATACAAATGAGTAGTGCTTCTTGAAGGTTTGGACGGGAGGAATCCAAAAATGATACAAGTTTTTTGAGAGGACAAATGTGTGATTAGAATCGGCCAAAAATAGCTCATCCAAGGAAACAAACGCAACTGTTTCTGATTAAACAGAACCAGAATCATTAAAATTGATGGCAAAAATGGACTCAGTGGCCGATTTTGTGTGGGATAAAGGTTGAGATTGTTTCAAAACAGCAAGGAATTAGTGGTGGTGAATTTGAGAGAAAAAAGGGTTTGAGATGTTTGGTTGTCAGATTTTCGTTTTTAATTTTTTTATTTGCAAAAGGATGGGTGCAGATTGCAGATGTACAGGTACAAGAGTAAAACTGTAAGGCCCAATAGAGGTAGTCAAGTCTGAGGCAAAAATAGGGGTGTAATGAGTAACTCGCAGGTGTAGAAAGGAAACGTCCAATCATTAATAGTCCAAATTAATATGCAGAAGTAAAAAAATATGGGTGCAAACAGTCGTCTTGTCTAAAATTCATTTTCTAGTATTAATAAAAACCCTTAATAAATAAATAATTTATTTTACTTTTTTTAGAAACTTTTCTCTAAAATACTCATTTTAACAAAATATTATTTATCCTTAACATAGATAAATTAAAACCCTCATATTCAAAATAATAAATATAATTATTACAATAACATTTTTCAAAATAATCACATAAAAATACATCATCTTCATAGAATAGTCGAAATGATAAAATAATTAAATATAATATCAACAATTTATATTAGTTACTAGATCAAAATAAATATGTATAAAATCCTCATATGATAGCAACTATATAAAAATAAAGAAAATGAATATTAAAATTACTAATATATCAAGATAATTATTTTTAAAATAAATAATTAAAATAACATGTATTTATAAATAATTAAATATAATTATGCGCACACTTAACATCAGTCAAACATACAAGAAAATATCACATTAATTACAAACACACGTATACATATAGAGTCGCCTAAAATCTTATTCTTTAATATATTTACACTAAAATACTATAATTTATAGAAAAATATATAAAATAATAAAATATAATATTTATTATTTATATAACTGATTTAGTCAAATATATACAAAATTAGCAAATCATAGAAAACACTCCTATAACGAAAGTTAGTCACAAGATTTATCGACATATATTCAAAAAGAGTTTTAACACGAAATTAATTATCTAAAATCCTATTTCATGAAGAAAATATTTATTATAAAATTTGGGGTGTTAGAGTGCTTTTTGAGGTGGAGCTTGATTTGGTTGAGCTCCTTGTTGACCTTGAGATCCACCCTATCGATCTTTCTGTAAAAAAATTGAATGATTTCTCCAACCCAGATTGTACGTACTAAAGTAGTGATTATTTTGCTTCCCATTTTTAGCCATAAAGTTCACCTCTTCTAGTTCTTCTGTATCGTCTTCATTTGGTGCTTCACAAGCTCCATTTTTATGTGCTCCCCGACAAAAGTCACAACCAGTATGTTTCAATAATTTGACAAGGTCCACTTGGGGTTGTATATTTAGAGTTGACTTCCCTTCTTTATCTTAGCGACGATAATGTCTTCTATCTGTTTTGAGGGAAGCTTCCCTTGAGCCAACCCGACATCTAGAACATTCAATTCCAGCATACCACTTTTTTATCTACCACCTCTATCATACAACATCATTTTTTCATTTGATGTCATGATCTCAATAATTTTTCGTGCTTCTGATGCGGTTTTGTAATTCAAAGAACCACCTGTTGTAGCATCCAACATAATTCTAGTGTTATGCTTCAAACCATTACAAAATATTTTTATTTGAGAAGTTTCATCATAAGCATGATTGGGGCATCATGCTAGTAAACTATTGAACCTCTTGTAAGTATCACAAAGAGATTCTCCTACTTTCTGTTTGTAACTGGAAATATGCTGCCTTTTTCTAACGAACAAACCTAGGGAAAAATATTTTTCCAAGAATGAATCTCCTTCAACTCTCGGAGTAGAACAAGGATCACTTCAAACTTATTAACTGTAACCGGTGTGTTATGGATAGTCAATCGAGCACGGTTTCTATTTTGATCCACATAATCGCCGAGGGTACGTTCAAATGGTGGTGGATTTGCCATTTCCGCAAATATGAAAAAATCTCCCAATTCCTCTTCTTCCACTACTAATTTTTTTTCCCTTTGCCTTCTTTCTCGAACCTCTTCTCAAATTGCTTTCGTAGTTTTTTCGATTTCTTGATCAAAAAAAAGTTCAGCTCAACACTGGCCTCACAAACAAGGTTAGACAAATTGTGAGTAATGAACAGTTTTAAAGTAAAGAAAGATAAATAATTAAGTAAAAATTAAATAGTTTTAAATCAGAATATTTTTTTTCTAAATTCTAAATAAAATAAATGCAAAAATTTTATTGCAGAGCAAAAAATTTTAATTAAGTAAATAAATTAAATTCAATAGTGATATGGGAGTCCCTGGCAACGACGCCAAAAACTTGATAGTGTTTCAGCAAGTATACTAAATCGTTGCAAGTAATAGTTAAAACGGTAGCACTCAGTGTCGAACTCAAGGATTGCCTTTTACTACAAAAATGTATTTAATTACGAAAACTGAACAAAAAACTTATGAATTGATTGAAATAATATTTAAAATTAACAACAGTAATAAAATTGATCCTTTATTAAAAGAAAAATGTCAGGGATGAGTTTCACTTCGAATCCAACCTTGGTGTCTAATTTGGTCCTAGTTATTGAATTTCTTTATTGAATTATTACTGAATTCTCTTTATTAATGTCTTAGTGACAGAACCTTTAATTCCAAAGTAACCCATAATCTCTTAGTAGATTTAAGATTAAAATTAAGCATTAACGTACATAAATTCTCTTTTGAAACTATTGCCTCTACAACTAATTTAATTAGTTTCATGACCTGCATTTATCCCTAGACTACAAATTCATGAATTTCTCATCTCAAGCATTCGTAAAGTCCACTTCCATTTCAGAGTACGAATCGTAGAACTTTTTAATGTTGATCAAGCAATAAAAAACATTAAGAACAAAAATGATAAAAATAATTCATATAACTATAAATCAAGTCAAAAAAAATAAGGGTGTTATCTTGTTACACTCATCCCTAACAAATAGGGTTTACCTACCCATGAAAGAGATAGATACTAGAGAAGAATTATAAGAATGATTCACAAATGATTCTTGATAAAAATGCTTCAATGGTATTAGAAACGGTCGTCTTTAAGTTTCTCTACTAGGGGACAAGTCTCCCCACTTCCCAATAGTAAAATGCATTTTAATGAACGATGATGCGCTGATAAAAAAAATGCATTTTAATGAACGCTGATGCGCGTGGTGCATCCCAGGTTCGGGATTTGCGCTATGGGTGCGCCTAGACAGTGTCACTGGTCTGGAAATGCACCTCAGGCGTAGCTGTTGCGCTTCAGGTGCACAGCTTCTTCTATTTGAATTTTCAGCATTTTTCTCCTCGTTTTAATTCGAATTGGGTTCGGGTATCGTTGTAAAAGTTGTAGCTATGAATCTTATCTTTCATTTTCACTTTTTTTGACTCCAATTGGACATCTAAAACTCCAGATATAGTGAAAATACTCCACATAGGTCATGTTGATTTCTCACTAAAATTCAGCACAACACTAAAACAAAGTATCAACGCAAGACTACGAAAAATCTCTACTTAATCAAAGAAATAAGAACATAAACATTTCATTAAATCAAAGAAGTAAAATCAACAAATTAAATTACATAACTCCTTAAATTAACTAATGGTTAAAGATAAATAAGACTAAAATCAATGAAAAATATGCATATGATGAAGAGTCATCACAACCCCAATCTTAATCTATTGCTTGTCCCCAAGCAACAATTAATTTCAGATTTGGTACAATTAAAAGCAAACTTAAACTCAATATCTCAAATCAAATTAAACTCAATTCTCAATGTTCGAGCTACTACAAAACATTCATGATACTCTATTGTTGCTTACAAAAAAAACAACACATTTTGTACACTTTAGCATTCATTCATCAAGTTCAACTCTCTCTTCACAAAATCTGATCAACATCCTAGAATATGAATCACGCTATCATAGGCTTGAAAAAGTTCTACTATGCAATCACAATGCAACAAACACACACACACTTTTGGAGGACTTTCGGGTTATAATGGGGATTAGGTAAGGGAAGGACACTTTGGGATAGTACGCTTTACTACTTGGAGTTAGGCATACATTTTCAAATTATTCTACCACTTTTTATTTTTCTTCACCTTTTCATTGTGGAGATTCTCAAACATTGACAAAAGAACCAAGAAAATATTATTTATCAAAGTACACAAACTGATTTTTTTTTTCTTTTTGTGAGAATCACCACCCCAAACTTGAAAGGTTGTTATCCCATGAGCAACCCCAAACTTACAATTTTACCAAGATGAGACAAAAAAATTCTTACCTAGCCCCAAGTATGGTGATTGAATTAACGTCAGGTCTTTGGCTTGTAATGTGTCTAGTAACCAAAATAAAAAGGAAAGGCTCAAATGGGCTAGCAAATGATAAAATTTTTATGGGGTAGTTAAAAAGGCTAAAACAACCAAAGAAAATTGCCTCAATGTATGCATAAATTACAAGTCATGCAAATCAAAATTAATGCAAGTTCTGAAGGGATAACATATGTTTGGATAATCACACAACAATAAAGTAAAGTGTTTTTGATCAAAAGCTCACAGCTAGGATAATAAGAAAGAGTAAGAACTATCTAAATGATGCCAAACATGCCACTATAAAGTTTATTTAGTTTTATTTTTAAGTCATTAGTTGGACGCCTCAATCTTGGTCAAGTTGTATTATATGACACAAATAACATATCATCTTTCTCACCAAGGGATACATATTTCAAGTGAGGTGGCAATTGCTTGAGTTCAACCAATGGCATCTTTTTCTTGTTCTCTACATATTCGTCTTCATTCCCTTTCAACTCCTCCCATGTAGTATGGAAGTTGGGAGTTGGGAAATTGTGATGCTTCTAACATGAGTAAAATATATTTTACTCTTGGATCTTCATTATCTTTAACAACATATTTGGGTAGGCATAACACTCTTTCTTCATCGACTATCGAATTGAAAATCTCAATTTGATTGCACCCTTCTCTTTCGTTTGAATACTCTATGGATTTTAGAATATTGAACATAATTGTTTCCTTATTTACCTTAACGGTTAAGGTGCCATACACTTTATTTAACAATTAAAATCACAAAGCACCAAAGATACAAATTAAACAAAATGCACAAATGCTATTTTTTAGACAATATGTCCATGCATGATTTCCGAATATCACTACCTCGTATAGCAAAGAGTCCCACCATTGAACAATGTCCGACTGTTGGACAAATGTTCTTTAGAGTTTCATGTCCAGTACCCCACTGTTAAGTATTTTTCTGAATCACATTGTCTTTTCAAGAAACTGTTGTGACGTACTCGCGACTAGGTCTTAACCACCAATGCATGCATGAATTTCATCATCTTAGAAACAAAGGCATCACCTTGAATAACCACCCGTTATCAATAAAAATACGCAAATTATTTAATTTCATAATATCATTCATAAACATGTAATTCATATAACACATATTTTGAAGATAACAGACAAACATAACGAATACATAATCTTACAATACGTTTATGTAATATATAATTCAAGTAGGATAGTTAGTGGAGTGATACCCTTACCATTATGAATGTCATTATTAAGGTTCCTACACAATGGCCTTTGTTCCAAAAACGTTATATCTTCACAAAATAGTTTATTACTCACTTAGTGTCAAAACTCATTTATTCCTAATTCCTATTCAAGGTTTAGTGTTTGCTTAAGGTTTTAAGACACACTATTTCTTTATATTTTTAAAAGATATCAATTCTCTAAAATTAGTGAGCACACAAACTAGTAATAATAAAAAGAGATTTTGAATCTATATTTCACACAAGTGCTTCGTGGCAAATCCAATAAAATAAAAGAATCTTTTTCCAAATATTTATTTTGGACCAAAATTCTACAATAACAAGTATCAAGGATTCCTAACATTTTATTATTTCACTTCTAAAAATTTAACAATAAAGTTTAACGATACTTCAACACCAAATCCATTTTAATTATTATAAAATAAATTAACAAATCTATCATAAAATTATTTTTATTTTATAAATCAACACGACATTCAATCACAATTGTCTCATAAAAATCATAATTTTTATTAACCTTCTAAAAGAAATAACTGTAATAACATTTTTCAACACATTTATTGTTTCCAAAAAACATATTATTTTTAACATCAATAAGGTTTCTTGAAATTAGTTTGTAGCAATTTCTATTGATTAAAACACGATCTAGATTGTCTTCTACTGGTTGAAAATTAATTTTTGACATATATAATTTTGTTTTCTAATCAAAATAGATTTTTATACCAGAGGAATTTATATTGAATCGTTGCAAGTAATAATTAAAATGGTAGTACCGAGTGGCAAACTCAAGAATTGCATTTTACTTTTTATAACAAATTCAAATTCAGAGAAATACTTTTGGATAAAACATGTAAGTTGTAACATAAACGATAAAGGTCATCAATATTTACAAACAGTGGAAATAGTTTTAGAAATAAAAATCCAAAATATTTAAACAGCTAAATACATCGAGGCTATAAGACCTATCAGTCATAGCTCATACCCCATGAGTATTCATGGCATATACATGTACAAAAGCACCATAGTGTTCATGGCAGATACATGTACAGGGACCATCAAACCAAAAGTCAAGCTGACAATATAAGGTATAGGTACAGTATTCCAAAATGAAATAAATACAACCACAATAGAAAGACATCTGACCACTATACAACCATCTAATATGATCATGCTACAAAAAACTACACAACGCAAGTGATCTCCACGCGCACAACAAGATCCTCTTGACACAGCTTCGGTCAGGTATGTCTAACTACCTTCCCATCTCCAGTGTACTAACCGGTAGGATGATCCCAGTTCTCATTTGAGGGAAAAGCCCAGATTTCCACAATAATTTTAAAGGGTCACCAACTGAAATTAACAAATATCACATAACATTTAAATTTCAAATGCACAAAATAACATTTCAACTTAATATACTCCTTGAAAGGGTTTTCATATGCCAAACATGCATAATCAAAGTTGAAAAATGATGTTTTTCACAAAATTGCACTGTCGTATTCGAATACAACATCCTTGTATTCGAATACAATGCTAATTCATAAAGTCAGTAGCAAAATCAGCCTAACTGTATTCGATTACGGCATCCTCATAGCCGAATACAAGTGCGAAGTCATTAGGGATGGGAATAGGCTAAGTTGTTCCTCAGGGGACTATGTCCTGACCTATTTATGGTCTGGCCTGGCCTATTTAATAAAAAGGTTAGGCTCATGTTGTTTTTAAAGCCTATTAATTTAAATAGGTCAGGTTCAGGCTTATAAAAAAGTCTATTAGACCTGACAAGCCGACCTATATATATTTTAATATTATTGTTTATTATTATATTAATAATATTATTTCCTATTTTAAATTATATCAATTAGGCAATCACTAAGTAATCATTCTATATTCAGTAATCGTTCCATATTCGATAGCAATTCTATATTTGGTAGTTGTTTCATATTCGGTAACCATTCAATTAGTCAATCACTCAGTAGTCGTTCTATATTTGTTTAAGAGGTAATAATGCGCGCGTTTTTTTAGAAAAAAAAAATCTATTATTTGAAACCAAAATATATTTTTTAGGGTTTAAAGGATATTTGTTTCATATTTTTTAAAATTATTTTGTTAGAAAAATTATTTTTGTTTAATATATATAGATATGTAAATTGATATTGGTATGTGGAGAGCATCATGTGGTATAAGTAGAATATTTAAATATTTTAATGTGAATAAGGCTTTTAAAAAGGCTTCTAAGCTAGGCCATAATTTTAAAAAGACTAGGCCAGACGGAAAAAAAAGCCTATGATAGGTCGTAGGCCAGACTTAGGCCTAAAAAATAAATCGTAGGTCAGGCTCAAGCGTTTCAAAGCCTGGTCTGGCCTGGCCCATTCCCACCCCTGGAAGTCAGTGAAAAATCCTGCATATTTGTATTCCACTACAGCGTTCTCGTAGCCGAATACAAGTGCTAAGTCAGTGGCAAAAATCACTTAAATGTATTCAAATACAATCTCTCGTATTAGAATACGATATTAAAATTTCAATTGAAACTGAATGTTTTAAATATGTATTCGAATACAAATACCTCGTATTCGAATACAACTGCAAAATAATGCAGATTTCAGTTTCGAAAATGTTTCGAAATCATTCAACACTTACAACACAAATTCAATCAATCACACTCATCAATTACGACACAATCACAAACAAAAATCGAGTATGTATATACAATCATCACAATATATCAAACATGACTCGGGTGCCAAGCACCCTAATGCAATGCGTATATGCCAAAATGCATGATTCCAGAATTCCAAACCAAAACCCTCCTCGAAGGTCGTAAATCATTATTGTACAGCCTGTCACAAACCAATACTAATTACCAAATTGCAATCTCTCATCGATCGACATGATTTACTAGCGTGCAGTCGCTCACAGACTAGTGCGACATACAAGAGTGCAGTCGCTCATAGACCAGCATAATTTTCTAGAGTGAAATCGCTCACACATAAGCACATTCTAGAGTGCAATCTCTCACAGATCAGCACGACGCGAAAATCACTGCAAGGATGAGATCAACCAACAAATCACATGGCATCATCTCGTAGTCCATTACGGTCACCACTACCATTATGGCCCCATCATGATCACCATGTACTATGAAATGTATGAGCATACTCTGACTTTTCCCACAACAATCATTAAGTAAATGTAGACATTAAAAGATTCCCCGTTTTCAATATTCATTTATCACAAATGATTTTTCAAATTTATCACAGAGTATACTCATAACATATTTTCCTCAATAAAATTCATAACGCACATATTATCAGTTATGAACACAAAATCACATCAAAACTTAATCACCACAACAACATTAATATAACAGAGTTCTCCCCACTGCTGACTCGGTGCCAACGGTCTCGATTCTTTTTCGAGATTCAAGGAGCTAACTACATAAACATAAATATTTATAACAATTTGTTCAAAATAAATTTAATCCAACCACAACAAAATTCCCAAAATTAAATCTTTCTCACACACCAAACTTTTAAAACCAAATAATCTACATTATTTAGTTAAAACAAAATAAAATAAATATTGTCCAAATCCCACATACACACACTCGACTATTAAAGCACTAAAATTTTTTAGCTAATAAAATACTCTAAACTTTTTTCTTTTTAAACTCAATTCAAGAGTAATTAAAAGAGTAACATTTCATACTCTAACCATTTTTAATTTCAATCTATCTTTTTGCTCAAACTCTTTAACTTAGTTAAAGTTTGAACTTTTTCACAACTTTACCAGCTCTAAATTTTTTTGTAAAATTTCAACTTCAGTTCAAACTCATTTATTTGAAAATAACTCATTACGTAACTCAAACACATCAAATTTAATTACCGCCAATTCACACCAAAATCCAATCTATTCAATTCTACAACACACATATAGCATCTCAAATAAATTTCAACAATTCAAACATAAATCACCCAATTGCAAAACTCCATATTTTTACACATAAACCACCATGTTTCAGTTTTCCTTATCTTCCAACACTTGGTTTTTTCTTGAAGAAGAATAAAGCAACAAAGAAGAAGAAATATGGAGTAGGCGTGAAAAGGAAAAAATGTTTTTGACTTTTCTTTCCAAAAACCTATATATATATAACAAATATCTAAATAAAATCTAGATATTTTAGAAAAATCATCATTTCACCCATCACCTCACATCACTTCTCAAACCACTTTTTCACAAAAATATATGCTCTCGCCGCAATTCAATCGATAGATGAATTTTTTTGAAAAACGCTGAATCTCAGGAAAAAAAAATTCTTCGCTAAAAGATTCACCGCAATTAATCTAAATTATTCATCGATGAATAATTTTAATCGGGGCTCCAAAAAGATATTTTTGGCATTAAACTCCCAAAATATCAATCAACATGGCTAAAAAGCCTCAAAATTCAACAAAAAAAATACACCAAAATACATAAATTACAAATTAAAACTAAGGGTCTTACAGAATCCAATCTTGGTGTCTAATTTGGTCCTAGTTGTTAAATTCCCTTATTGAATTATTACCGAATTCTCTTTAATTTGGTCTTAGTGACATAACATTTAATTCCAAATTAACCCATAATTTCTTAGTAGATTTAAGATTAGAATTAAGCATTACTGTAACACCCCAAAATTTTCATATATATTATATATGTGTCTTGTTAGTAATTGTTATGATTTATTATTAAATTAATAATTATTCTAGGTATAAATAAATTAAACTAAATTTTATCACACTCTATTCTACCTGAATAATTATAACCTTTATTTTTATTTAATTGTTTTGGCATGACAATTACATAAGGACGATTTATGATGTGATTATTTTCTAAATGGACTATTGTGCATTTTTTTATTTGATTAGTTTTGATAATAATGAAATTGATGTGTTAGATATGTTTGTTTTTTTTTTTTG
>JBBPBR010000001.1:13587306-13597928 GCA_037974775.1 Cicer pinnatifidum
TGTTTTAAAAATATTTTTGGTCCATCCTAAAAAAACAAATTAGTGACTACGCATCCTTTTACTCTCCTTTATGACAAGATTTTATGACAATTCATGGTGTTTTCTTGGAATAATGTGCATTAATTCATTTTTAACACCTTTAATTTATTTTAAAACGAATATTATAAATTTAATTATGAGTTTTTTGTGTGCAATTATGAGCGAAGTTATATTCTTTTTGTATCTCATGCATTCATCTCTTTTAAACTAAAATTATAATTTTATTTTAATTGTCTACATAAATAAATCTATACCATTTTTTGATTTCGTAACTATTAGATAAAAAATTAAAAGGATGATGTGACAACTTTTAATTTATTTATTTAATTAAAATGAATGGTTTGACACCCTGCAATATATGATGAACTTTATTAGTTAATCATAATTAACTCATACACATAAAATTAAGGAAATAGTAATTATTCATAGCATAATTTTGGAATTAACTGCACTTCAATTTTAGACAAGAACTCAATGGTAATATTGCAACGTAAATAGCTACTATGTTCATACATTTCGATTAGGCCTCTTGCTGTCACACTTATTTGTCATTCTTACACTCCCAAAATAATTTTCTAAGTCGTAAATCCCAATATCTATCAATGTTGAATTCATTATTGCCACATGAGCTATTTCTCGTCCGAATTTAGAGGTGTTAAGAAAAAAAGCGTCTAAGGTAAGAGCTTTTCCCCATCCAGAGTTAGGATATATATTAAAACAGTGGTTGGTAGGATATTGATATGATGTGTGTGTTGGGGTTGATTGCAAGTCCCACATCCTTTAGTGTGGGAGAATAAGGAGAAGGACAAGGCTATATATTGGGTTTTGGTCCTTTGTTTTCAAATGCACCAACACTAGTCAGCATGTAGCACTTTAAGCTTGTATCTGACTTAGTTTAAATATTTGCTTTGTAAGAGTGTGGTTGTACTGGGGTGTTGGGTGTGGGTGAGAGAAGTCTATGTGTTGTAACAATTTTCACATAGTGTTAATTCTCTGAGAGAAGTCTATGTGTTGTAACAATTTTCACATAGTGTTAATTCTCTGGTTGCCGGTTTAGGCAGCGGCCGTGGTTTTTCTCCGGTTTTGGAGTTTCCACGTTATATTCTTGTGTTGTGATTGTGTCCTAATTCTTTTGAACTTATGCTGTTTTTCCCAACAACTGGTATCAGAGCCAGGTTCGGAGGTTCGGTGGGATAATTTTTCTTAGTATGCTCTGTGGTTGCAGCTTTGTCTGATCTTCCACAACAGAAAAGAATTATCCTTGGTATTGTGAGGGGAAAGGTGATACTGTGAAAGTATTGTTTAGGGAGGTTCTGGCTAAGGAAAGACTTGGTATTTAAGCGTGTCTGTTGTGACCCACCTCTCTTTCCTGGGAACTTACCTGGTGCACAGTTTACAGTCTGCGTGCAGCTGCTATGTCTTATTCAAGCGTTATGAAGTTTGACATAGAGAAGTTTGATGGAAGAATCAACTTTGGCTTGTGGAAAGTACAAGTCAAGGATGTGCTTATACAATCAGGATTACACAAGGCATATTGTCCAGGTGGAGCAGTATTTGGAAAAAGACTCTGAGACAAGTGTTGGCAAGGTCTCCCTTGTTTTGGGAGATGATGGTGTCCTTATGGTATTTCCGCTATACCATGAAAAAGGACAAGTTATTGCTAGCGGATTCAGAACAGCACACGGGCATTGGTTGGCATTGATGCAAGGTGTGTGGTGATGTGTCGATGGCTGAAGAACTTCCTGGAAGCCAACATGGGAGTTGCACCATAAATTTCAGCAAGGTTTCGACATGAGAAAATTCTTGGAATGGTTTAGTTCCAAGTGGAGAAAATTCTTGGGATGGTTTAGTTCCAAGTGAAGTGTACTTTTTATGGTGGAGTATGATTGTCGGTAAGACAATGGAAGCGGAAGTTGTAACTCTTACAATCAAGGTGGAGATTGTTGGGGTTGATTGCAAGTCCCACATCCTTTAGTGTGGGAGAATAAGGAGAAGGTCAAGGCTATATATTGGGTTTTGGTCCTTTGTTTTCAAATGCACCAACACTAGTCAGCATGTAGCACTTTAAGCTTGTATCTGACTTAGTTTAAATATTTGCTTTGTAAGAGTGTGGTTGTACTGGGGTGTTGGGTGTGGGTGAGAGAAGTCTATGTGTTGTAACAATTTTCACATAGTGTTAATTCTCTGAGAGAAGTCTATGTGTTGTAACAATTTTCACATAGTGTTAATTCTCTGGTTGCCGGTTTAGGCAGCGGTCGTGGTTTTTCTCCGGTTTTGGAGTTTCCACGTTATATTCTTGTGTTGTGATTGTGTCTTAATTCTTTTGAACTTATGCTGTTTTTCCCAACAGTGTGGATGTCTTAAAAGAAAAATATTGGTTTTATTTTTGTCGTAAAGAAATTAACTATAATGTTTTAATTGTTTCTTTTGAGTAATACATCTATCTTGATGAACTTCATTATAGAGTTCTATTTTATTATTATCCGTTGATAAATATGTTTGTAGTGAAAATGTTTAAAGGTCTTACGTGTTTTAAAGTACTTAATTATAAAGTTATAATTATTATGATGAATACATTAGTAATATGTTTATTATGGTGTATTTCATATTAAGTCTTGACTTTTAGAGTATTTTAAATTTAAAATCTCACTTCTATGAAAAATATATGTGTCATGAGGAAATTGATGAGAATTTTATATCTTTAATTTTGACAATATGAGAAAATTGATTTATTGATATGTATTAATGTATAGTTCATTTTTATAATGCGGAAGACTTTATAGTGAAAGGAATAAAACTTTTATTGTTATTGTATTCTTGGTAATATGAGTTTTAATTTTTATCCATAACAAGTAGCCAAATCGAGTCATATGGATTATCAAAATGAAAGTGGTGATTTTTGAGATATTTGTCCGCGTGCATATTTGATGTGATGAAGTTATTGAGCTCTAACTATGAACATCCATGAGAATATAAATTTGATGTCTTATGTGATTAAAAAATTTAATCTGAAATATTTTGTCTTTGTGGCTGCCTAAGTGGTTGGTGATTTGTATTTTAAATATTGTTATCTTTGTGGTTGCCAAAGTGTCTGGTGATTTGTGTTTTAAATATTGTTATCTTTATGGTTGCCTAAGTGTCTCATGATTTTTGTGATTATCTAATTGGATGGTGACATGTACCTTTTGAGCATCACTATCATTTCATGACATATCATATGCATCTTTGTGGACACCTTTGTGGCTAGTTTAATTTTTCCCATTCGTATGGATGACTTATGTGTGGACGCCTGTGTGGCTGGTTATATATGGATCATATATGTTTAGGAGCACACATAACTTGCATACATTTTATTATTATTTTTATTTTGATCTAATTATTTGTTTTACGATTGATACTTGATTTATTTAGATACATTTTATGACTTTTGATACATCTTTGAGAACTATTAAAGAATCAAATTCCTTAAATCTTTTAATACGAAAAGATTTTATATTCATATTTTATGTCTGTTAATTTATTATTTTGTTTAATTTTTGTTGTGGGAGGAATTGACCCCTTACACCAACATTTAGGTACTAATGATCTCAAAGAATTGTATAATAATGTTTGTCTGGTGCACCTGCGTAGGAAAATAGGACTTTTACTTAAAAATATTATTTTGTATTACTAAAATTTTTGTAGTACTTGTAAAGTTATTTACTCTTCATCATTAACTTTTAATAGAAATACAAAAGTGAGATTTAATTCGCTAGTAAATAATTGAATGTCATTAAGTTCTGTCACCCTTACTTTTTTTGAATTTCACTTAAAAAGAATTTATTTTATTTTGGAGCATAAATGAATATCGATCTAACAACTACAATATAAATTTTGCAAATAAATAAATAAATAATATTTTAGTAAATTACTTTATGTTCTTTTACAAAAAAAAAAAATACCAAGTCATTTTCTGACACATCTTCAATTTATTACTTGATGAACAACTCCTAAGAAAAAAAATTATAATTGTTTCTAAAAGAAATTAAATATTATTTAATTAATCTTCGGATAAAAAATTTGGGGTGTTATTACAATTACTGTACATGAATTCTCTTTTTAAACTATTGCCTCTACAATTAATTTAATTGGTTTCATGACCCACATCTATGCCTAGACTACAAATTCATGAGTTTCTCAACTTAAGCATTCGTAAAGTCCACTTCCACGTTAAAATATGAATCGTAGAACATTTTAATGTTGATCAACAATAAAAAGCTTTAAGCACAGAGATGAGAAAAATAATTCAATAAACTCATTCAAATAACTAAAAATCAAATCAGAAAAATAAGGGTTTCATCTTGTTACACTCATCCCTAACAAATAGGGTTTAGTTACTTATGACAGAGATAGAAAAGATAGAGATTAGAGAAGAATTACAAGAATGATTCACGAGTGATTCTTGATAAAACTGTTCCAATGGTGTTAGAAACGGTCGTCTTTGAGTTTCTTTACTAGGACACAAGTCTCCCCACTTCCCAATAGTCAAAAAGATCCCTAGAAAGTGAGAAAAAAAATGCATTTTAATGAACTCTGATGCGCGTCATGCGCCCTTGGTACGGGATTTGCGCTCTGGACGCGCCTGGATAGTGTCACTGGTCCGGAAATGCGCCCCAAGCTCAGCTGTTGCGCTTCAAGGGCACAACTTCTTTTGTTTGACGTTTTCTGCATTTTTCTCCTCGTTTTAGTCTGAATTGGGTTCAGGTGTCGTCGTAAAAGTTGTAGCTATGAATTTTAGCTTTCATTTTCACTTTGTTTGACTCTAATTGGATATCTAAAACTCTAGATATGGCGGAAATACTCCATAAAGATCATGTTGATTTCTCACCAAAATTCAACACTGCACTAAAACAAAGTCTCAACGCAAAAGTACGAAAATATCTCTACTTAATCAAGGAAATACGAACATAAACATTTCATTAAATCAAAGAACTAAAATAAAAAAATTAAATCAAATAACTCCTTAGATTAACTAATGGTTAAAGATAAATAAGACTAAAATCAATGAAAAATATGCATATCATGAAGAGTCATCACAACCCCAAACTTAATCTATTGCTTATCCTCAAGTAACAATTAATTTCATATTTGGTACAGTTAAAAGCAAACTTAAAGTCGATTTCTCAAATCAAATCAAACCCAATTCTCAAAGTTCCAGCTACTATAAAACATTCATCATGTTCTATGGTTGCTTACAAAAAAAACAACACATTTTGTACACTTTAGCATTCATTCATCAAGTTCAACTCCATCTTCACATAATCTCACCAAAGTTTCTCTCAAGTGTTTAGAAATGGTTATGAAATTATCACTCAAATCCTAAAACATGCATCACGCTACCATAGGTTTTAAAAAGTTCTAGTAAGCAATCAAAATGTAGCAAACACATACACTTTGGGAGGACTTTCAGATTATAATGGGGCTTAGGTAAGGGTAGGACATTTTAGGATAGTAGGCTTTACTACTTGGAGTTAGGCATACATTTTTGAATTAGTCTACCTCTTTTTATTTTTCTTCACCTTTTCATTGTGGAGATTCTCAAACATTAACAAACGAACCAAGAAAATATTATTTATCAAAGTACACAAACTGATCTATTTTTCTTTGATTTTACTTCATTTTTTTTCTTCTTTTTGTGAGAATCACCATCCCAAACATAAAAGGTTGCTATCCCATGAGCTGCCCCAAACTTAGAATTTTACCAAGATGAGATAAAACTTTTCCTACCTAACTCCAAGGTGATTGAATTAATGTCAAGTTTTTGGCATGTAATGTGGCTTGTAACCAAAATAAAATGGCAAGGCTCAAATGGGCTAGCAAAGGATAAAATTTGTGGGGTAGTTAGAAAGGCCCAAACAACCAAAGAAAATTGCAACAGTGTATGAATAAATTACAAGTGATGGAAGTCACAATTAGAGAAAGTTCTGAAGGGATAAGACATGTCTAGATAATCACACAACATAATTTAAATATAATTATAATTATACACCCTAAAATCCAAAATAATATATATTATAATTTATACCATATTCCTATATTATTTGTAGCGGAAAAATAAAAATATATTTTCAAGAAAATAAAAACTTTATATTTAATTTAGGATATCAAGTTTCTCAAAAATAAAAATAAAAACACTTTAAATTTATTTTATCCATTAAAATAGTGCAACTCGATAAGCTTGATTTAAATATAATTACTTGATTTAATTCTAAAAACTTACTAGTACTTCTAAGGTTTTCATACAAAAATTCGATTCAAATTAAATAAGTAAAATACAAATTAAAACCCTTATTCCCGGTATCACCTATCAGAGCGGGGTTCCTCCCAAACTTGAACTTCAAGACTCATTAACCTGTAATAACTGCGATTTTGCAAACGCAGGGTCCAGCCAGTCAAACACAAACAACGAAGGAGGTGAGTTTCAAAATCATGATGACAGTATAATATAAGTAAGAAGAACACGCAAACAATCATAATAGGACTGTATCATTACACAAATATTCCATCAAGAAAATATCACATTCAAAGGTCAAAATCACTCAAGGAAAATCAATAGATTTCCCTGTAACATCAAATTGTCTAAGAGAAATTATCACCACACACGATACATATTAATAACAACAAAACAATTACAATAAAATGCAATTCTATGCATGAGCTTAGACTCTACTTCGCAATGTGGTACCATTCTAACTCTGAAGTACTTGGTTAGGAGGCTTGATATTATGCCACCATCCCGATGGACGGACAATTCAAATTGGCCCTGTCCTCATAGATTCCCTCAACTCAACCCGAGACACATATACGTGACAGTCGATGAGGCTCGACAGCAGAATCTTGCCTCCAACCCGAGAAAATGCAATGCTACCTCCAAGTCACCTAGGAATTCCCCACCCAAATACCTCCAAGGTCTAACAATCTTGCCTTAAGGCTCGACAGCAGACCGCCACAATCAGGCTCATTCAGTTGTACTTCCCCTGAATCACCAGGCTTGTCAGGCCCTACTTATATGATGACAAAATAATATTCACTTCACAATTTCTCAACATTTATTTTCTCCCCCTGTTGGGCTATGATACTCCATTAAGACCATCATCTCAAACACAAATTAAAATCACATTTATTTTACCAACTATGGGGTTACTTCAATATTCTCATCATAAATTCACAACATCACTATCATTAATCATATCTCATCACATAAACTCATCACAAATTCATAGCATCACTATCATCAAACATACATCATCACATAGGCTTGTCACAAATTTATAACATAATTATTATTAATTATACATCATCATAATCACATAAACGTATCAAAATAAATTCACTTTTTATTATCACATCACATAAACACGTTTAATCAAACATATACACAAAATTCATTCAACATCTAATATCACAATAATATCAAATATCACACATTTAACAAAAATAAATCGAACATCGCAATAATATCCAATACATAACATTTAACGAAGTTAAATCAATCAACACCTTATAAATATTTATATTCCATATTTTAATCTCACAATCTCCATATTTTAACATTAATTAATTTATCACTCAAAGGGCTATTGCCGTATGTAGCGAGCCCCGGATGAATCATTGGGAAATACGGTTTTCCCGTTCATCTCAAATTATATTATACTCATGAATTCAAACGCTCTCTCACCCCTTACCTTAATTTGACGCTTTCACACACGAATACGATTCCAAGAGCAAACAACCTTTGTTCATTGACTCTTTGTCCTTCAATCGATCTAACTCGACAGTTTATGGGTAAACGTTAAAAATAAATTATGAGAAGATACTCTAAAAACTAAATTCGAAATTCGGTCAAGGAAAGTTACCATAAATCAGAAACCCAATCAGTGGATAATATAGCCACTTTTCACACAGTCGTTTTGGCGTTGGTTTTCACGCAAGTCGGACTTACGGTGAAGGAGAACGGTGCAAAATAATGAATTCTACAAACGAAGAAATCGAGTATTTTATAGAGGAATTGAGATTGTTAAATATCTGGAAAATTATGTTTAATTGACGAGTTAAGTGAATAAAATAACATACTTAAATTTTGGTGAAAATAGAGAAATTTTTCTGGAACAGCTATCGATCACCGGTGTTAAACGATAGGGTTATTGTTGTGTTTCCTCTTTGTTTTCCATCCAACTTCCTTCTCTTTTTTGTTTCTTTTATTTTATTAACAAGGATTCATACATGAATCAAACCCATTGGTCTCTTTTTAGATTTTACTAGTTTTATTTTATTTTTTTTTTTTAAAACACAATTTCATTAATAAAGCAATTTCAAAACTAATAATTTATAAATAAAAATAATTAATCTTTTAAAATACATTATAACCAAAGATCTCATATTTAAAACAACCCCTATAATAATATTTATTTTTTTCAAATACTCAAATTAAAATATTACCATCATTAGAGAATAGTCAAAATTATAAAATAAATAAATATAACATCAACACTTTATATTAATTACTAAATCTTAATAAATATAAATAAAATCACAATGTTATAACAAGTCTATAAAAATAAAGTAAATCAAACACAATATCACTACTATCTCAAGATAATTATTTATAAAAAAATAACTAAAAATAGAAAATAGTTATAAATAATTGAAATATAACTACGTGCATACTTAATATCAGTCAAGCGCACCTAAAAGTATTACATTAATTGGGTACACGTATATACACGTAAAATCGTATAAAATATTTTTTTTAAAATATATATATTACACTAAAATACTATTATTTTATTAAAATATATCAAATAATAAAATATAATATTTATTATTTATATCACTCATGTAATCTAAGATTTATAAAACTAGCACATCATAGAAATCACCTATATAACAAAAATTAGTCAGAAAATTTATTATCATATATTCTAAAATAAATTTAATATTAAATTAATTATTTAAAATCGTACTTAACTAATAAAATAGCTTAATATAAAATTTAGGACGTTACAGTGTTTATGATCAAAAGCTCACAGCTAGGACAATAAGAAAAAGTATGAACTATCTAAATGATGCCAAATATGTCACTGTAAAGTTTATTTAGTTTTATTTTTAAGTCATTAGTTGGACGCCTCAATCGTTGTCAAGGTGTATTATTTAGTTATATGACATAAAAAACATATTATCATTCTCACCAAGGGTTACATATTTTAAGTGAGGTGACAATTTCTTGAGTTCAACCAATGGCGTCTTTTTCTTGTTCTTTACATATTTGTCTTTATTCCCTTTCAACTCCTCCCATGTAGTATGGAAGTGGGGGAAGGGGGTTGGCATAACACTCTTTCTAACGGTAGAATAGGTCCTTGATGTTGAACTTTTTCATTGACTATCGAATTGAAAATCTCAATTCGATTGCACCATTCTCTTTCATTTGAATGATCTATGGATTTTAGAATATTGAATGTAATTGTTTCCTTATTTACCTTAAAGGTTAAGGTGTCATACACTTCATTTAACAATTAAAATGACAAAGCACCAAAGATACAAATTAAACAAAATGCACAAATCCTATTTGTTATACTATATGTCCATGCATGATTTCCGAATATCACCACCTCGTAGAGCAAAGAGTCCCACCATTGAACAATGCCCGACCGTTGGACAAATGTTCTTCAAAGCTTCATGTTTAGTACCCCACCGTTGATTATTTTTCTGAAATCACATTGTCTTTCAAGAAACTGTTGTCACATACTCGTGACTAGGTCTAGACCATCAATGCATGCATGAATTTCATCACCTTAGTTAATAACAAAATATATCATTCAAGTAGAGCATCCAAAACCATTCAACTTTGTCCTAAACCAACCTATTTTAAACACAGGCATCACTTTGAATAACCACCCGTTATCAATAAAAATATGCAAATTATTTAATTTCATAATATCATTTATAAACATGTAATTCATATAACACATATTTTGAAGATAACACACAAATATAACGAATACATAGTCTTACAATATGTTTATATGATATATAATTCAAGTATGATAGTCAATGGAGTGACACCCTTACCGTTATGAATGTCGTTATTAAAGTTCATATGCAATGGCCTTTGCTCCAAAAACGTTATATCTTCACAAATTAATTTATTACTCACTTAGAGTCAAAACTCATCAATTCCTAATTCCTCTTCAAGGTTTAGTGTTTGCTTAAGGTTTTAAGACACATTATTTCTTTATATTTTTAAAGATATCAATTCTCTAAAATTAGCAAGCACACAAACAAGTAATAATAAAAAGAGATTTTGAGTCTATATTTGACACAAGTGCTTCATTGCAAATCCAATAAAATAAAAGAATCATTTTTCAAATGTTTCTTTTGGACCAAAAACCTAATATAACAAGTATCAAGGATCCCTAACATTTCATTAGTTCACCTCTAAAAATTTAACAATAAATTTTAACGATACATCAACACAAAATCCATTTTAATGATTACAAAATAAATTAACAAATCTATCATAAAATAATTTTTATTTTATAAATCAA
>JBBPBR010000001.1:13619756-13656950 GCA_037974775.1 Cicer pinnatifidum
AAAATGATAAAGCAAAAAAAAAAAAAAAAAGAATGAGAAGAAAATAGAAGTGTAGTCTTACCTGCTTGCTTAATATGATGATTGTTTGGTTTGAAGTTTTTATATCTAATGCTATATATTGTTATTCATGTAAGGATTCTGAGATTTCTTCTACATGTTTGCCCAAGAACGAGGACCCAAGTTTGATTAATATGAACAAAATAATGATGGGTCAGATTCTCGTGTGGAAAAAAAGTTTGAAGTAGATCAAGACCCTTGAAATATAAAAGGTGAGAATTTAAAATTTTGACAAAATGGAAAAATAATTTGTAAAAGGGATTTGAAACTTGAGAGAACATGAGAAAGAAAATTGAGATGATTTTTTTTTCCAAAGATTAAGGATACCAATCCAGCACACTTATCACTTAGCTAACTGTCCCTTTTATATTCTCTTAAACGTGATAATATTTAGAAAAATTAAATAAAATTTGGAGGACTTTTGTTTGGTCCACAATTAATGTTTGATCTCAAAAAGTTTTATGATTCATTATGAATACTTCTTAGTGTGGTTAAAAAACATGCAACTAAAAAAATGTTTTTTTTTCAAGGGCGGACTTTCTCAAAATCCCTACCCCAAGACAAAATAAAAAGAATTTTTATTTTTATTTTATAAATAATAGTACTATATTACTAAAGTTTGTTCACAAAAGGACTCTTGGAGAGGTGAACTTGATAGTCATAAATGAAAAAAATCAAATTCACACTTTAAAACGAGTTAGAGATATTTGTTGGAGTTTATTTTTTTTTTTAGTATGACAAATTTATATAATTTAAATTGTGTGCTATTTAAAGATATTACCAAAAATAGATCAAAGTATCTTCATGTAGAAATGTTAATGTTGCTTGTACGTTTATGAAATCCTTTGAATGTAAAAATGAGCAACTTTAATTCTAAGTATATTTCCTCAACAACAAAAATGTCTAAGTATATATGTCTTCTTTTATGTATTCTATTTTTATTTTGGGTTTAAATTATTTTGAATCTTTAATAAAATTATATAATTTTTATTAATTTTAATTATAATATTTTCATTAATATTTATTGTTCTTCTCAATATTTTAGACATATACCCGTTGTACTCTTTCTTTAATGCAATCGACTCATTTCAACGAACCTACGTTCATACTTTAATTACTTGATCTATTGGATAAAATCTAACTCATCAAAACATAAAATATCATCTCTAAGGGGTAACCCAATATTCGTTCAAATTCCTCTAATGTCGGGGCCAACTGAAAGTCTTGAAAGGTGAAACATCTTAAGAGAGGGTCGTAATACTGAGTCAAAGCTGTGAGGGCCCCTGTTTGCACATTTACTGCCAAGAGATTTAGGATCTTCCCATATTTGAGAAAGAAACTATCACGTTGTATAGTTTTCATTTGATTGCTGATGTCTCTTAAACTTTTCAAATCAAGTTGTTTGAATTTTAAAAGTAAAGTTTTTCTTCTTTCTGATCCCATTGTCTACTTTAATTTAACACGAGACTAAGATTCTTATGATTCCCCAACAATCCTGAAAATTGATGCAAAATGCCAATTTATTTTCAAAATAAACAATGTCATGAAATATGAATGCAATTAGGTAGAATGACAGTTGTGAATACATAACATTTTGAATGAATATATGAGGTATTTTTACTTATATAGATATTCTTATGATGAAATGTTCTATCGGCTTATGTAGTGAAAATCTCACAAGGGTGGCTCTATAGTTCTAAACTCGGTTCCTAGAGCCAATAATCTTATTTTGGAGTATTGTCAACAATAATAGGTAAACTATTTGGAGTGACAATGCCCTCAATAAGATCAAACTCTAGGTGAGATTTTCATGCTAACCAAACAGGATGTACATCCAGAAGGCTAACACTACAAAACCTCGAAACTAAACTTAAGTTTTGTTCAAACCCGGGGTGTAAGGTTCCACTCATAAGTGTGTGTCTTAGTAAAAGTGTAGGGTGTGGAATAAGTATAATTTAATAACTCCATGACGATAATAAAACATATATACATAATATATAAATAAATGAATAAATATATAAATAACTGAATAAATAAATAAATAAATAAATAAATAAGAACAATCAACAAGCTTAAAAAATATTATAATGCCAACTAATACTTATTAAGAAATAATAAACACATAAAAGAAAAAAAACAAACAAAAATAAAAATAAAAATAAAAAGTTAAAAATTATGCACAATTAATTTATTAGGTCTGACTCTCTAAAATGTCCCCAGCGGAGTCGCCAGCTGTCGCGGCCTAAAATTTCGAGTGTTTCTCGAATTCAATGGAGTCGCCACCAAAATTTATTTTAAAATAGGGAAAATATTGGGAAACACTTAAAAATAAAAAATAAAATGGTATTTGAAACCAAATTTGAGTTCGGGAGTCGATTATGCGTAGGGAAGGTATTAGCACCCTACGACATCTGTTAAAAACGGTTACCTATAATTAATTGTGCAAGATTAATTTTAACTTAAGTATATTTATTTTTCTTTATTATTAAATATGAATAACGATTATTATTATATTTAAAATATGATTTTGAAATAAATATATACTTAACAAATAAAGGACAAAAAAAATAAATTTTTATTTATGTGCTTGACAAGAATGTGATCTTGCTCCTACGTATCTCCCGGTGCGATGGAGAAATCAAAGCTACGTAGTTCTTGGTTAAAAAAATACGGATGTGTTGAGTGTGTTTTAAAGAAAATTTATCTTGTGATAAAAAAATGTTTTGACAAAAATAGAAAAAATAAAAGAGTTTGATTTGAGTAAATATTTTATAATATGAGTTTTAGGACGATCAAGTTGTACAATTTGTGTCCCAAAACTCAAGGAATAAAGAAGATGTCACATCTAATTTAATCCTCTAAAAATATATTTCATTACTCTTGATTTTTAAATTGAGTTTCAAAACTACCAAGTAGTACAACTTGTGTTTTAACAACTCAAAGATAAAAAAGAGTTACATCTAATAAATAAATTGATTTTAGATTAGTTCATTAAAATAAATAAATGAATGATTAAATAAATAGATTAAAATAAAATAATATAAAATAAATAAATAAATAAAGAGAGTTTTAGAACTATCAAGTTGTACTACTTGTGTTCTAACAAACTCAAAAATTAAAAGGAGTTACATCTAATAAATAAGTTGATTTTAGATTAGTTCATTAAAATAAATAAATGGATGAATAAATAAATAAATGAATAAATAAATAGAATAAAAATAAATAAAATAAATAAATCAATAAATAAATAAATAAAATAATGAGAGTTCTAGAACACCACTTGTGTCCTAACAACTCAAGAATTAAAAAGAGTTCACATCTAATAAATAAATTAATTTTAGATTAGTTCATTAAAATAAATAAATGAATGACTAAATAAATAGATTAAAATAAAATAATATAAAATAAATAAATAAAATAAAGAGACTTTTAAAACTATCAAGTTGTACCACTTTTGTCCTAAATAAAAAAATGTCGGATTTAAATAATATTCCAAAAAAACTATTTTAAATTTTCAATTTTTAAAATTTGAGTTTCAAAACCACCAAGTAGTACAACTTGTATCTCAACAACTCTAAAATAAAAAAAAACATGTAATTAATCAAATTTTTAAAAAAATTGGTTTTATATTAAATTGTTAAAAAAAAACAGAATTCTATAATTTATATCATGTATCAAACTATAGTTATACATATCTTGAACTAAATATGTTCTATAACGTTATGATTTAAAAAAAATTTGAAATGCAAGCTGTAAGCCTTGTGAACAGCCTGGCCTTGCGTTAAAGCCTAGTGGCCTTGCATTAAAGCCTAGTGAACAGCCTGGCCTTGGTTAAAAGAAAGCTGTACTCGAATTGTGAAAGGATATATTCAGGAAGTAATAGAATGAACCTACTTGCCTAGCTTTGTTTTATGATTCCTTTACTTATGTTGACATAAAAATGCAAGGGTGCTTCAGCCTTTCAATTTTAAACAAAGGAAAAAAAAGGAAGATATCCTTTTTAACCATAAATCCAATAGTTTTCAAGAGCAATCAACAAGTAAATGGCAACCTTATTTTTAAGGGTGAAGTTAAGATTTCAGCAAGCAAACAACATAATGGAGGTGCCATATTAAAGAACGAGACAACGTAAAAGACATGACTCAATGTATACCGGCGGAAAAGACGGCGACGATAATGTAGCGGTGGTCAGTTTTCCGGCGACGGTACTATCGGAGGTTTGAATTTTTAGTCTTATCTTTTTACTATTAACCTTACATTTATATGAAACTAGAGCTATTATAATGTAAAAGGAAGATAAAAGAAAATATACCTTCTCTTCTTCTTGTTTGTTTGCTTTTGCTACCACTATGGTTTCTTCTTTTTCTGTTTTGGTATTTTTACGTGTGTTCGGTATTCCCTCCCTCTTTTTTTTGTATGTGTGTCTTTTTGTAGAGTTAATCTCCGATCTCTTTCTTTCTCCTTCTTTGTATGTATATCTTTTGTAAAGTTAATTTCGGATCCCCTTTTTAAACAAAATGGGGATGTATTTATAGAGTTTTTTATTTGTGTAGTTGCTTTCTTTGTCTGTCTTGATCTTTCTCTATCAATTGCTTATTTGATGTTCTGATTTATTTGCTCATCATCTGCGTTTTTCTGCATCTTTGATGCTTTCATTATTTGTTCTGATCTGAGCTTTGCTAAGCTTTTATTTGTCATTTAGTTTCTTTTTTTTTAAACTCAAAGATTTGTCTCTTTGTTAACTATAATATGTACAATGGCTGATTTATGAAAGTTATCTCTTTATGTTTCTGTAATTAGTTACTAAGCAAAGGTCAATGATACTGCATATGAAACAGAAAGGCAGCAACAACACGGGGCTAAACACTGCATTAGAAACAGAGAGGCAACAACATCAACAAAACAAATTTGGCTGGCTTAATTTTAATTTGGTTTAAATCTTTTTGTAATTTAATTTGATTTAATATTTATGGTTGTAATTTAATTGTAATTGTAATTTAAAAATTATTGCTTGATTTGGTATTGTAAATTGATGAGATTACTTATTGTAAATATATTTACTTCCTTTTTAATATATATTTTCCTTTTGATTTATTCTTGGACAAAATTAGGGTATTACAGCTGCCCCTATTTAATTATATTTTACTTAAAAAATATGAAAATAGAATAACAATAGTATTCGTTTTCATGTTATCAAGTAAAAGATAAGTAAATATAAGGACCTAAATTTTGTCCAATAACGAACACATGTATTAAAGTGCATTTGAAATGTTAAAGTGAGAATGATGCAAGAAAAAAAATTTAGATGATCGTCTTCGGATTGGTTACTGATGCGTAGATTGACATAAATGAAGGTGATCGTCTTCGGATTGGTTACCGATGCATAGATCTATAGAAATGAAAATGATCGTCTTCGGATTGGTTACCGATGCATGGATCTATAGAAGAAGAAAAATGATCGTCTTCGGATTGGTTACCGATGCGTAGATCCATAGAAATGAAAGCGATCGTCTTCGGATTGGTTACCGATGCGTAGATCTATAGAAATGAAAGTGATCGTCTTCGGATTGTTTACCGATGCGTAGATCTTAATTGGTCCAATCTTGAAGGTAGATAAAGAGGATAAGTATATGATACTTGCAATTCAACGATAAGGTATGAATGATTCATGCGTGTGTGATGCATTGAGTATAGGTAAAGTGTCAATGAAGATGCATGGATCATGTGAGTATGAGTAAATTATGAATGGTTTATGTGTCATGCATTATAGATAACTTTTTGTTCTTTTATTTGATTCCCCGATCCTTATGCTTTTCTCTGTCCCAAGATTCAATAGATGAATAAAGACAAATATTGTTTCCACATGATGACTCTTCGTATCTATCGAATGACCGCTTTTCGAAGTGAAGCAAAAATCCATTGTTTAAAATTGACTACCCTCATTATTCTTCACACACTTATATATCTTGAGAATCAAACGAGTTCCCATGTATATATTTTCAAGTGTCAAAATATTTAAAATACTTTTATATTTTCACATATTTCAAATTCCAACATTTATTATTATAAAATAAATTTTTGAAACAATAGAACACTCAATAATGAAAACTGGATTGGTATATAGAGAGTGTAACGTACAACATCGGATGACAATATTGGAAAATGTACATTCATTACATTGAAAGCAAGACGATTGAGGTAGGGGTTACAATGTGGGGACGAGTATGTTTAATTTAGGTGGAGACATAGCAAACACTAGTCATTCTTGTAATTTAGGAATCCTAATAATCAGCTTCCAAGAATAATTGCCCCAGTTTAAAATGCTTGATTTTTTTTTTATCCCTAACTTTTGCATGGACTGCTCTTCCAAGTTTTCAATCCATCGGGATGCTCGAATTTTTGCCTAGGTCGCCTTTTCAGGTTTTCAACCTAGCGAGCCCATTTTTTTTAAGCATAATATTTTTTAACAACATCTGAATTTATTGGAAGTGGAAGGTCATCTCCATCCATTTCTGCGAGTATTAGAGCTCCCCCAGAAAAATCCTTTTTCACAACATATGGTCCTTCGTAATTTGGGGTCCATTTTCCACGAGCATCCTTTTTTATGGGCAGTATTTTCTTTAACACTAAGTCCCCTTCTTGAAACTCTCGAGGACGAACTTTTTTCTCGTATGCCTTTTTAAGTCTTTTTTGATATAGCTGACCGTGACATAAAGCTATCATTCTTTTTTCTTCTATGAGATTTAACTGGTCAAATCGTGATTGAACCCACTCAGCCTCTTCCAATTTTGTTTCCATCAAGACTCTGATTGAGGGAATTTCAACTTCAATGGGAAGTACCGCTTCCATTCCATACACCAATGAGAAAGGAGTTGCCCCTGTTGAGGTACGAACAGATGTTCTATAGCCATGTAATGCAAAGGGAAACATTTCATGCCAATCCTTATATGTCTCTACCATCTTTTGTATGATCTTCTTGATATTCTTATTTGCTGCTTCTACAGCTCCATTCATTTTTGGACGATATGGCGAAGAATTATGGTGCTGAATTTTGAAACTATCACACAACTCCTTCATCATTTTATTATTCAAATTTGTCGCATTGTCAGTGATTATCTTATTTGGTAAGCCATATCGACAAATCAATTCTCTTTTGATGAATTTGACAACCACACTTCTCGTCACATTGGCATATGAAGCGGCTTCAACCCATTTTGTGAAATAATCAATAGCTACCAAGATAAACCGGTGACCATTGGAAGCTTTAGGCTCGATGAGTCCAATAACATCCATCCCCCACATTGAAAATGGCCATGGTGATGTTAAAACATTCAAAGAGGTGGGCGCTACATGTATTTTATCAGCATATATTTGACATTTATGACATTTCTTTACGTAGTTAAAGCAATCAGATTCCATAGTCAACCAATAATAGCCAGCCCTCAAGATTTTTCTTGCCATTGCGTGTCCATTTGCATGAGTTCCAAAAGAACCTTCGTGAACCTCTTGAATAATTTTCTCTGCTTCTGCTTGATCCACACATCTGAGGAGAACCGTATCGTGATTTCTTTTGTAAAGCACATCACCATTTAAGAAGAAGTTCATTGAGAGCCTCCTTAAAACCCTCTTGTCATTTTCTGAAATACCTGACGGATATTCTCTATTCTTAACATAGGATTTGATATCATAAAACCATGGTTTGCTATCAAGCTCTTCTTCTATCGATAAGCAATATGCTGGCTTATCCTTTTGTTGAATCTTTATGACCGACACATCCTGACCGTCACTTATTTTGAACATTGATGACAATGTGGCCAGGGCATCAGCCAATTGGTTTTCTTCTCGAGGAATATGGTGAAAAGTTATATGCTCGAAGTGTTCTACCAATTCTTTGATATGGGTATGGTACGGAATCAATTTGGAGTCTCGAGTTTCCCACTCTCCTCTTGTTTGATGGATGACCAAAGATGAGTCTCCATATACCTCAAGAACTTTTATCTTTGATTCAATGGCTGCTTTAATGCCCATGACACATGCCTCATATTCTGCAATGTTGTTTGTGCAATCAAAACACAATCTAGCCGTAAATGGAGTGAACTGGTTCTCTGGGGAAATCAAAATGGCTCCAATCCCATGCCCCAATGCATTAGAAGCACCATCAAACACCAAAGTCCATTTTTCATTATCAGATGATTCGATCTCTTCAAATAAAGTCATGATACCTTCATCGGGGAACTCACACTGCATTGATTGATAATCTTCTACAGGTTGTTGGGCCAAATACTCTGCTAGGGCGCTTCCTTTGATAGCTTTTTGTGTAACGTATACCAAATCATATTCTGATAACAACATCTGCCAACGGGCAATCCTTCCAGTAAGAGCAGGTTTCTCAAAGATGTATTTAATTGGGTCCATTTTAGACACCAACCAAGTTGTATGGCATAACATGTATTGCCTCAACCGACGAGCGGCCCATGCTAATGCGCAACATGTTCGTTCAAGCAGTGAATATCTTGTTTCACAGTTGGTGAACTTTTTGCTCAAATAATAAATAGCATGTTCCTTCTTACCAGATTCATCATGTTGCCTTAATACACAACCCATTGACTCATCAAGTACTGTTAAGTATATAATAAGTGGTTTTCCAGGAATTGGAGGCACTAATATTGGAGGTTTTGACAAGTATTGCTTAATCTTTTCGAAAGCTTTTTGACAATTCTCATTCCATTCAACCTTTTGGTCTTTACGCAACAACTTGAAAATTGGCTCGCATGTAGCGGTGAGATGCGATATGAACCTGGCAATGTAATTCAATCTGCCCAAAAAGCCACGAACTTCTTTTTCTGTGCGTGGAGCGGGCATTTCTTGTATTGCTCTTACTTTATCTGGATCCACTTCTATCCCTTTTTGACTAACGATAAACCCAAGTAACTTGCCTGATCTTACACCAAAAGTACATTTAGCGGGGTTTAAACGAAGTTTGAACTTCCTTAGTCGCACAAACAACTTTTGAAGGTTTACGACATGGTCTTCTTCGGTCCGAGATTTTGCAATCATATCATCCACATAAACCTCTATTTCTTTATGCATCATGTCATGAAACAAAGTTACCATTGCCCTTTGGTAGGTTGCCCCAGCATTCTTCAATCCAAATGGCATCACTTTGTAACAGAAAGTCCCCCATTGTGTTATGAATGTAGTTTTCTCCATATCTTCGGGAGCCATCTTGATTTGATTATATCCTGAGAAACCATCCATGAAGGAGAAAATAGAATATTGAGCAGTGCTATCTACTAGGACATCAATGTGGGGTAAAGGAAAATCATCTTTTGGACTAGCTTTATTCAAATCCCGATAATCAACACACATTCGAACTTTTCCATCTTTCTTTGGAACCGGAACAATGTTAGCAACCCATTGAGGATATTTTGCCACAGCTAAGAAACCAGCATCAAATTGCTTCTTGACTTCTTCTCTAATTTTAAGTGACATATCAGGCCTCATCCTCCTCAATTTTTGCTTAATTGGAGCACATTCAGGCTTGAGTGATAGCTTGTGTTCAACTATGTTAGTGTCTAGTCCAGGCATATCCTGATATGACCTTGCAAAAACATCCACATAATCAAATAAAAGTCTGACTAGCTTTTCTCGTTCACTTTCTTTCATAGACATACCAATTTTAATTTCTTTCTTATCATGTTCAGTCCCTAAATTGATCACCTCAACAGGTTCTTGATAGGGTTGGATTATCTTAGCTTCCTGTTCAATTAACTTTTCCAGTTCTGGGGGAGGCTCACAATTGTCTTCGCAATCCTCATCAGCGTGATTAATTGGGTTTTCAAAATTACAAGAAAGGGTTCTAGCGCTGCTATTTTCAACATATTCATTTTCGAATCTGCATTGTTTAAGTTAAGAAGAAAAAGGAAAAAAAGAAAATATGAATAAAGATTGCTAAAAAAGAAAGAGAAAACGAAAATAACTGGAGAATACAAAAATGCATTTATTAATAATAAGCATGGAATTGAAATACATGCGCCCTATTAGTTATCCTTATAGCCTTGGGCAGAGCAAAAGGAGTTAAAATACATAATTACTTTGAACATGAATTAGCAAACGCGGGAAACTCGATGATCTTCCAATTGTTGAGATTGGTGTTTGGAGAAAAAGGGTACACCAATTTAAGGGTATCTTCATCAACATGATCCTCTTCCACAACAGCTACTTGATCAACATATATTATTCCAGCGCTTTTGAAGGTTTGATGAATGTCACAAATATGGGTCTTTTGTGAATTTGGTACCCGATTTTTCCAACTAGCTAACTTGCTTTCTCGTTTTTCTTTTATAGTATTCTCTTGATCAGCTTTGGTAGGTACATATCCCAATCCATAATTATCCTTCTTTTCTGGTATTTCTATCAATTTCCCGAATTTAACAAAAGCTCCTCCTTCCAACATGGATTTTGTAGACTTCAATGATGTGGTAGATAGTTTTGGTTCTTTTAACTGAAATCCTTCACCCATGAGGACAACATTGGCAATTTCTAATGCTTGGAAGGAAGTCCCAATGGCTTCCTCTGCTTCTTCAATGTATCCCGTAGAAGATAGATGACTCACTATCATATCTTCTTCCCCATATATTATCACCAGCTTATTGTTTACTATAAACTTTAGCTTTTGATGGAGGGTGGACGTTACTGCTCCAGCAGCGTGAATCCACGGTCTCCCTAAAAGGCAACTATACGCTGGCTTAATATCCATCACTTGGAAGGTTATTCCAAAGATATGGGGTCCGATTTGAATCGGAAGGTCAATCTCTCCAACAACTTGTCTTCTGGATCCATCAAAGACTTTTACCACCATACTACTCGGCTTCAAACAAGCCCCGTCAACAAATAGTTTTGATAGTGTTGATTTTGGCATGACATTTAACGATGAACCGTTATCAACTAGCACTCGTGCAAGAATATGATCATGACACCTCACAGAGATATGTAGTGCTTTATTATGCTCCATCCCCTCAACTGGTAATTCAACATCGCTAAAACTCAAACTGCTACTGGCGGTGATATTACCGACAACCCCATCGAATTGGTCGACAGTGATATCATGAGTTACATGAGCCTCATTTAAAATTTTCATCAGTGCCATTCGGTGCGCTTCAGAGTTTAATAACAAAGAAAGAATAGATATCTTGGAAGGGGTTTGATTTAACTGATCTACCACCTTATACTCACTTTGCTTTATAAACTTCAAAAATTCATTAGCTTCTTCTGTAGGCACTGTCTTTTTGCAAATTTCTGGTCCTTTTATGGCATGATACACAGTCTCCTTCCCTTTTTCGCCCTGACCCTCTTTTTTCCTAAGTTGTTCAGGAGTGTATATTCGACCACTACGGGTCATCCCACCAATCCCTGAAATATTGGTGACATCAATATCTTCATGTTTAGAGCTATCGCCTGATTGGTGGTTGACTAAATGGGATGTGACTTCATAATTCCATGGTACCGCCTTGTTGTTTTCATAAGGAAAAGAAGTTGGTGTTTGGACAATTATTGCATTTTTTCCACTATGAATTGGCTTAGGATTCTCTTTTCTATAGAGAATTTCCAATGGTCTTGGAAAAGATCTATCATTTTTCATGCATGGTTCTATGGTCAATACGTGATTATCTTTTGTATACTGGTCTATCTCTTCTTCAATGAGATTGACATTAGTATCTCCGTGACCCGGCAAAGGATTATTCCCCACGTTGGGACCATCTTCCTTAAAGGTAAGCCATTTTGCATTGATCAATTCTTGTACCTTAGTTTTTAAGGCTTGACAATCTTCGATGGAATGCCCCACGGCTCCAGCATGGTATTCACATTTGGCGTTAGGATTATACCATTTTGAGAAAGGTGGTTCTAGAGGTTTCATTGGCCTCAGAACTACCATTGAATTTTGGAGTAAGTGAGGCAATAATTGGCTGTACGTGACAGGAATTGGGTCAAAACGAGTTATCCTTTTTTGATTGACAGGTGGTCTGTAGTGATTTGAGATTGGACTTGGGTTCCATTGACTTTGTTGGGAAAATGTGTTAGGTGGTGGTTGATAAAAAGGTGGTCTTGAAGGATGATATTGAGGGTATGAAGCTTGTGTGGTTGCGGCCACATATGGATAAGGAATGTAAGGAGCTTGTGGTATCGGGGGCTGGAAATTTGGGGGTCGATAAGAATTTATGGGTGGAAGATAGGAGACTCTCGGGTTTACCATTACAGCGTTAGCGTCCCCTTCTTTCTTTTTTGTGAATGTCGGTTGGGGCCTTTTTATGCTAGTCGCTGAACATACGATCCTGCCACTCCGCATTCCACTTTCTATCCTTTCTCCTATCATGACAAGGTCAGAAAAGTTTGATGACATACTCCCAATCATCTTATCATAAAAAGGCGACTGGAGAGTATCCATAAACATACCAACCATTTCTTTTTCAGATAATGGAGGTTCTACTTGTGATGCCATTTCCCTCCACCGTTGGGCGTATTCTTTGAAAGCTTCGTTGTCCTTTTTCAATGCATTTTGCAATTGCATCCTATCAGGGGTCATGTCAATGTTGTACCTGTATTGCCTCAAGAAGACATCAGCCAAGTCTTTCCATGAACGAATACGACTTCGCTGAAGATGCATATACCAACTTAATGATGCCCCACTCAAACTATCTTGAAAAAAATGAATGAGAAGTTTATCGTTATGAGCATGAGAAGCCATTTTTCTGCAATACATAGTTAGATTATTTTTAGGACATGTGTTGCCTTTGTATTTTTCAAAGTCGGGAACCTTGAACTTTGGAGGGATAGTCACATCAGGAACCAAACACATGTCGAAAGCTTCGAGACCATAGACATTATGCCCCTCAATTGCTTTGATACGTTCCTCTAAGACATGAAATTTTTCCTTTGATTGTGCATCATCCCCAATGTGAGATTGATGCCAATTCCCGTTAGCATCAAAATGGGGCATTTTAGGTACACTATATGGAATATTTTCTGTGGGTATAGTGTTTTGGGGTGGCACATATCCCAGATGAGGAGGAACTTGTGATTGGTTTAAGTTTTGGGGGTTGGCAGCTGAGTGATTTTGATTATTTTCTATGGGGTTGATGATTACAGGCGGAGTATAACCAGGCGGGATACCATATATAGGAAATTGCATAGCTGCTGTGCGGAATTGTTGGTTAGTCGGGGTAAAACCCGGTGGGTGAGAAGGAGTAGTTTGGTGTTCTTCATTTACAATCGGAGGATCCCCATCCGTATTCTCCTTCCTTGCCAAAGCATGTATAGCTTCCAGAATTTGATCGACCTTTTCCTTTAGTTGGTTGACATCCGCTCTTATCACCTCTTGGTTTTGCTCGAGTTCATCCATGATCTTAGAATTCGCGCGCGTTCGATAAGGGTGTCGGGGAATCAGCTTTATTGATTTTTTCTGTTTTTTTTTATATATATATAAAAAAGAATAAATAAATAAATAAAATAAATTTTCTATGAGCATTAAAATATGAGTGTGATGGAAATGAAATCAATTAGTGAATTATGATATTTGGATATTGGGGAATCATATGCCTTAGAACAAATTATTAGTGAAGAAAATATGAGGACTGGAAATCAAAATAGAAAACCTTCATTGATAAGAGAAAGAGTACATCATATTTAAATTAAAAAACTACATTAACTGTTGGATTTCAATCTTCTCTTTTGATAGGACAACCAATCTTCTCCTCCAATTCTTCCACCAAATTTTTGCAATATTCGACGAACTTGTAGACTTTGACTGGAGTATTCAACGGATGCATTACCGCATCAATCTCTCTTAGATGCTTTGGAATTTTTAAGACTGCTTGATTAGCAAGCATTGCCAATTTTGAAAAGCAGTATTTCCAATGTCTTCCTTTATCTTCCAGCTCTTTATAAATCTCTTGATTCTTTAATTGACCTAGCAACATCATAAATCGATCCTCCCAATATATGGTTTCGTCCTTTAGGTCACTATAGATCTTTTCTTGGTAATCAATGTAATTCTTCAGCTCACTAGAATTCTCCATTTCTATTTTTAGTGCGTCTTGATGTTTTGAGAGTAATTCTTCAATTTCTTCATTGTGCTGCCTCTCATTCCTTACTTGACTCTCATACTCAACTACCATTTTTTTCAGTTGTTTCTTTAAATCTTCAAACTCTTTTTTTAACTTCTTCTCAGAGCTTGCTGATTTTGTCCACAACTGCTTCCACATATAGGCCTCTTCGATAGCTGCATTCTTTTCTTGCCTTCGCACATCTAACTCTTCATTTGCACCTCTCAAACAATCTTGTATGTCAAGTTTATTTCCTTTTTCAACTTTCAACCTCTTGTTACTTCTTTCAATAAATTGACCTTTGCAAGTGTTTTCTGATCGTAAATTCTCATTCTCTTGGTAGACTTTTTCTAACTTCGCTTCTAGCTCTTTTTTCTCCTCTTCGGATTTCAACAATAATGCTTTGAGTTCTTCTATCTCTTCATTGGTAGCAAGAGTAGGTTCAGATATTTCCTGATCACTCGAAGGTGTACTGTGGAAAGGCAGCTTGATTTCTTGGACTATTTTTGAGCCATTGTCGGTAGGGTTCTTTTGTGCTGCAACTTCTACATCCAAGTACTTTTCCTTTTTTAATGACCTTTTCCCAAGCTCGACTTATCCTTCGCAACATCGGTGGGTCTGCCATACCCGTATTGTGCAAAATAAAAGCTTCCAATGACTTATCATCTGGTTTTTCCAACATAGGGTAGCCAAGCTGTCTCAAAGCTACCGATGGATTGTAATTAATACATCATTTGGTTCCCATGAGAGGCACATTTGGGAAATCTCCGCATTGACATATTACTTCTTCCACCCCTTGTTCTCTATGATACCATGAAATTGTGTCCCCGGTAAGGCTAGCTATACTCTGAGCCCATTCACGATTATTCTTAATTCCAATATGATACCCTCTTTTGAACATATGAGATATGAACCAAGTATACAGCACTGGAGCACAACACAAAATTGTTCCCCCATTCTTCTCATGCCGCATATGTAGAGAGTAGTAGACATCAGCAAGAATTGCGGGAACTGGATTTTGATTATATCTGTTAAAAGCTAAGAAGACATTGATGGCAGCAAAATCTACAAAATTATCAAGGTTTGGGAATAAAACAATGCCATAGATAATCAAAGCCAAAACATCTATAAAACTACTCCATTCTTTTTTAGCGGCTAAATCATGACACTTTTGCTCTAGATATTTCCTTGAAAAGCCATGAACAGCTCCTTTTTCCTCTTTTGTACTGTCCAACTCTCTTATGTTGATTTTCAATACTTCAGATAATGCATCCAATTTCGGTGGTTGCCCAGTATATCGATAAGGATTTCCTTTCTCTAAGGGGTAACCCAATATTCGTTCAAATTCCTCTAATGTCGGGGCCAACTGAAAGTCTTGAAAGGTGAAACATCTTAAGAGAGGGTCGTAATACTGAGTCACAGCTGTGAGGGCCCCTGTTTGCACATTTACTGCCAAGAGATTTAGGATCTTCCCATATTTGAGAAAGAAACTATCACGTTGTATAGTTTTCATTTGATTGCTGATGTCTCTTAAACTTTTCAAATCAAGTTGTTTGAATTTTAAAAGTAAAGTTTTTCTTCTTTCTGATCCCATTGTCTACTTTAATTTAACACGAGACTAAGATTCTTATGATTCCCCAACAATCCTGAAAATTGATGCAAAATGCCAATTTATTTTCAAAATAAACAATGTCACGAAATATGAATGCAATTAGGTAGAATGACAGTTGTGAATACATAACATTTTGAATGAATATATGAGGTATTTTTACTTATATAGATATTCTTATGATGAAATGTTCTATCGGCTTATGTAGTGAAAATCTCACAAGGGTGGCTCTATAGTTCTAAACTCGGTTCCTAGAGCCAATAATCTTATTTTGGAGTATTGTCAACAATAATAGGTAAACTATTTGGAGTGACAATGCCCTCAATAAGATCAAACTCTAGGTGAGATTTTCATGCTAACCAAACAGGATGTACATCCAGAAGGCTAACACTACACAACCTCGAAACTAAACTTAAGTTTTGTTCAAACCCGGGGTGTAAGGTTCTACTCATAAGTGTGTGTCTTAGTAAAAGTGTAGGGTGTGGAATAAGTATAATTTAATAACTCCATGACGATAATAAAACATATATACATAATATATAAATAAATGAATAAATATATAAATAACTGAATAAATAAATAAATAAATAAATAAATAAATAAGAATAATCAACAAGCTTAAAAAATATTATAATGCCAACTAATACTTATTAAGAAATAATAAACACATAAAAGAAAAAAAACAAACAAAAATAAAAATAAAAATAAAAAGTTAAAAATTATGCACAATTAATTTATTAGGTCTGACTCTCTAAAATGTCCCCAGCGGAGTCGCCAGCTGTCGCGGCCTAAAATTTCGAGTGTTTCTCGAATTCAATTGAGTCGCCACCAAAATTTATTTTAAAATAGGGAAAATATTGGGAAACCCTTAAAAATAAAAAATAAAATGGTATTTGAAACCAAATTTGAGTTCGGGAGTCGATTATGCGTAGGGAAGGTATTAGCACCCTACGACATCCGTTAAAAACGGCTACCTATAACTAATTGTGCAAGATTAATTTTAACTTAAGTATATTTATTTTTCTTTATTATTAAATATGAATAACGATTATTATTATATTTAAAATATGATTTTGAAATAAATATATTCTTAACAAATAAAGGACAAAAAAAATAAATTTTTATTTATGTGCTTGACAAGAATGTGATCTTGCTCCTACGTATCTCCCGGTGCGATGGAGAAATCAAAGCTACGTAGTTCTTGGTTAAAAAAATACGGATGTGTTGAGTGTGTTTTAAAGAAAATTTATCTTGTGATAAAAAAATGTTTTGACAAAAATAGAAAAAATAAAAGAGTTTGATTTGAGTAAATATTTTATAATATGAGTTTTAGGACGATCAAGTTGTACAATTTGTGTCCCAAAACTCAAGGAATAAAGAAGATGTCACATCTAATTTAATCCTCTAAAAATATATTTCATTACTCTTGATTTTTAAATTGAGTTTCAAAACTACCAAGTAGTACAACTTGTGTTTTAACAACTCAAAGATAAAAAAGAGTTACATCTAATAAATAAATTGATTTTAGATTAGTTCATTAAAATAAATAAATGAATGATTAAATAAATAGATTAAAATAAAATAATATAAAATAAATAAATAAATAAAGAGAGTTTTAGAACTATCAAGTTGTACTACTTGTGTTCTAACAAACTCAAAAATTAAAAGGAGTTACATCTAATAAATAAGTTGATTTTAGATTAGTTCATTAAAATAAATAAATGGATGAATAAATAAATAAATGAATAAATAAATAGAATAAAAATAAATAAAATAAATAAATCAATAAATAAATAAATAAAATAATGAGAGTTCTAGAACACCACTTGTGTCCTAACAACTCAAGAATTAAAAAGAGTTCACATCTAATAAATAAATTAATTTTAGATTAGTTCATTAAAATAAATAAATGAATGACTAAATAAATAGATTAAAATAAAATAATATAAAATAAATAAATAAAATAAAGAGACTTTTAAAACTATCAAGTTGTACCACTTTTGTCCTAAATAAAAAAATGTCGGATTTAAATAATATTCCAAAAAAACTATTTTAAATTTTCAATTTTTAAAATTTGAGTTTCAAAACCACCAAGTAGTACAACTTGTATCTCAACAACTCTAAAATAAAAAAAAACATGTAATTAATCAAATTTTTAAAAAAATTGGTTTTATATTAAATTGTTAAAATAAAACAGAATTCTATAATTTATATCATGTATCAAACTATAGTTATACATATCTTGAACTAAATATGTTCTATAACGTTATGACTTAAAAAAAATTTGAAATGCAAGCTGTAAGCCTGGCCTTGCGTTAAAGCCTAGTGGCCTTGCATTAAAGTCTAGTGAACAGCCTGGCCTTGGTTAAAAGAAAGCTGTACTCGAATTGTGAAAGGATATATTCAGGAAGTAATAGAATGAACCTACTTGCCTAGCTTTGTTTTATGATTCCTTTACTTATGTTGACATAAAAATGCAAGGGTGCTTCAGCCTTTCAATTTTAAACAAAGGAAAAAAAAGGAAGATATCCTTTTTAACCATAAATCCAATAGTTTTCAAGAGCAATCAACAAGTAAATGGCAACCTTATTTTTAAGGGTGAAGTTAAGATTTCAGCAAGCAAACAACATAATGGAGGTGCCATATTAAAGAACGAGACAACGTAAAAGACATGACTCAATGTATACCGGCGGGAAAGACGGCGACGATAATGTAGCGGTGGTCAGTTTTCCGGCGACGGTACTATCGGAGGTTTGAATTTTTAGTCTTATCTTTTACTATTAACCTTACATTTATATGAAACTAGAGCTATTATAATGTAAAAGGAAGATAAAAGAAAATATACCTTCTCTTCTTCTTGTTTGTTTGCTTTTGCTACCACTATGGTTTCTTCTTTTTCTGTTTTGGTATTTTTACGTGTGTTCGGTATTCCCTCCTCTTTTTTTTGTATGTGTGTCTTTTTGTAGAGTTAATCTCCGATCTCTTTCTTTCTCCTTCTTTGTATGTATATCTTTTGTAAAGTTAATTTCGGATCCCCTTTTCAAACAAAATGGGGATGTATTTATAGAGTTTTTTATTTGTGTAGTTGCTTTCTTTGTCTGTCTTGATCTTTCTCTATCAATTGCTTATTTGATGTTCTGATTTATTTGCTCATCATCTGCGTTTTTCTGCATCTTTGATGCTTTCATTATTTGTTCTGATCTGAGCTTTGCTGAGCTTTTATTTGTCATTTAGTTTCTTTTTTTTAAACTCAAAGATTTGTCTCTTTGTTAACTATAATATGTACAATGGCTGATTTATGAAAGTTATCTCTTTATGTTTCTGCAATTAGTTACTAAGCAAAGGTCAATGATACTGCATATGAAACAGAAAGGCAGCAACAACACAGGGCTAAACACTGCATTAGAAACAGAGAGGCAACAACATCAACAAAACAGATTTGGCTGGCTTAATTTTAATTTGGTTTAAATCTTTTTGTAATTTAATTTGATTTAATATTTATGGTAGTAATTTAATTGTAATTGTAATTTAAAAATTATTGCTTGATTTGGTATTGTAAATTGATGAGATTACTTATTGTAAATATATTTACTTCCTTTTTAATATATATTTTCCTTTTGATTTATTCTTGGACAAAATTAGGGTATTACACCCCTCCAACATGTATATTTTAAAAATTTCACTAACAAATTTTTTAACTATGAAATTTCATTGTGGAACTCAATATGTATATCTTTTTTGGAGCATTTTTAACTAAGAAATTTTAACTAGTTTAATTTGTCAAATTGACAGCTCTACAGGGAAATTCTATTTTAGCCATTGAATCAAAATCAAATTGTATGATATTGAGTTCTTTTAAAACATTTTATTATTATCCTAATACTTACATATCTTACTGAATAATATTAACTATCTTTGTTTTCCTAATACATGAAACATGATAATTCTTATGATCTTAATAGTGAAATTTTATTTTAACCGTATTGAATCAAAATTAAGTTTTATGATATTGAGTTCTCTTGAAATATTTTATTGTTTTCCTAATACTTGCATATCTTATATAATAATATTAACTATCTTTGTTAGTGTTGCATTTGTTGAGAGTAGTTTTTTAAAATTGAAATTATTAAAATCTTATTTACGATCTACAATGTCATAAAATAAATTATTTATTTTTGTATTGTAGTCAATTAAAAATTATTTATCTTTTTTAATAATATTGATTCTAAACAAATTATTAATAATCTTGCAACAAAAAAATATCTTTAGTTTTTATGTTGAAGATCGTCAACGTATATATTAAAAAAAAAATTAAAATATCAAACTCATCACTCGAACAAAACATGTAAAATCTCAAGATCTTGCCTCGTGTGGAAGGAAATAGTTCAAAGTTAAAACCTTTAATCAAATCAATAATAATAATAATAATAATAATAATAATAATAATAAAAATAATAATAATAATAATAATAATAATAATATTTAATAGAATAAATTCATTTTATTATTATTAATGATGATGATGACGACCATGAAGGGGTTGCGACTGCAAGGGTCAGACACTTAAAGCTAAGAGCCTTAAGGGAGACATTTGGCAAATTAGGATCATTATGAGAGGTGGGTTTGGAATGAATGAAGCTATAAATATCCTTGGTGTATGTGTGGAGGAATGTCACACATATGAACATTCATTTATTGCCGTAGTGAGAGTATAAACCAATTAATGGACGAGGAAGAAACAATTGGAGAACGAGAAAGGTTGCATTCTTTTCCACGTGGTTTGCTTATAATTTGCTTGGTACTAGTAAGTTGGAATGTTTGATAATAGTGTTAATTAAACTTTTATATTTTATGTCAACTTTTATATCTTATGTCAAGTATTGTAGTTTCGCTAATCAAATTCTTTGTTTTCAATTGTGCCAATTGTATTTTAGAATTTGTCCTCTTTTCACAATATGTAAAGAGTGAAGGTGACTTAGGAGGAGTTTAGAGGTGGATATATAAAGGTTAGAGTTAGTGTCATATTCAATCCTAGATCAGCATGTGCATTATTTTAATTAATTTTTAAGAAAAACTATAAAATAAAATAATTAAAATACATTTAGAAATTGTTTCCGTAAGAGTTAGAGTTCGAATTCGAGTTTTCAATTCAAACTAATCATTGATTCGGTTGACATATTAAGTCATTAGCTAACTATTAATTGGAAAACATAAAATAGTTCAAATTAATTTCTTTTTTATTTAAATAAGTTTTGAGCAATTCATTTATAATAATGAAAGAGATGTAATAAGGAATATAATTAAATCTATGAATTCGATCACTCAAATCAATTTAACCTATATTTTGACTCAACTCATTCATATTTAAATTTAATTCGAACTTATGAGTAGCAAATTTAACACTTTGAATCCGTCAACTCAACTAATTAATTTGACATATATTTTTATTTTTTATTATTGATGTATAATTAAAATTTAGTTGTTGAATTATATTTGAAAATATATTGTCATTTTAATTTATTTAAATATTTTATTGTATTAATAGATGTATTTTAAATATCAATTGTTATGTGGTGATATAGTTTTATTATTTTTAAGATGTTCAAATATTTAAATTTAATTATATTTTTTTAAATATAAATAAAATTATTTATGATCCGCGATCTCAACTCAACTCGCTCATAATTGGTTGATTTGATTTATATTTGAGATAAAAATGAAAAATTAAGATTTCAATTCTAACTCAAATGAAATTGATGGAATATTGAATTTGATAAAAAATAAAAATAAAACTAAAAAACACAATCCAGATCTAGATACATCCCTAGTTGTGAGGAGCGTAAAAGATACATATTCGAGCTACGGAATAAGCTGTAACGTTTATTAATCACCTAGTAAAAACAATTTAATAGTTGTTGTATAAATCAAGTAAGGATATACAATCATTAACAATAGACCTATATTCAGTTTGGTTTAATTTAGCAATAAGGACACTCATTAACAATGACATGTTAGAGACCAAAAGATGTTGACATGTTGTACATTGAATTGTTTGAAGAGACCCCAATCCGTTAGATTTTATATTTTTGAAAAAAGATTGAAATTTTTTTTTTTTTCGAAAATAAATCGGTGAGTTAAGTTACGTCATAGTACTTACTAGCAGTGTGACGAACCAAACATTTTAATTGGTGAGGTAAGTTTATATACTATGACGTTTATATAAAAAATACACAACGCAATAAGAGATAAAAATGAGAATATCATTGTCACTAAGCAAAAATGGAAGACACCTTAAATATCTATAAAGTAGCGTTGTTTTTTACGTGACTTAATAAATTAAAATTATTTTTCACTTTCAACAACTATAAAAAATATTGACAGAGAAGTATTATCAAAAAAAAATTCTACATGTATGTGACCAAATAATCTTTCAAAAATTTATCTCTCGCACGTGTGCATTTGATATTCTAACATAATAGGCTCCAAAAAAATGTCATATATAAATTGATCTTCCTCGACAAGCAATGCTATCAGCACATACAAGAAATAAATGTCAAGTTGACTATGAATTAATATTACACATAACACATTATTAGGGGTGATAATGGTAGATTTGGTTAGGAGTATTATCCTATCCGTATCGGTACATGATATTTTAAAAAATACTCATTTTTCTATTCGCATCATTTTGATTATCAACTTTTACACACATGCATTTACCTTTTGGATACTTAAATGTTCGTAATTATATTCATTACTTATATTTTAATTAAAATAGATCGATAAATAAATTAAATTTTTGTGATTAAATTTAAAAGTTATTTAAATATCTTAAATCCGATCATAAAGTACAATAAACTAAAATATTTTCTAACTTAAAACATGTCAAATAAACTCATGTTACAATACACATTCAAACATCTATAATAATACTTTATGAAGTTGCAAGTCCTATGACTGTATTGTTTGAGATTTGTAAAAATAATTGATAGTAGCAAGTATAATTATAAAGTCACAATTAATAAGACACAACTCTTAGTTATTAAGTCACAATTATTTAATTACCTATTCATCATAATCAAATTCTTAAAAAGTTAACAAACGTTTGTCTTTCAATTATAAATATTGTAGTGGTCAAATGATATATTTTGTGGATATTTACTCATTTATGTATTCATACCCATTATACGGATTTTTACCATGTCTATTATAATTTTTTTTCAAATACCCACTAAATCTAAATTTAATTATTATCTCTACACATAATGATGTATAAACAATACTTTTATAAACTGTTTTAAAACATAAACTTTTTTTTTTTATTTCTCCGTTCGTTGATATCACTACGCGAAAAATAGGATTTTACAACGCTTTTTTAATACATTTACAGCGCTTTTTCAAAAAAAAAAAACATTGTGGAATCGAGCGCTGTAAAAGATACAACAACGCTTTCAAAAAGCGCTATAAAACATGTAGATATAATGCGTGCTTGTTATGCACATTTTACAACGCTTTTTCAAAAAAGCGCTGTAAAATGCGCGCACATAATATGCATTATTATGCACATTTTACAGCGCTGTCAAATATGCACATATAATTCATATATTGGGTGTGCCTTTTACAGTGCTTTTTTAAAAAAGCGCTGTAAAATGCACACCCAGTATATGCATTATAGTTGCACATTTTACAGCGCTTTTTCAAAAAAGCGCTGTAAAATACACACCCAATATATGAATTATAGGTGTGCATTTTACAGCACTTTTGGGTTTACATTTTACAGAGCTTTTTTGAAAAAGCGCTGTAAAATGTACACCAAATATATGAATTATAGGTGTATATTTTATAGCACTTTTTCAAAAAAAAAAACGCTATAAAATGCACACCCAGTGCACATTTTACAGCGCTTTTGCAAAAAAACGCTGTAAAATGTGCAATTTTCTTTTTTTTAAAAAACATTGTAAATTAAATTTTTGAAAAGCGCTTTTTAGCTTTTTATGGCATTTTTTTAGAAAGCGCTGTCTTTTATCTTTTTATCCAAAATTATTTTGATCCATAATCAGTTCACACAACAACAAAACATATTCAAATACCATAAGCAGTTCACACAATCAGTAGACAAAAAACAGAACTCTGTAATTTACAACCTAATTAACTACATTCAGATACATATATATAACCTAATTTACAACCTAATTAACTACATATTCATATACATGTTCATATATTGTGTCTTATGATCATATACATATAATAACTAACAAATCAATATACAGAATATGCACTAGCTACCATATAATATTCAGATCCCTTGCCCAGCAACATGCTATTTCCTAGAAAATCAAATAATTTTTATTTCAAGCACATACTGACACCAGTCTTCCTTTAATTCCATTAGATCTTCCTCAGAGTATGATGGACTGGAATTGTCAAAGTACTGCAATATAAAAATTGAACATATTAAGTTAGTATCAAATATATAGATAATTTATATATGAAAATCATATAATGAAAATACCGTACTGTTTCTGGGATAATAGTTTTATTCTTGTCAACAATCTCCTTCATGAATCGCAATACGTAGTACCCACAGTCGATGTTGTTTGTTTGACGAGGGCACTGTAAAATAAAACATATAAGTCAATAAAATATTTGTGCATTAATCGTAAAGGCATATATTTGTAAATGAAAATTTAAAGGAATATATTTCAAACCTTTATTGGGATCCATGTGATGTTATTAGACTTTTGCTTCGACACTGTAGCACCTCTTTGAGCTCGAAAAACTTGTAAAGCACTATCGAATAAATAAATGTGATTATTATAGCATTAACAAGCACATTATTTATATATATATATGTAAGAAATAAATGAATATTACTTACGTGTCGAACATAGTCTTTATATCGGAGTGATTGTTGTAATTGCCATGCAAGGGATCCAAATAGTATATAACTTCAGAGACCGCGTTGATTGCAGAGACCACATTGATTGCAAATAGCACCCAATAGACCGCATTGAGGAATAGTCAATACCTTGAGGGGTAAGGTCGAGCATTTGAGTTAAACTAGATTCACAACTTAGATTGTTAAGTATGAATCTCATGACGATTATAAGAGGGGGAATATATATTTCTTTGATAAGTGACAAATCTCTGTATGGATTAGGAGATGGTAAGTACGGATAGTGATTTTAGATGAAACTATAGACGCATAAGTGTGAATTTTAGATGATGTCTAGACAAACATGAAGATTTAAGATTTGATGTATTGAACCGCATGTTACTATTAAGTGGAATTGAAAGTACATAGTACGAGAATACTTAGAGATTATAACAATGTAAGCTTTGAGAGTCTATTAAAGGATGGTAATTACTAGGAGAATGTTAATGTTTTGATAGGTCCGAGGGATTATTTGAGACTTGATTTAGTATCCTAAGATGGTTGATCTTTAAGTCAATGATTTAAAATCCACTAGGTTGGATGGAGGATCAAGAAATGCGTAAAACTAGTACAATTGAGGTAGTTGAGATAGGCAAGTGATAAATAATTCATGTTATGGATGAAAGTGTTTGAAGATTTACTAAAAAGGTCGTGTTATGATTAGAAGAGTTTTTATTAGTGAGATTACTAATACAGTTAGAGTCAATGATAAATACGACCTCGTATTGTATCTTAAGATGAAATTGATGGAATTAGACGGTGTGATGAGTATTTGGAGATTTCGAGGATCATATTTTAGAACTTTATTTAGTAATAGAAAGTGAAAAAGAAGAAATATAACAAATAATTTATGGTTTAGATGTTGGTCTTGGGAAGTCAAATGTTAAGATTTAAAATGAGTGTTTCAGTGACTAGATACGATTAAAGGTATGTGGGTCTTTGAGATATTTTACTGCAAATTTATGTGGATGAGGTTTATAGATAATTATTCCTTAGGAGATGCTTATTGGGAACGAATAAGAATCAAACAAGTGAACCAAATTTTGGAAAATGTGCCAAGAAAACGTGTCAGAACATTACAAGGAGATGTAGCTTATGACAATTAAGGATTCATGAAAGGAATTATCTCACTCGTGATTTAGATATTGTTATTATAAGGGTATGCGAATGATTCAAAGGCACTAATTGAGTGCATGTCATGGGAGTTGTTATTGTGTTCACCAATCAACAGAGTTTAATGTTTGGTTGATAGGGAAGAATTGAGTATGAAATGGAAAAAGTTTGGTGGGAACTAGTAAGGATGGATTTATTGAGATCACTATAATGAAGATGTATCAAGGTTCAAGGTAGAAATTTAAGGTTTGTATAAATGGAAAAGTAATGGAGTGAATACAATATGTTTTACCCGTCATGGTGAAAAGATAATCATCAAGCTGCAAACAAAGGACATGACGAAATTGAGAAGTATCAGAATGAATGATGGTAGTAGATGTAAGAAAATTATTTTCGGGTTTGTCCAGAATTGCGAAGTATGTAGGAAATGGGTTAGTGAAGTGTGAATTTGAGGTGTTAAGGCATGAGACAAATGTAGGTCTTAATCATTAATGAAATTCAAGTTGGATTTTGTTGGAGACGTGACTCTTGAAACGAAGCACTAAACCTGAAGGAAGTTTGTATGTTGTAGGTGGTATAGTTCTGGAATATTGTCGAAAAAAATTGAGGAAGCTTAGATCACCAAGCAAAAGTGGGGATGAAATTATTAGAGTTATAATTAGAACAACATACGGATAAGAACACAGTGATTTGGTGTAATTGTGCGACTAAAGAGAAATCGAGGATTTGTGGACCATGGAGATATTTATGAGTTCTCGGCGGTAATAATTAGATGATTTGTACCAAGTGGATGTATATGAGGCTATGTGACATAGCTATAGGCGATAGGATCAAAGTTATAGGAAAATAAGGAAAAACTCAGTGGAGCTTGAGAAGATTGTTTGACCGTTTGTGCATTAGAATAACCTTAAGTGCAAGTCACAAAGAGCGTTATTACAGTTCGATTAAGATAGTTTAAGCCACCATCATGGTTGTCGGCTACTTATTGACAAATTGAGGAACTGATCATCCTTAATCTCTTGTTGATAGTAACAAAATCATGTTGAATGGAACGAACGAGTCTTATCGGCTATAGTAATGTATAGAGTTATTAAGCACCCTATGAAAAGGGGTAAGCAACACTTTCTTCCAGTGGGCCGGGCGAAACAAGTTGTGACTTGTAAGTTGAATTTGAGTACAAACCTAGTGTGGATTGTTACTCATACTTTAAGTTTCGAGGACGAAACTTCTTTTTGGAGGGTAGTAATGTAAGACCCTTAATTTTAAATTTTAATTTATGTATTTTGGAGAATTTTGTGTTGAATTTCTGATGTTTTTTAGCCAATTTTATGGCATTTTGAGTTAAATGCCAAAAATATCTTTTTAGAGACCCGATTAAAATTATTCGTCAATGAATAATTTTACTTAATTACGGTGAATCTTTTGTCGAAGAAAAAAAATTCAGAGATGCAGTATTTTTCAGAAAAATTCATCTTCCCATTAAATTACGGCGAGAGTAGATATTTTTCTGAAAAAGTAGTTTGGGATGTGATGCGAGGTGGCAGACGCAATGATGATTTTTATAAAAATATCTAGATATTTGTAAATATCTAGATATTTATTATTATTATTATTGTTATTATTATTATTATTATTATTATTTTAATATATATATATATATATATATATATATATATATATATATATATATATATATATATATATATATATATATATATATATATATGGAACGGCACAGGGAGGAAACAAATCCCGTGAAGCCATGCCTCTCTCTTCCATCTTTCTTCCTTCTTTCTTCTACTCTCTCTGTTTGAAGAAACAAAAACCATAATGTTGTTGGTTTTGAAAAAGAAAACAAACATAAACCTCCATTTATCTACTAGATCTAAGCTTCCATTCGAGAAGTGACAGAAGAGAAAGTTGCTCATTGTCACGCTGTGGTGCTAGTGAGCTAGTTTTCGACGCAACGTCACGAACTTAAATTTTACCGGAATTAATACCGGTACCGTAATCGCGTGTTATAGCTATTGTTAAGGTAAGGGCTCCTTCCAAACTTTTAGTTTGCATTTAGGACATTATTTGTGATTTTGTGAAAAAGAAATTTGATGTATTTGAGGTGTGATTTTGTGAAAAAGTAATTTAATGTGATTATGTGTAATTTAGTGGAATTTAAATTTGAGGTGTGGTTTGTGGTGATTCAAGTTTCGTGTGATTTATATGTTCATAATTATTATTATGAATTTTTGAGATGTGATTTATTTGTGGATTTTGTAGAAATGAATTGATGAAATTTGGTGGTTTAGGTGTAAAAATATGGCATTTTGAAATTGGGTGAGTTATGTTTGAATTGTTGAAATTTAATTGAGGGACTATATGCGTGTTGTGGAATTGAATCGATTGAGTATGGTGTGAATTGGAGGTAATTAAATTTGATGTGTTTGAGTTATGTAATAAGTTATTTTCAAATAAATGAGTTTGAACTGAAGTTGAAATTTTACGAAAAATTTAGAGTTGTTAAAGTTGTGAAAAAGTTCAAACTAAGTTAAAGAGTTTGAGCAAAAAGACAGATTGAAATTAAAAATGATTAGAGTTTAAAATGTTACTCTTTTAATTACACTTTGATTGAGTTTAAAAAGAAACAAAGTTTATAGTATTTTATTAACTCAAATATTTCGGTGCCTTAATAGTCGAGTATGTGAATGATAAATTTGGACAATATTTGTTTTAAGTAAATAATATAGATTATTTAATTTTAAGAGTTTGGTGTCTGAGAAAGATTTAATTTTAGGAATTTTGTTGCGTGTGGATTAGTTTTATTGTTAACAAATTGTTATAAATATTCATGTTTATGTAGTTAGCTCCTTGAGTCTCGAAAAGGAATCGAGACCGTTGGCACCGAGTTAGCGGTGGGGAGAACTCTGATATATTAATGTTGTTGTGGTGATTTATGGTTGAAAATTTTAGAGATTGAATATGGTGATTAATGTTTGAAAATTTTGGAGATTAATATGGGTGATTTATGTTGAATTTGGGGAGAATTAAATTTAATTTGATTATGTGTTCATAATTAATATTATTAATTTTTGGAAAGAAATTTATGTGTGAATTGGTGGAAAATGAATTTAATTCAATTTGTGTGGATTGAATTTAGAAATGTGATTTATGTGTGGTTGTGGAAATTTTAATTGGTGTGAATAAATATGTTTGAGTATGCTCTGTGTTGTGTGCGAAAAATCATTAGTGTTAAATGAGTATTAAAAATGGGGAATCTTTTAACAGCTGCATTTACTTAATGATTATGGTGAAAAGAGTTAGAGTATGCTCTTGCATTTCATAGTACATGGTGACCGCGATGGGGCCATGGTGATAGTGGTGACCGTGATGGGCCACGGGATGATGCCATGTGAATTGTTGGTTCATCTTATCCTTGCGGGGATTGTCGCGTCGTGCTGATCTGTGAGAGATTGCACTCTAGAATGTGCTGATCTGTGAGCGATTGCACTCTAGAAAATTGTGCTGGTCTGTGAGCGACTGCACTCTTGTATGTCGTGCTGGTCTGTGAGAGACTGCACGCTAGTAAATCGTGCTGATCCGTGAGAGATTGCACCTCGGTAATTAGTACTGGTCTGTGAGAGGCTGTACAATTATGATTTACGCCCCTCGAGGAGGGTTTTGGTTTGGAATTCCGGAATCATGCATTTTGGCATATACGCATTGCATTACGGTGCTCGGCACGCGAGTCATGTTTGTTATACTTTGACGATTGCATATACATATTCGGTTGTTGTTTTGATTGTTGTAATTGCTTTGAGGTGGGAAGTTGGGTTGATTAAGTTTTGATGTATTTATGTGTTCATAATTGATTTAATGAATATTCGATGTGTGATTGAGATGTGAATTTGTGGAGATTAATTTGGTGTTAATTATGTGTTCATAATTGATATTATTAATGTTTGAAGTGTTGATTGATTCAGAGCCATTTTAGAATTGAAAATCTGCATTTTCTCAATTGTATTCGGCTACGACAATGTAGTTTGTTAAAACTTTATTTTTCAATATTGTTTATGCATTTTTGGACATATGAAAACCCTTTCGAGGAGTATGCTAAGACGAAAGGTTCATTTGAGCATTTGAAAATATAAGAATTTTGCTATGTGATATTTGTTAATTTCGGTTGGTGACCTTTACAATTATTGTGGAAATTTGGGCTTTGCCCTCAGATGAGAACACGGATCATCCTACCAGTTAGTACCTTGGAGATGGGAAAGTAGTTAGTCATACTTGACCAAAGCTGTGTCAGGAGGATCTTGTGGGGCGCGTGGAGATCACACGGGATGTATAGTTTTGTGGAATGATCAGATTAGGTTGACGTATAGGGACTAGAAGTCTTTCTTTTGGGATGTGTTTATTTTAATTTAGAAGACTATACCTATACCAATATTGTCAAATTGACATTTTATTTAGATGGGTTCCATGTACCACTTTTGATGTGTAAATACTTTGGATTCGTATTTCAAAAACTATTCCGCTGCTTGTAAATTATGTTGACTTATTTGTCATTGTGTTATGACTTAAATATTTATTCAAAAGTATTTTCTTTGTTTAAGAAAAAAAAAAATACACTCGCACTGTTAAAATTCGGGGTGTTACATCGACAGCTTATGCAGAGACAAGAATGAGTATTTATTTGACAATTTGCGCGTGCACACAAATTTCTCATGCAAAAACCTTCAATGAAAATTTTAAACTAGATTAATTATCGATACATTTAATTAATTACCAATAAATGCAATTAAAAGTATTTTTTACCTTATGTACAAGCTCATAACAGTAGCACTAAGCTCCTTATGGTTGAGCAGTTCGTAAATGTGCTCCTTTTCGAGAAATTCATCATACTCATCTCCGAATGTAGCTTTATTCATGTGTATGATGCGCGAATCCTCGTTGCTACCCATGTTCCTTTTTACTTGGATGTCAAGACACACCTCGTATTTAGCAAGGCATGGCTGACTTATTTTAGGAGCAGCAGCAGCAGCGACTTTTCCCCGATCCAGTTTTCTTGCTGCAACTTTGGCAACTTTATTACCCTCCAGCCTTTGTAGTTTGCCAGCTCTATTACCCTCCAATTTTTGAGGTTTGTTGGCTTTTTTTGGCTGTACGGGTGGTTTATTTAATTGGATCTACAAAAATGAGGATAAATGTTAGTTTATTGAATCTGAAAAAATGAAAAACCTTAGGGAATAAATGTGACAAACCTTTTCGAGAGATGTAATTAATTCGTTTCTTGGAATCTTTTTATCATTCCCTTTAGGCTTTTTCAGCATCTAAATATAAATGTGAAATTAAAGTTAGGAGCGGAAAAAAATCAGCAATTAAATATACATATCAATTAAACATATATTTCAATTAATTAAATATACCTTATCGAGGGCAACAAGATGTGTGGGCCATGCCACGTAACTACCAATAGCTTCGCCCAATAACTGCATATCTCCATCGTTGTCTGGGATCGGTAACGGTGCAGTTGGTTCAAAAGCAACAACAGGTGATACTTTGACATGGCCCGCAGGGATCGGAGTATTGTGCAATACTTCTCCCGAAGTATTGTACAATTTTCCTTTTCCCACCTTCCGATGAGTAGGCGAGGACAAGTATAGCACGAATGGAGTGACACCCTAAATCAATAGTTAAAACATAAGTACAGTTAATATATAAGTTTGTTTAATACATAAGTAATTACATAAGTAAGTAAGTAATTAATTACCTCAGGAATACTTTTGAGACCGACGTTGCAACTCGCAGTTTCACTCTCCATTTGTATTTCATGTTGGAGCTAATCCGAGAGTTGCTTGGCTTTGTTCGTATTCACCAAAAGTGCCACTAGCTCTGTAAGGATTTTGAGCTTCTATAATACTTCCTCATTGGAAGGTTTTTGGCGCTTCTCTTGAGAAAAATAACTTTTGGGAGTTACTCCAAATCCTTTCCCCCTAACCCGACCGGAATATTCAGGGACATTAAACACTTTACCCAGAATGTCCCTGCAATTATCCTTGTTGCCCTCTTGATTTTTAGAACTTTGTTCGATAGTCTCCTAAAATACATGTAGGATTAAAAAGATAAGTTCAATAGCATTTTTAAAATACAATATTAAAAAGTATTCAAGTGTTAAAATACAATATTAAAAAATATTAAAGTGATAATATACTTACACAAAGTTCTACTACTTTTTGGATATTTTCATTGTCAACCACTCCGTCTTTATTTACACGCGCTTCCTTCCTCAATATATGACGACCCAACGATTGATCTGATTGGGTGTCTTGTCGCTATTCGTTAAGATCATAAACAAAATAATACAAATTAGTTAGACACTATAGTTTATAATACAAATTACTTCATTATATAAAAGTGATGTTTAATTACTTACAAGTTTTTGATCAAGACGTGCATATCCCATACGTGATTTTTTGTATGGGTGGGTTGGATTGCTTGCCCTTTCGCGATTTGCCTTAATAATATTCTATATAAAAAAATAGCAATTGTGTAAAAATTTAAAATACGCTACGAATATGAATAATAAAACACAAATGCTAATAAATTAATCACTTACGACAAATGCGGGGTCCGAACGTTTGGATACAAATGCACTCCATTCATCGTTTGATATATAATTTTTACATATTTTTGGAGCTTCAGCATTTGTATTTCCTTCTCTATCTTTTAGATAGAAATTAGAGAGGTGAGATCTAAATCCCCGGTGGATTTTCCCAACAACTCTCAATACATAACTCTTTCTCCCCTCATCAAGAACAAAAGTAGTCTGCAATGAAAAAAATTATAAGTAAAGTATTTCAATGAAAAAAATGATAAATGACAAAAGAGTGCATCAACAAAGTTACTTGAATGCCATTCCATAGTATATCTTTGGCATCCTTCAATGCCTTATCTCTCCAATCATCAATTGTAATTGGGATATTTTGTCGAACAACAGCCCCAATGTAACTTACAAACATTGAGCTGTTGGGGTCAATTGGCTGACCACTCTCATTCCAGCCAACCTAATAAACTCATATAGTAAGTACATGCTATTAAAAAAAGATAAAAAATACACAGCAAACAGAGTATAGTATAGTATAACCTCAAACTTGATGCCATTGCTCCTTACTTTAATGAATTTTTGCATTATAGTTGCACCACGTTTGACTTCATTTTCATAAGTCTTAGTGGTGCCAACTTCTTCATTTTGACATTCTAAATCTTTGTTTGTATCCATTTAACTACAACAAGTTCAACATGCAGTTTAGTATAACATCAACAAGCTCAACATGCATTATTCTAAGTACATATCAGTATCAGTATATCTTAAACAAGCTCAACATGCATTTTAATGATTACAAAAAATTAATAACATCAATAACTGAATAATGAGGTTTCGAAGAAAGACGAAATGCGAAGAAAAGAGGGTTCACAGAAAATTTGTAGAAATATGGTTCGCATAAATATGGTTTGAAGAAATACGTAATGAGGGTTACGTATTTCAATGAAAATATATTGTGTGCAATGGGAGAGATGATCTTGGATGGAAATAAGGTTCGAAATGAAGGAGATGATCGTGTAAATAAGGTTCGTAATGGACGGGATGATAGGGTTTGCAAAAGAAGAGAAGAACGATGTAGGTTGAGATGATAGTGAAGTTTACGTAATGAAGAGGAAACTGAAGCGGTTACTGTTATATATAAAACCCTTTTACAACGCTTTTTATAAGCCTTTTACAGCGCTTGTTTGAAAAGCGCTCTAAAAGGCGTCTTTATTTAATTTTTTAAAAGGCTCTTTTACAGCGCTTTTCCCAATAAGCACTGTAAAAGACTTCCTTGTTTTATTATGTTATATGAATGTTATTTTTAAAGCCTTTTACAGCGCTTTTTAAAATAAGCGCTATATAAGGTCTCTTTATTTTATTTTTAAAAGGTCTTTTACAGCGCTTATTTGAACAAGCGCTGTAAAAGACCTCCTTGTTGTATTATGTTATATGAATGTTTTTTTTAAAGCCTTTTACAGCGCTTTTTCAAATAAGCGCTGTAAAAGTCCTCATTGTTTTATTATGTTATTTTTGTGTTTGGTTTATTTGGGTTCCATATGGGATGACATTAATTACTACAATGAACCATTGATCCCTTCGAAAGAACAAAGTAAAGAATGAACTAGTTACACTACAATGGTGACGAAGCATGCACACACACTATTATTAGGAATTAGAAACAATAAATGATTAAAAACATTGTTATCATCATGCAAAACTATTCAACAAGCCTTTCAAATCCATGCCCAAATAGTAGTAACTGGTCACCACCAAAATCTCTTCCTTTTCACCAAACTCTTCACCTTTTATGCATCTTCTTCATAATTGATTGGTAGACATCCATTTCCTATCCATTTCCTATATAAATGCAGTTACAAAAATAATAAGCTTTCAAAACATATCAACAAGTTTCAAAAAGAAACCAATATCAACATATCTAATAACAATTTCAAAACAGAAAAGATTTCAAAACAGAACAGATCAACAAATTTCAAAAAAAAAGATTTAATATATAACAATTTATTAGTTTTCAATTATTAAAAAACTAAAGATTTTTTGACAAAAACAAATTAAAAAATACCTGAGACAACGTAGATGGCCGCACAGTACGTAGAGGATATGAGGGTTCCCAGAGTAGAGGTGATGAGGGTTCGTAAATTTGTTTTTATTTAATTAAAAGTAAATGATATTTATTTAAAAGCGTATGTCTTTTACAGCGCTTGTGAAAAAAGCGTTGTAATAGATAATTATATTATTTGAAAGCGCATGTCTTTTATAGCGCTTGCGAAAAAAGTGTTGTAATAGGTAATTAAATTATTTGAAAGCGCATGTCTTTTACAACGCTTGTGAAAAAAGCGCTGTAATAGGTAGTTAAATTATTTGAAAAGCGCATGTCTTTTACAGCGCTTGTGAAAAAAGCGCTGTAAATTAATACGTGAAGGCGCTTCATTTTACAGCGCTTGTGAGGAAAGCGCTGTAAAAGCCTTATAACATTATGCGCAAACGCTATATGACCCTACAACACCGCTTTTTTCACAGCGCTTGTCAAAAAAGCGCTGTGATAGGCTCTGTTATTTTTAAAATATATTTACAACAACGCTTGTATTTAGTAAACGCTGTAAAAAGAGCGCTATTAAATGACATTTTCAAAGTAGTGTATTTTTGGCGTAGTGTATTTTTGGCGCTATTAAATGACAATTTTCAAAGTTTCAATTGCATTATTAAGTTATTTTTAAAGATGTAAAGTTCAACTGCATTAATGATTTGTTTTTAAAAAATTTATCTATTTAATTTATTTTTGAAAAATAGTTTTTTGTCTTTTATGATATTAACAATTATTAGATAATTATGTAAAATTAATATATATTTTTTATAAATTTATACTACAGCTGTTTTTTTTAGACCCTTAGATTTTGTTATAGAATCTTAAAATAATGGACAAAAGCAGACTCTGAATTTTACTGTCTCTTCCTTAAAATAAATAATAATAATAATAATTAAGAAAAAAAAGTAAGATTAAGAGAGAGATATATAAAAGGAGAGAGTGTTAGAGACAAAGTAAACGAGATTATCCAAATTTTAAAATGAGCAATAGAAATTCTCTTTTTTTTTTTTTAATCTTTTTTAAATTAGATAGGGGAAATTATTATTAATATATGTGGTACTAATAGTTATCATAAAACTATTTATGTGTCAAATTTTGTCTCTCGAAGTTATAGTGTGAAGCTCTTAGCATTGGTTCACACCAGTGGTGGAGTTTGACTAAAAAATATGGGGTGGCTGATATTAAATTTTTCTTTCACTCTTCATCTTTTTCACTCTCACAAATTTTCCTCTTGAAAAAAGAATCAATTCTTTTACTTTTCTTCATTCTCACAAACTTCTCTAAATCAACCAATTTAAGAAACATAAAACATCTTTTCAGTGAAAATTAAATGGAAATAAAAATCAAACATATGCAACAAAAAAACTCAAACGCTTTATATAGACAAAAAATCAAACACCTTACATGCAAAAAAAACTCTAAACAAAAATCAGCAATAACATTTAATTTGAAACAAACAAAAACTCCAAACAAACAAAACTCAAAAACAAAACTCCAAATCAAAACTCCAAAACAATCATTTCTTTTACTCTTCTTTGTTCTCATAAACCTATCTAAATCAACCAATTTAGGAAACATAAAATCAAAACACCTTATTTGCAACAACAAAACTCAAATACTTTATATAGACATAAAATCAAACACCTTATATGCAACACAAAAACTCCAAACAAAAATCAACACTAACATTTAATTGAAACTCCAAATCAAAACTCCAAACTTCATATCAAAGCTCCAAACTCACAACTAACAAAACTCGAAATCAAAACTCCAAATAAGCACTAACAAAAATCAGCATTAACACAACTTCAAATCAAAACTCCAAACATCAATTCTGATTATAAACAAAAATACGAAATTGAAATTCGAACCTTTTGAGTTTTGACGATTGACGAACGGCCAAGGCGGAGTTGATCAGAGGCTGCGAGCAGAGGAGCGACGCAATTAGGAGGCAGAGGCGGTGAGCAGAGGAGCGGCTAAGCAAATGAGAGTGAATCGTAAGTTTGAGAAAGATTGAGCGTGTATCGCAGATGAGCGTGAATCGGTGAATCACAAGTTTGAGCGACGCGGGGCAGAGGCGACGAGGAGTGGTTAAGCATATGAGGCAAATTCGAGTTCACAAGTTTGGGGTGGCCGCGGCCACCCCCTGTCCCTACATAGATCCGCCCCTGGTTCACACCTTAGAGACAATAAAAATTCTCCTATACATTACTCGATCCAAGATTAATTGATCATGACGGTAAAAGTAATCATGACAAGATACGATTATTGTGATTTTTATTAGCAAATCCATTCATTAGAGCTCTTACAACTTTTTTGTTGTGACGTGTGTTAGAACATTTTTAACGGTAGTTAAATACGACATCGTGTTATGTAAAATTTAATTTTTAACGAGTTTATTGTTAGAGTTGTGTCAAATCTAAATGATACTTTCATAATTTCATTATAACTGATACCTTTTCTTATTATTTTATGACAATTAACTTCTTTTGAATTTATTAATAATAATAATTTTATGATTGTTCTCTTTTTTTTATATATAAAAATTTAAGTTTAATTTTATTTTAAATTAAAATTAAAATTAAAATAATGTATAATAATATTAATCAAAATATTTAAATTAATCTTTTAAATTATAATAAATTAAATATAAATAAATTATTAATATATAAATTAAAGTTATAGACGTAT
>JBBPBR010000001.1:13657173-13673674 GCA_037974775.1 Cicer pinnatifidum
ATTCCTGTGATAAAAAATATATGTTGCTTCCATCCTTTATTCAATTTTTTTTCTTTTCCGCTTTAATTATACCTCTCTTACATTTTACCACACTCGTCCTTGGATCTATCTTTCTTTCTATTATAATAAAGAATCAAATATTTTTTATATAAAAAATAATATAAATTATTTTCACCCGCTGTATATGAATTTTATAATATTATGTGTAAATATACAAACTCGGATAAGAAACCCTAACAAGATATTCTTTTCATCTATTCCCATGCAGCGATTGAACTACAATAGAAAACAATTTTAGTTAGTGAGATAATTAGTGAATCATGAAATGTAATCTTGTTTTTATTTTTAAAGTAGAACTTAATGGTTGCGAAAGAGAAAGAGAATGTATTACATTCTTTATTTAAATAATTGATAAATAAAAAATAAGATAAAATAAAGTAAAATTGAATCATATTGATAATTAAAAAAATTGTAAATTATATCAATAGTTACATACATTTATATAATCAGTTAGATAATTAATAAACAAATCAACTAACTAGCTAAGATATTTAATATCCCCCTTTCAAGATAGAATTGTTAAGACAAACTCTCAAATTAAAGTTTTGATGAAAATAAACAAAGGTTAATTAAGAATATTAATTATGATTCTAAAAGATTATGTTATGTTAATACACAAAGGTTAATTTTGAGTGAATTAATTCAAAGATAGGAATCAAGAAAAAGAAAGAAATCAAATAAAAACTAAACAGATAAAGAAACAAGAACATTCTAGATAAAATGGATAATGTTCTCCAGGATCAAGACTTATCGTCACAGCTTCAAGATTAATCAATCTCCACTAGTTCAGAAAAGATTTTGCCTCTAAATTTCATGCTAATGTTATCAGTACTTGACAAGGAACAAGTAGGATCCATTATAGTCAAAAAAGGCATTTGAATCACTAAGATAGAAGCTCATGAATCAAGCAAGTTAAAACAAGTATGAACTTTCTCCAACTTAATTGTCAAGAAAGTTAATCAATCTTGGTCTGTACAAAGTCATCCAGATTGATCAACAAGTCGTCCAAAATGATCCAATACTGAACCTCCAGATTGATTATCAATCTCCAAAAACTATAAGACTGACAGTCCAAATTGATTATCAATATCCACAATTCTGTAGAAGCATAGTATCAATCTCCTTATCTCCGCAGAAGTTCATCATCATCTCCAAACTGATTTTAACATAAAAGAGTATCCAGATCAAAGAATTAGCATCAACAAATTGATGTGAAGCATAGAGGATCATTAAACCCAACATAAATCTGATCAACAACAAACAAAACAGCCCAGTCAAACAGGTTTCAAAAAGTATTCAATGGCTGAATATTTTTATTCACATATATTAGTTTTGGTCAAAAAGACAGAGTACTACCGACAGCTCTTTCGACCATTAATAAATGCTTCAAAACGCATATAAAAGAAAGGCCAATGCTTAAGAAAAAAAGAAAAAGTTCAAGTGATATCAAGTCTTACAAATCATTCACATTCATATACTTGAAATTTTCATTTTCTCAAAGAAAGATTCAGTTCTCATGATACATATTACTTTGTTATTATTGTACTGAATTATTTATAAAGAATTGAATCTCAAACAAGAGTTGAGATGTCTTAGATTATTTCAAAGCAATCTCATCATTATTGTAAAACTCAAACTATAAGAGTTTAGTATAGTTTGAATAGATTGTTTGAAATCCTGTCAAGACTGATATGTGAATTGATTAAATTGACATTACTACTTCAATTGGTATCAGAGCAAGGTCTTTAGAAAGATTAAAAACACCTAACATGTGTTAGAGAAAATATCTAGAAGAAAATATGTTGAAAGCAAAATACATCGTTGAAAGAGGATATTCCAATATACCACCTTACTTTGACGGATCTGATTATTATTTCTGGAAGAATAAGATGCAGCTGTTTCCAAAATCCCAAGATACAGGAATGTGGCGCATCATTACAGATGGAGATTACATACCAAGAGTTGATCAAAATGATTCAACCTCTGCTGCAAAGAATGAAACATAATGGACAACTGATGATAAAATTAAGGTACTTCTAAACTCTAAAGCTCAATTATTCTTATCATGTGCTTTAATCAGGGAAGAAAGTGAAAGAGTTGATGAATGCACAATTGCTAAAGAAGTATGGGATGCACTACAAACCCATCATGAAGGAACCAGCCATATCAAAGAAACAAGAATAGACATTGGCATAAGGAAATTTGAACTGTTTGAAATGCAAGAAAGAGAAACTATTGATGAAATGTACTCAAGGTTCACAACAATAGTAAATGAAATATGTTCTCTTGGAAAAGCTTACTCAGTACAAGAAAGAATAAGAAAATTCATGAGATGTCTTCCAATCATATGGAGACCAATGGTAATAGTCATAAGCCAGGCCAAGAACCTTGAATCACTTCCCTTGAAATAATTAATTGGAACTTTAAGAGCGCATGAAGTACTACTATAAGAAGACAAACCAGTCAAGAAAAGGAAAAGCAATAACACTAAAGGCATCTCAAGAAAGCATCATAATACAAACAGAGGAAGAAATAGAAGAAACTTAACAAGAATATGTTGATGAAGAAATTGCTCTTCTCACCAGAAGGATATAGAGAATGATGAGAAGAATAGCTCAAATCAAAAATGGATTTCAAAACAAAAATCCCAATTTAGAAGTAGACTAGAGTCAAGTCACATGCTTTGGATGTAATAAATTAGGACATTACAAAGTAGAATGTCCCCTAAACAAAAACCACCAAAATGATTTCCTTTCAAAAATAAATCAATGATGGCAACATGAGGTGATTTAGAAGAATCAGAAACAGAAAAAGGTAAGGAAGCCAACACATGCTTGATGGAAAAAACAAAAGAAGATGAGGTAACAAATTCTGAATCGTGTTATTTATGTGAGTAAATGGGAAAAGAATTTGATAATTTGTTAAATGCTTCAAACATTCTTATTCAGAAATGTAGTTTTTTGAAAGAACAATTTCATAAAGAAAATGAAGAAAAACAAAAAAACTCACGCTAGGAATAATATTCTCAACAATATCATTCAAGAACTAAAAGAAACACATAAATAAAATTTTGAAAGTCTGAAGGGTCAAGAATGTTATGCAAAAAAAAACGGAGAACGTTCTCCTAAAAACTGAAAATGAACTTCTTAAAATTGACTTGTTAAAATTTAGTAAAGCCACTAAAACTTTTCAAAAATATCATGGAATCTCAAGAAGGAATCTTTGATAAAGCTGATCTTGATTTTAATCAAACTCAAAAAGCAAAAATGTATGAAAACTTTTTTATTCCAGAAAGAAAGGAAGAAAAATGTAAAATTTAATGTTCATATTGTAAAAAACTTGGACATCAAGAATTTGCTTGCTACTTTAAAAAAAGAGATGAAAAGATTAAAGTCAAAAAGCTTTTTAAAGGAAATGATCGTTCTGCAAATATAGCAGAACAAATTTTGAAAAATATACAAAAAAGAGAATGTTATGTACATTGTTTTCAAAACGGAGAATGTTCTGAAACAAAAGCTGAACTTTCTCTAGAAAAACTGGAAAAAGGATAACGATATGGAACTGCTTCGAAATCAATATTAAAACTTTTTGAAATCTATATTACAAAACTAATTCCAAAATTAACAATTAAATGTTCATATTGTCTCAACTGGTCAAGAAAAATCAAAATGTTATTTTAAAAAAGGAGAAAACTTTAAAACTAACTCTCAAGGACCCAAGACAAAACGGGTAACTAAGAATAAGATAACATCTTATGCATATTGGTTTTCCAAATGTAAAGAGAAAGTCTTGGTTCATGGACAGTGGATGTTCAAGACATATGACAGGAGATATAAACTATTTCATGTCATTCATCAAGAAAGATGGAGGATCGATTACTTTTGAAAACAACAATCAAGCACAGATTAAAGGTAAAGGAACTATTGGTAAGGCAAACTCTACTCAAATAATTGATGTCAAATATGTTGAAGGTTTAAAACACAATATTCTGAGTATAAGTCAGCTATGGGACAACGGCTTTAAAGTTATCTTCAAATCAAGAGTATGTGAAATCAGAAAATTTGAAACAGGAGAAATTCTTTTTTCTGGAAATAGAAAGAAAAATTTATATGTCCTATATCTTGAAGAACTACCTGATGAATCATGTTTTATGTCTATCGATAAAGACAAATGGATATGGCATAAGAGCGTTGAACATATAAGTATGAAAACAATTTCAAAAATCTCAAAACTAGATCTTGTTCGAAGATTACCCAAAATCAATTTTGATAAAGATAAAATATGTGAAGCTTGTGCAAAAGGAAAGCAAGTCAAGATCAGTTTTCATTCAAATGGTTTTATAACTACAAACAGAACTCTTGAATTACTTCAAATGGATGTCTTTGGGCCAATCAAAACAATACGTTTAGGAGGAATGAAATACGGCTTTCTTATTGTTGACGATTTCGCAAGATACACTTGGGTATTATTTTTAAAACCAAAAGATGATGCATTTGATGAATTTAAAATCTTTTGCAAAAAGCAACAAAATAAAAAAGAATCCAACATCATTTCTATAATAAGTGATCATGGAGGAGAATTCATAAATGCCTCTTTTAAAACCTTCTTTGATGAACTTGGCATTTCTCATAATCTATCTTGTGCAAGTACTCCACAACAAAATGGAGTTGTTGAACGAAAAAAATAGAACATTACAAGAAATGGCAAGAACAATTTTGGAAGAATTAAATGTTGAAAGATATTTCTGGGCCGAAGCTATTAATACTTCTTGTTATATTTTAAAATGTGTATCAATAAAAAAAAAATAATCAACAAAACACCATATGAAATCTAGAAAGAAAAAAAAAACATTTCTTATTTTCACATTTTTGGATGTTATTGTTATATTTTGAACAAGAAAGACGTTCTTGGAAAACTTGACGCAAAATCAGATAAAACAATCTTTTTAGGATATTCAACCGACTCTAAAGGTTATAAGTATTTAATTTAAGAACTAAGGTGGTAGAAATCAGTATGCATATAATATTTGATGAGTTTCATGATCTGAATATGAGTAAAAAGGATGAGGAAGAAGAAATTCAAATTGGTCTGCAATAGAACAGTCTGCAGGAAACAGAGATTGATAAACAATCTTTGCTTCATTCTCCACCAAAAAGTTGGAGAACAATTGAAGATCATCCTCAAACATAAATCATTAGAGATACAACTGATGGGAATCGAACAAGAAAATCATTCAAGAATGATGAAAATAACATGGCTATGATATCTCAAATTGAACCAAAATCAATTAAAGAAGCCATAGTTGATCAATCTTGGATTGAGGCTATGAAGGAAGAACTGCTGCAATTTGAGAAAAATGAGGTTTGGACCTTGGCACCCGATCCACTAGATCAAACAATCATTGGTACACAATGGATTTTCATAAATAAATTAGACGAGGAAGGTAAGGTTATAAGAAACAAAGTAAGATTAGTTGCTCAAGGCTACAATCAACAAGAAGGTATAGATTACGATGAAAATTTTGCTCCAGTTGCGAGGTTAGAAGCTATTCGTATACTTCTTATATGTGCATTTCATAAGCTTATTAAGTTGTTTCAAATGGATGTCAAAGGTTCATTTTTAAATGGTTTTTCAAATGAATAAGTTTATGTAAAACAACCTTCTGGATTTGAGGATCAATCTAAACTAAATCATGTTTTCAAACTTTCCAAAGCTCTATATGGACTAAAACAACAACCAAGAGCTTGGTATGAAAGGTTAAGTTCATTTTTAATTAAAAATGGATTTTCAATTTGAAAAATTGACACCACATTATTTAAAAAAACTAAGAAAATTGATTTACTTATTATTCAAGTATATGTTGATGATATCATTTTTAGATCCACAAATGAAAAATGTGTGAAGGATTTTCAAAACTCATGCAAAGTGAATTTGAAATGACCATGATATGAGGATTAAGGTATTTTCTTAGTTTACAAATTAAACAATATAAAAATGGTATTTTTATTTTCCAAGAAAAATACATTGAAGATTTGTTGATCAAATACAAAATGAATGAATCAAACATCATGTCTACTCCCATGCACCCATCCTCTTCTTTAGAAAAAGATAAAAATGAAAAATCTGTTTCTAAAAAGGATTATAGAGGAATGATTGGTTCTTTGCTTTATTTAACTTCCAGTAGGCCTAATATAGTATTTGTAGTAGGATTATGTGCTAGATTGCAATCAACACCAAAGGAAACTTATCTAACAGTTGTAAAATGAATTTTTAGATATCTTGTTGAAACCACTAATCATGGTCTTTGGTATAGAAAAGGTTTGCAAATTTAATCTTATAGTTTATTGTGACGCTGATTACACTGGAGATAAAATTGAAAGAAAGGGCACTAGTGGAGCATATCAGTTTTTAGGTGAAGCATTGATAAGTTGGCCTTACATAAAACAAAACACAATCGCCTTATCAACCACTAAAGTTGAATATGTGTCAGCAGCAAATTATTGCTCACAAATTCTTTGGATTAAAAATCAACTTGAAGACTTCTCTGTAAGTTACTCAAACATTCCAATTTACTGTGATAATACCAGTGCAATCAATTTATCTAAAAATTCATACACCATTCTAGATCAAAACACATTGAAATAAAACATCATTTTATTCGTGATCATGTCAATAAGAAAGATATCAAATTAATCTATGTTGATACTCAAAATCAACTTTCTGACATTTTTTCAAAGCCTTTAGTAGAGGATGGTTTCAACTTGATCAAAGAAAAACTGAAAATTATGAAAAATCCAGATAATTCGGGTTAAATTCTACTTCTGCAGATAACGGAGAATGATAATTAATCTCTGTTTTTCAAACATCAGTCTCCGTTTTTCAACCAACATTCTCCTCTGTGTCACCTATTTCTCTCTTGAACAAAAAAGAGAAATCTTGACATTTAATGCATATGTCTTTTTATCTGCAAAAGAGACTGACACACTAAGACATTCCCGTCCCCAAAAATTTTCTTCTCCTTCCCAAGGTTTAAATAATCATTGCTTTTTCTTTTCAAAATTAAAAAATCTATTTGAAAACTAAACCACTTCATTTTCTTCCAAAAAAGGTAAAACAGAGCAAATCCTTCATCTTTCTCCTCAAACTTCTCTCTCTCTAAACAATCCATCTCGTAACACAACAATGGTGCAAACCAAAACCTCTGCACGTAAAAATGCTTATCTCTACTCACCATCCTCATCTTCTCCAACATCAGATTCCATAAGACGTTCATCGTCTCCCCCACCACGACCAACTCCACCACAAACATCCCCTGATACAATATTTTTAGATTATCTTTCATTTTCCCCAGAGAAAAACCCTAATCCCATCAACCCAAATCCTTTGTCTACTATTCTTCCACCTCTCTATACATGTCCTCCTTCAAATTTCACTCAAGTTCGTCCACACTTATGAAACCCCACAACAGCAAAAAGACGCTCTAACCGTGTTCAATCAAACCTCCATTTTTCTTCAACTTCTGAGCTTCATTTCGAGAAGTGACAGGAGAAAAAGTTGTTCATCTCCACGTTACGGTGCTAGTGAGCCAACTTTTGAAGCGACGTCACGAACTTAAATTTTACCAGAATTAATCGTGGTGCCGTAATCACTGGTTAAAGCTACCGTTAAGGTAAGGGCTCCTTCCAAACTTTTAGTTTGCATTTAGGACATTATTTGTGATTTTGTGGAAAAGAAATTTGATGTATTTGATGTGTGAATTTGTAAAAAATGAATTTAATGCGATTATGTGTGATTTAGTGGAATTTAAATGTGAGGTGTGGTTTGTGGTGATTCACATTTGATGTGATTTATATGTTCATAATTATTATTATGAATTTTTGAGATGTTATTTATTTGCGGATTTTGTGGAAAATGAATTGATGAAATTTGGTGGGTAATGTGTAAAAATGTGGAGTTTTGAAATTGGGTGAGTTATGTTTGAATTGTTTGAAATTTAATTCAGGTACAATATGTGTGTTGTGGAGTTGAATTGATTGTTGTTGGTGTGAATTGGCGGTAATTAAATTTGATGTGTTTGAGTTACGTAATGAGTTTGAACTGAAAATTGAAATTTTACAAAACAAATAGAGTTGTTAAAGTTGTGAAAAAGTTAAAATTTTAACTAAGTTAAAGAGTTTGAGCAAAAAGATAGATTGAAATTAAAAATGGTTAGAGTTTAAAATGTTACTCTTTTAATTACTCTTGGACCGAGTTTAAAAAGAAAATAAAAAAAGTTTAGAGTATTTTATTAACTCAAAAATTTCGGTGCATTAATAGTCGAAAGTGTGTATGTGAAATTTGAGCAAAGTTTATTTTTTTTTTAGTTTTTAACTAAATAATATAGATTATTTGGTCTTAAAAATTCGGTGTGTGAGAAAGATTTAATTTTAGGAATTTTGTTGTGTGTGGATTAACTTTATTGTGAACAAATTGTTATAAATATTTATATTTAAGTAGTTAGCTCCTTGAATCTCGAAAAGGAATCGAGACCATTGGCACCGAGTTAGCGGTGAGGAGAACTCTGATAAATTAATGTTGTTGTGGTGATTTATGGTTGAAAATTTTGGAGATTTAATATGGGTGATTAATGTTTGGAAATTTTGGTGATTCATGTTTGGTGAAATTGACGTGTTCATAATTAATATTATGAATTTTTTAGAAGAAATTTATGTGTGACTTGGTGGAAAATGAATTTTATTCAATTTAGGTGTGGATGGAATTTGGAGATGTGATTTATGTGTGGTTGTGGAAATTTAAATTGGTGTGAATAAATATATTTGAGTATGCTCTATGTTGTATTTGAAAAATCATTAGTGTTAATTGAATATTAAAAATGAGGAATCTTTTAATAGCTGTATTTACTTAATGATTGTGGTGAAAAGAGTCAGAGTATGCTCATGCATTTCATAGTACATAGTAACTGCGATGGGACCATGGTGATAGTGGTGACCGTGATGGGCCATGAGATGATGTCATGTGATATGTTGGTTCATCTTATTCTTGCGGGGATTTTCGCGTCGTGTAGGTCTGTGATAAACTACATATTTTTAGTAAATCGTGTTGACTTGTGATAGGTGGCACCTCAGTAAATAATATTGGTCTGTGATAGGCGGTACGTTTACGATTTATGCTTTTTATTAAATCGTGTTGACCCGTGATAGGTGGCACCTCGGTAAACAGTACTGGTCTGTGATACGCGGTACATTTATGATTTACGCTTTTTAGTAAATCGTGCTGACCCGTGATAGGTGGCACCTCGGTAATTAGTACTGGTATGTGATAGGCAGTACAATTATGATTGACTCCCCTTCGATGAGGGTTTTAGTTGGAATTTCGGAAATCGTGCATTTTGGACATATATGCATTGCATTAGGATGCTTGGCACGCGAGTCATGTTTGATATAATGTGATGATTGCCTATGTATACTCTGTTGTTGTTGTGATTGTGTCGTAATTGGTAAGTGTGATTGTTTTTTATTTGTTTGTAAGTGTTGATTGATTATGAAACCATTTCGAAGCCGAATTCTGCATTTTTCTGCAGTTGTATTCGAATACAAGGAGGTTGTAGTCGAATACAGTTGTCCTGATTTTGCTACTGACTTACAAAATAATATTGTATTCAAATACAAGGATGTTGTATTCAAATATGACAGTGTAGTTTTATTAAAAACTTTATTTTTCAACTTTGATTATGCATGTTTGGCATATGAAAACCCTTTCAAAGAGTATGCTAAGTTGAAAGGTTATTTTTGCATTTGAAATTTAAATGCTATGTGAAATTTGTTAATTTTGGTTGGTGACCTATACAATTATTGTGGAAATCTGGGCTTTGCCCTCAAATGAGAAACAAGATCTTTCTACCGGTTAGTACCTTGGAAATGGGAAAGTAGTTAGTCATACTTGACCGAAGTTGTGTCAAGAGGATCTTGCGGGGGGCGTGGAGATCACCCGGGTTGTGTAGTTTTTGTAGCATGATCAAATTAGGTGGTTGTATAAGGACTAGATATCTTTCTTTTGTGATTGTATTTATTTCATTTTCAAAGATTGTATCTATGCTTAAATTGTTTGATGACTTTCTTTTGATGGGTCCATGTTCCACTTTTTGATGTGACGTGGGAAAAGTAGAGATTCTTTGGGCAGTGCTTTTATGCAGGTGACTTCCGAGAATACCCCAGGGATATGAGCTATGTCTGATAGGTCTCATAGCCCCGTTGTATTTTTATATTTTAATACTTTGGATTTTGTTTCAAAAACTATTTCCGCTGTTTGTAAATATTGTTGACTTTTGTCGTTGTGTTACGACTTAAATATTTTATCCAAATGTATTTTTTTTTGTTTGTTTCTTTGTTTTATTTCTTTGTTTGAAAAAAAATACACTCGCGCTGTTCAAAATCGGGGTGTTACATATGACAACCAACATCGTCTGACCCATTACCCCCAATAGCAACCTCATTTGCCATTATTCCATCAATCTCCTTTCACTCATTCCCTCCAACACAGCTGTTGCTGCCACGTCTCAACCTTACACTCATTTCCCTACTCCTCCTCGAATGGTTGAACCCTCCAACTCTGATATCATGGCTGCACTACAGACCATCATGGCGAGCCAACTTCAGCAGAATCAGGAGACAACCTTGTTAAGGACATTTCTCACATATCAACTGGCTCCCAAATTGGGAATCCCTCACCCCCCACTTCATCCTGCTCCTACTCCGCCGTTTGTCCCTAGCTAACCCTGCAAAATCATCTTCTTCTGAATGATCCTCTCCATCACTTGCAAAGTAGAAGCCTTACTTCTTCCTTTTTGTATGAAAAAGTGGGAGAATTAAGATACTTTTTATTTTGTTTATAGAAATCTTTTTTTGTATCTAAGATTCTCTAAATATGCTAATGCAAACTGATATTTTGTATCTTCAAATGAATTAATGAAAAAGCAAGCTTATGTTGAAATTAAATGCATGTTTTACAATTCTGTCAAAAATCACTTACTGTATAAATTGAGGGGGAGCTTTTAAGCTCTTCAAAATTGATATTAGAATCATAATTAAAATCTAAATTGACATGTTTGTCATCATCAAAAAGGGGGATATTGTTAAGATAAACTCTCAAATTAAACTTTTGGCGAAAATAAACAAATGTTAATTAAGAATATTAATTATGATTCTAAAAGGTTAAGTTAATTTAACTTGTGATTTTGAGTGAATTAATTCAAAGATAGGAATCAAGCAAAGCAAAGAAATCAGATAAAAACTGAACAGATAAAGAAACAAGAACATTCTTAATAAAATGGAGAATGTTCTCTAGGATCAAGATTGATTGTCACAGCCTTAAGATCAATCAATCGCCACCAGTTTAGAAAAGATTATGCCTCTAAACTTCATGCTAATGTTATCAGTACTTGGCAAGGAACAAGTAGGATCCATTCTAGTCAAAAAAGGCATTCGAATCACTAAGATAAAGCTCATGAATCAAGCAAGTTAAAACAAGTATGAACCTTCTCTAGCTTAACTGTCAAGAAAGTTAATCAATCTTGGTATGTACAAAGTCATCCAGATTGATCAGGAAGTCGTCTAGAATGATCAAACATTGAACCTCCAAATTGATTATCAAACTCCAGAAAGTACAAGACTGATAGTCCAAATCGATTATCAATCTCCACAATTCTACAGAAGTTCATAATCATTCTCCAAACTGATTTGAACAAAATCGAGTTTCCATATCAAAGATTTAGCATCAACAAATTTATGTGAAGCTACAATATATTAGTTTCAAAAAGTATTCAATGGCTGAATATTTTTATTTACATATATTAGTTTTGATCAAAAAGACAGAGAACTACCAACAACTTTTTTGACCCTCATTAAATGCTTCAAAATGCCTATAAAAGAAAGACCAATGCTCATGGAAAAAGAAGAAGTTCAAGTGCTATCAAGTCTTACAAATCATTCATGTTTATATACTTGAAATTCTCATTTTCTCAAAGAAAGATTTAGTTATAATTATACATCTTACTTTGTTATTATTGTCCTGAATTCTTTGTAAAGAATTGAATCTCAAACAAGAGTTGAGACATCTCAGATTCTTTCAAAACAATTTCATCATTATTATAAAACTCAAACTATAAGAGTTTAGTATAGTTTGAATAGATTGTTTGAAATTCTATCAAGGTTGATAGGTGAATTGATTAAATCTCTTTCCATGTTGAAAGAAATAGAGCTTGTAACATATCAAGGTTGATCTGAAATAAATGTTGTAAAACCAAGAAGGTTTTTTTTTTGTTTTAAACACTTAGTGGAAAAAACTCACAGCTGTGAGGATTGAACGTAGCCCAAGTTGGATGAACCAGGATACACTGTTGTATGGTATTCTTTCTCTTATCTCCTCATTTATTAAGCCTGATTGATTACTTGAATTAAAACATAAACTGAGTTTTTGTTTTTCAAACTAACCAAGAACGTTCTTTGTTTTCTGATAAAAACCAATAACGTTCTTCGTTTTGTATTTTCTTAACCAATATCATTCTTGAGTTAAATCCTTAAGTTTTTCATGAATTTTTTAAATAGGAACATTTACAATTCAAACCCCCATTCCTTGTAAATTGACATTACTACTTCAAGAATGTGAATTGCAGTTCAAGTTTAGGAAATGTCAAAAAAGAAATGTCGGAAAACACATTGACTAAAAGGGATTTGAAATGCCGAAAACCTATCGATTTATAGGAATTTGAAAGTCCAAAAAAAAGAATTTTTATCACGATCTTTATCTTTGATTTTCGTGATCTTCTCTTGTATTCTTCATTCAAGACAACTTTTTTTTAACCGGTTTGTTTATTAGGAGCATTTGTTGAAATACCACTTTTTTAAGGTTGTCTATAAAAAGTCTACATTAAATTATTTGATGAGATGCATGTGTGTTATATTCAAATTGAATTCTTATAATTTTTTAAAGTTAAATATATTTTTATTCTTTACAAAATTATGGCATGTCAAGTCTCTAATTTTTTTATTCACTTTTAATTTATGATTTGAAAAATTTTGGCAAAAAAATGATACTTTTAATCTTTCAAAATAGTTCTTATAAGGACTGAACTGATGAGGTACATTTTCTTAGGTATGGTTTTTCACTCAATCATCTATGATTTTATTAAATTTATAATTTTTTCAAAATTTATTATAACCACAAAAAATATATTTTATGTTGAAGAACCATACGAAAAATATATAAAAATTAAAAATGAATAAAAAATTTTAGTGGCTAAATTTAAAACGAAATAATTTTGTAAGGACTAAATACATATAACATTATTTTTATGGTTAAATTTTTTTTTTAATATTTAGGACCAAATAAATATTCATATTTTCCTTAACTGACAACGGCATGTGACATTTTTCTGTATCTTAGATAAACAAGATTTATGGTTAAGGAACTGTATCTCAAAAGAATGGTATAAGTTTTTATCCTATATTTTTTTGTTTTTTTTTTTAAATATTACTTATTTTTTTGTTAATTCTTTCCAGATCCACTTTTCGCCATCAATAAGCAATACACTCTAACATGACATTAGAGCATTTTATTTATTGCTTACATTATTAGAACATGTAATTAATATTAAAAATAAAATATAGTAAAAACTAAAATATAAGGCTTATAATATATTCTTATTCATGAAAACAGTAAAAGTAATATATATTTAACTTTCATATTATATTTTTGTTTAATTTCTGATCATGTCCAAAGAGAGGTAAAACAAAAACAAAAACACTAGTTATTGGTTGGTGGCAATGTGGCATATGGCAAATATGAAAAAGAGTAAAAGCAAAAAAACTGTAAAACTGTAAAAGCAGAGTGAGTGACTAGACAACGCACGAGAACGAGTACATCTCGCAAGAGTCATCGGCTTGAATAGCGCCACAATCAGTGGATATATTATGTGACCCACCAATTTACAACCTAGGCTGGATACCAATATTTTCAAAAAAATATTAATAATAATTCAAACAAGGTTTAGATATGCATTTCATCAATGTAAATAATTAAATATATTCAAAAAATTCTTTTGATCTTTGTAACTTTTATGTCTTTTTGTTTTGTTTTTAGTTATTTTTGTTTTAATTCCTGCAAAATTAATTTATATTGAAATTGGTTTGTATAGGAGATAAAATATTTGATTTTAATACTTCTAATCTTAGTTGTATTTGCAAGTTTTTTTAAAATAGACTTACTATTTTGGTATATATCAAAACTATGTTTATTAAATTAGATGATTTTGTATAAATTTATTAATTTCTTAATTATCTTAATTCATAATGTTCTTGAATCGAAAAAAATTTAAAAATTTTATTTTGTCATGCATCATATTAGTTGAATGATATAGATGTTGTTACGCTCTTGAATGCATCCTAAACCTTAAATAAATTTTAACTATGTAAATTCAACTTAGAAGTTTATAAATCAATTTTCATATGTTTTGAACTCATTCGAAGTATTTCAGACCTTGTGAATTGATCCACAAATCATGTGAATCAAAACACCTGATTTTTGAAAGTTTTGGAAGTTTACTCACTCTTGTGAATCAATTCACATTACTTTATGATGAAATCATGGACTTTTAAGAAACTTATGAATCCGATTTACACGATATGTTGAATTAGTTTTTGACAATTATAAATCAGTTATTTCAGTTATGATGTACTGATCAATCAACTCATGTTTCAATTTTAATCTAAACCATCTTTTTTAAAAAGAACACTTTTATCTATTCATCATCTTTCATGTATACAAAATCATAATCTAGATTAAACACATTTTTTAATTCATGTTTTGTGTGATTAAATCTTTGAGTGAGAAATAAGGGTGAAGTATCTCTTGTTGGAATGATTCTTTTAGACCGGATTAGTGTTTTTATTCTTGAAAATAGGAATCAAACGTATTCTTAAAGGTATTCAAAAAGTCTAGTTTTAGAAGCATATAGAAAGGAGTTGAAGCAATATAAAAATCTCGATATGTTTTTTCCTCTTTAATCTCTTTATATTTCTTGTTTACTGCTCTTTGTGAATTTTGTTTGTTGCCGGTTAGAGACAAAATTATATTTTTCTGTTTTGAATGACCTAAAAATTAGTGATATTAAAAATTATGTTTTGACATTCTTATTATTTGAATTATTAATTGGTAAAACTATTTTTGAAAATATATCAACAAACAATTATGAATTATGTTTCAAAGTGAAATTTCTATTTACTTTGTTTCCAAATCATTATTGCATTTCATTAAATGGTTCTAGTGTTACTTCCATCCCATCGATTGAATTACTTAAACTTTGTTTGATTCAATCAAAATATTTTTCTTGTGTAAAATTTTATTTTCTAGTTGGTGTGAGTAATTACAACTAACAAAAAAATCCGTGCGATGTTAATTTCTATAGGTATATACCTCACTTAATTTAAAAATATAAAAAATCTCATTTTATGTATCATTAACAATTATTAATTCCTTGTGGTTTTTCCATCAATTATAAATATTTATTCTGTAATTTTAAAAGAAGATCTGATATGGAATAATATAAGAGAATTAGTTATCTAACATTTAAATGAAATCACGATACGAATTTTAGAAGGGTAGAGACAAAATAATACGAAAAAAAATTAAGTTTGATGTGCCTATAAAAGAATGTAGCCTGTTTTTCACAATGAATATATTTAAAGTGAGGCTACTCAACTCGAAGACTTCTAATTAAATAAAGTTTTGGTTAACCAATTGAAATAAGGTTAGATAATTAAAGCAAGTGAGTTGTGGCTTATCTTTGGATTTGTATTAAGATATGATCATTTAAAAATTAATTTGTCGACCTTTGTATCAAGGGCAAAGGGTAATTGATGGATGGGGTAGTTTTGTCTTCCCCAATTTTTTTCTTTGATTTAGTAAGCATATATATCTTTACACTTAGTTCTCCTTAATAATATATTTAGCTATCTCAAATATAATTTTATTGGTCTAAAGAAATATAATAAAAATAATCACTCTGTTGATTTATTAAATAGATAGTATTCACAATTTATTTTAATATTGAAGTTATTAAAACTATAAAGAAAAAATATTATTTTTTAGAAATTAGAAGAAAAAAAATAAAAAAAATATTATATTAAAAAATACATAACGAGTATGCTTATAGCTCATAATTAATTATATATTAATGAATTTAATTCCCTAAAACTTTGTTTAACACAATATTTCTAAATAACTAATTATTGAAATAGATTATATTTTATATAAGTCTTAATTTAAATTTTTTTCTTATTGGTTAAGTAATTTTTTTTGTGAATTTTAATATAATTATGAATATTTTTATTTATCAATTAAGTTTAATATATTAATTTCTATTTTTGTTTTTAAAATTTAATCACTC
>JBBPBR010000001.1:13693839-13716789 GCA_037974775.1 Cicer pinnatifidum
TTTTTGGTTATATGAATTAACATAACAAAATGGTATGCATTAGATTTGTATCTGTAGAGTGCAACATGTAAATTGGTATGCGTATAGAAACTAAAAATTTATTTTATCAATTTTTTTATTAATTATAAAATTGCAATTTTTATTTAAGACTCAATTTTTAAGATTAGAACAAAACTTCAAAATCTTTAAAATTGATGATGTGTTATGTTTTGGACCAATTTGGTGGCTTGATAGAAACTGAGGGATGTATCTATAAGCATGTTGAGTAGTTAGTGTGAGAGGAGGTTACAATTTTGTAGATTCATGAATTAATGTAATTCATAATTATTATCATATGTCTTATGTTTTGTGTCATGTGCACTACTTTAATGTATATAAACATACAATTTTTTTAGTTTGATAAAATAAGAAAATAAATTGAAACTATTTTAGAAGTGTTAATTAATTGTAAAATTTCCTATCTATCCATCTATATAGTTTAAATTTTATTTCAAAATATCAGTTGAAAATAATAATTTTTATAGTGATTAACTATTTAGAAATGTGTTATTGATGATTAAAGTAGGAATGAATTTTTAGAAATTTTATAGATTTTAAAAATAAATGTGATTTATTCTATTTGTATTGTATTTAGAAACGTGATTTATCTTAGTTGTTTTATTTAGACTTTAATTATTGAAAAATAATTTAAAGGAAAATTTGGAATTCTCAATGATATTTTTTGGATGCTAAATGGTTAGTGATATTTTTTTAATAATAATTTAAGTCAAGAAATCAATTTTTAGAATGATGTGTAACCTTGAAAGTTGTTTGGTAATGTGTTGTATCTTCTAGTAAATAATTATTTATCTTATCTTCTACTTGAAAGATCTATATATGCTTCCATTTGTTGTAACTTTTAAGTGATGATTAATTGAAAAGAAAATTTAATCGTGATCAATTTGGAGCAGTTAGACCTCAATGAGAATATGTTTCATTTTTAGAATCATCGTTTGAGTTATGAGATGAACGTAAAATCTTGGTGCTAAGTTTTGAATTAATTATTTGAGTGTGTATATGATTATGTAAGTATTAAATTGTTCGTGTTTCAAGTGTTCTAATTGTTGGGAGTTGGTGTATGGAGTTAGAGTAGTCGAGAGCATCTAAATGTGAAATAGTTTTATATTTTTTTAATCAAATTATTGGTTATATATTGATGTTAGTGGCCTTTCTTTTGTTGTTGTAACTAGTAGTAAATTATAAATAGATTATTGTGAAGGTGTAATTAATTGAATTTTTAACTTGAAGTAAGGAGTAGGAGTTGTGGCGCCGCCTTCGCACTCCTGAACCACGTTAAAGATACTTTTAATTATTCATATTTGAATTTGAACGACTGCAGTTATAGTTCCTTAAGTAGTTGACTACGTGAGTAGGAGGGACTAGCTACCCCGATGACTCATCGTCAATAAAAGAGACAACGATAACTCATTATTTTGTTAGAAATATCTTTTAATTTTATTTTTAAATAATTAAAAAATATGTTCATTGCTTATATCAATTGAATGAATTTAATTATTAAATATATGTTATTAGGGAATAATATCTCTATCATTATATAATATGTTTTTATAGAGTAAGTGATTGTAATTCTATTATAGTGCATTAAGTTGTTAGATGTGTTTGATATTTTAAAAAGTTAATCTCTTTGTCAAGTTTAAGTTAAATTTGTTAAATGTTTCGTGATATGATTTAGACTTTATTTTAAGAAGTAAAAACTAGTAATATTTGGTTTGAAAGAAATAGTTGAAATTGACAACATACTTGGAATGTGTTTCATTTAACCAAACTAAATTAACTACGTTATTATTGACAAAATCTATATGTTATGTTTTATATGTAAATTATAGTGAGTAACTCTATGGTATTTTATTTCATAATTGAATGATAAATGTTGTGTGTTTAACTGATTTATTTGTCATGTTAGTCTATCATGCTATGTTAGTTGGATTTTATATGATGTGCTTAATGGTAGATTGAATGTCTTAAATATGGTTATAGACTAAATTTGAATCTTGAGGATGATAAGTTGGATATTAGTTCACTCACCAAAAATTTCGAGGACGAAATTCTTTAACAAGGGGAGAATTGTAACACCCCAAATTTTATAATAAACTATTTTATTAATTAAATAGAATTTTAGATAATTAATTTGATGAAGAATATTATTTTAGAATATATGTTGATAAATTTCATGGCTAATTAATTTGATGTTATATTTATTCATTTTATCATTTTGACTATTTTATAAAGATGATAGTGTTTTTATGGGTTAGATCCATATAGAAGAATAAAATTTAATTAAACATATTATTAAAAAAATAAATAAATAAATATCCATATAATTGTTTCTTTAAAATAAATAGATAAATAAATAATAATGATACATTAAAATATATAGGACAAGCTAAATTGTAGAATCCGATTGATATATGTAAGGTAGGCATGGACTGTTAACTAATTTTACAAATATTTAGATGAGTTTGTTAGGTTTTGCTAATATTTAGATGAGTTTGTTAGGTTTTGCTAATATGTAGATGAGTTTGTTAGATTTTGCTACTTGTTTTCTATCCACCGCTACCGCTTTCCAAAACCAAAATATAAATAAAGAGACCTTGTGAACCCTGATTTGTACTAAAATAAAACAAAACAAAGAAAAGGGAAGGGAGTTGAATGGGAAGCCGTAGAACCAAAGACTAAACACAACAACAAACCTATCGTTTTTTTACACCGGTGATCGATAACTGTTCCGTAAAAGCTTCTTCGTTCTCATCCAAATTTGAGTACGTTATTTCATTCATTTAACTTGTCAATAAAACATAATTTTCCAGATTTTTAACAACCCCAATTTCTCTCTAAAATACCCGACTTCTTCGTTTGTAGAATTCGTTATTTTGCACCGTTCTCCTTAACCGTAAGTCCGATTTGAGTGAAACCAACGCCAAAACGACTGTGTGAAAAGTGACTATATTATCCACTCATTGGGTTTCTGATTTATGGTAATTTTTCTTGACCGAATTTCGAATTTAGTTTTTAGAGTATCTTCTCATAATTTATTTTTAACGTTTACTTATAAACTATCGAGTTAGATCGATTGAAGGACAAAGAGTCAATGAACAAAGGTTGTTTGCTCGTGGAATCGCATTCGTGTGTGAAAGCTTCAAAATAAGGTAAGGGGTGAGAGAGCGTTTGAATTCATGAGTATAATATATTGTGAGATGAACGGGAAAACCGTATTTCCCAATGATTCATCCGAGGCTTGCTACGTACGGCAGTAGCCCTTTGAGAGATAAATTGATTAATTTGAAATATGAGAATTGTGAGATTAAAATGTGAAATAGAAATTTTATAAGGTGTTGATTGATTTAATTTTCGATACTTGTGTGGTAGTTGATATTTGTTATTATTGTGATGTTGGATGTTGAATGAAATTATGTGTACATGTTTGTTTAGATGGAATTATGTGATGTGATAATAAAATATGGATGCATGATTTAATATATGCTTACGTGATGATAATGATGATTTTTGATTGATTATAGTGAGGTTATAAAATTGTGATGAGTTTATACGATGATCATGATTATTTATGATTAATGATATTATAAAATTGTGATGAAAATATTGAAGTACCCCATACTTGATGAGATAGTGATGATTCTTAAATATGGTGCTCTTAATGAAGTAGTCTAAGCTAACTAGGGGAGAAAATAAATATTGTGAATTGTGAAGTGAAGATTATTTTGTCATCATATAGGTAGGGCCTGACAAGCCTAGTGATTATGGGGAAGTACAACTGAATGAGCCTGATCGTGGAGGGCTACAGTCGAACTGTAAAGTAAGATTGATAGACCTTGGGGGTACACCTAGTGGGGAATTCCTAAGTGGATTAGTGGGTTATTCCCTAAGGCCGGGAGCTACCGTGCAACACAAGAGTACCCCGACCGTCGCGTATATGTGTCTCGGGTTGAGTTGAGGGGATCTATGAGGACTTGGCCATTCATGAATTGTCCGTCCACTCTTGTAGTGGCATAGTATCAGGCCTCCTAACCAAGTACTTCAGAGTTAGAATGGTACCACATTGTGAAGTAGAGTCTAAGCTCATGCATAGCATTGCATTTCTTTGTGATTGTTTTGTTGTGATTGATGTGTTTCAAAGGTAATATTAATTAGATGATTTAATTCATATTATAATGAGATGATTATTTTACTTGGGTGACTTTGATGTTATAGTATGATACTATTTAATTAAATATTTTGATATATCGTAAAGTGATTATGATACGGTTCTATTATGATTGTTTGCGTGTTCTTCTTACTCATATTATACTATTAACATGATTTCAAAACTCACCTCCTTCGTTGTTTGTGTTTGACTGGTTGGGCCCTGCGTTTGCGAAATCGCAGTTATTACAGGTTAATGAGTCTTGAAGTTCAAGTTTGGAAGGAACCCCGCTCTGATAGGTGATACCGGGAATAAGGGTTTTAATTTGTATTTTACTGATTTAATTTGAATCAAATTTTATAGAAATATGATATAAATTATTATATATATTATTTTGGGATTTAGGGTATCACAAATGGTATAGGGTAAAACATTCATACACTAATCAACTAGCACTTTGATATTGATACATTTTGGTTGATACAAATAAAGAAATCACTTATTACATTATGAATTAAAGTGTTTCATCAAGGTTACTTAATATTCACCACAATGCCCCAACAATGTCTTTCTTTTATATAAGACTTTTCTATGTCACATCCAAAGTCGATTTTATTACGACAAAACCCTCAAATATCGTACTTATCAATGCACATGCAATATCATATTTAACATTTACTTAGCTCATATCTATGACTAAAAATATTACAATAGCAATGCAGTAAAATCTATTTAATCACATGACAAATTAATATAAACAATAAGCAAATTCTTAATCGCTAACTCATTATTAATTACCAAATTATTACTATTAAAGTTTATTTAATTAACCTCACACTACGAGTAGAGATTATTGATTAGCAATTACTAAATTCGGACAAACTTTTAATAAACGACATAAACATTGTAATCAATTATATACTATATTGTGGATTAACTAAATCATCTTAATTGATTTAATCACACTCAAAATCTATATCATCACCAATAAAACTAAATTAATCATTATTAGTCTTTCACACTATTTCATTAGTTCTTAATTAGACTTATCATTAATTTCTAATTGCTAACTAACCATTCACCATCAATTAAACCTCGAAATAACCATTAAGATAATAACTTAAACTATTTGTGAGTTTTGATTAACACTTAATCAAATATATCATGAACTTAATTGATTATCTACTAAATAATAGATTATCTTTACCATTTAATCGATTATTATCATCAATTTCACAACAAATCGATTAGACCGTTTTCTGAGTTTTACCACTTAATCGATTATTCTCTTATCTATTTGATTATCATATTAACTTGATTGATTAACAGGTCTCAAACATCCAATACGAATTACTAGAATTATACATTGTTATAAAAATATATTGAATATATACATTGTTATAAAATTTAACAATGAAAATAACATTACTAGCGAGACGGGTACGAGGAGATAGATGGTGAGGTTGATATCAACGCCTAAAATCTATTCTTACTTTGAATTTTAATTTCAGAAAAAATCTACACCCGTACTCATTTAAAATGAATTTTCCTCACCCAAATCAAAATGAATTCGGGTTGATATCTAGGGATGCAGGTTATATTTTCATCCCTACTTAATGTTGCTATCAGGATGGGTCTACTACTACTAAATTGGGGGCAATTTTCGTGACATCTTTTATTTTGTATTTGTTTGATGAGACAATTTGACTATTTTCTTTAATATAATATCTTGTCTCCACTAAATAGAAATTCAAACATTTAAAATAGAAGAATTCATTATTTTGATTCTTAAATGTTTGAAGTAGTGTCTCCATAGTTTCTATATATATAAAAATTACAAACATATTTCTAAGTGTGTTTTTTATTTATAATTTATTAATCAAATTGATTAACGTATTATTTTGTTCATAGACCAAACTAACTTATAAAAGATATATTTGTGAACTAAATTAACTAATTAAAAAAAAATATTATTTAATATTTTAAGTAGAACTTAAATAATAATTATATAAATATTTGATATATTAAAATATAAATTCAAACTCAGGATATTTTTTTATATATATTAAATTTTGTCGCTGTTTTTGAAAACTAGAAAGCTTGTAGTACTAAACAAACTAATTGTTTATCTTACCGTTGCCAATCTTGCCGTAGATTTCCGTATATAATGTTCATTCCACTAAATTATTTTGATTCGATTTTGAATAATTCATTATAATAGAATAATATATGAAACATACCTTTCATTATAATAGAATAATATATGAAACATACCTATATGAATCACCGATGAGTTGAGTTGAGTAAATTGATCACTTAAAATTATTTTCTTTTATTTTTAAATTAGAAATAGAATAATCTTTAAAAAAAATAATATTGTATGTACAATTTATAAGGTAAAAAGTTGATGTCACATTTGATACAAAATAAACACATTATAAATTATATATATATTTTTATAAATATATGTAAAAGCAATAAATGAGCTTATAAATTATATGTTTATCATCACTTAAAAAATAGAATAAAACGAAAAAATATTTACGAGTTTGACAAAATTAAAGTGAAAAGAATACTCATGTTTTTATATTTTAAATGTTGATGTTAAAATTATTAATTAATTTTTTTTGTATCAAATCAAAATAAATCATAATCTAAACTAAGTGAACTCCTCAACTAGCGAGAAAATCTAATGCCACAGTTAGTTGACGAGATGATAGGAAACACGAAGAAAATTTAATTTATGTGAAAATCATTTATTTAAATAACAAAATAAAAAAATATTGTAAAAGGTGATTTTAGATCCAAAAATTGTTTTAAATCACCCTTCTCTTATGATGAAGAAGATGAACACAAAAGAGAAGGATAAACTATATGGTTAGTACTTAGTTAATAGGGTTGACAAATTTTAGATTTGTTAAACTTATTTATATCCTCTTTATATATATATATAGTTGGTCATTTTAAATTTTTTTGTTTTCCTTTGTTACACAAGATTCTGAAAGTGTACGGGTTTATCAAATAGTAGTATATAAAAATTATTGTTGGTTCACGAAAACATAATGATAGCATAAAAATTATAACTAGACTATACAACAACACAACTTTGAATTAATAACTTTAAATTAGTGGAAAGTAAATTTATGGTCATGGTTTCACTTGTAATATCAATACCTCAAGTCCTAGTTTTATATGAATTCTTATTTATTGTCTCAATTATCAACCCCTCTTTAAAACTATTAGCAAAGATTTGACATTCAATGTAATATTATTTTCCCTAAATTAATTCTCTGATTGATCATATGAAAAATCTATACAATATAATAAAGCAAACATGATATTTTGGCAAGTCTGACACGTGTCAGTTAAATAAAGTGTTAGACAAATATAAAGTTTCTATTAATAGAAACAACCACCTCATAGATTTTTTTAAAAAGAAAAAATTAAAACTTCAATTACATCATGATTTGACATGATGTACCCGTTGAGAATTTAGTGATGAATTAAAAAAATAAAAAAGAATGAATAAAAAAATAAAATACAATTAATTACACCTTGACAATTTTTTTGAAAGTAATGGTTAATAAAAATAATCACCTTATTATGCAGATTTTTTTAAACAAAAAAATAAAACTTTCATTACATCACGATTTGACATGATACGTCCGTTAATAATTTAGTAGTCAATAAAAAATAAGAACAATGAACTAAAAATAAAATACAATCAATTACACCACGACTTTACAATTATTTTGAAAAAAATGATTTTTTAAACACTACTTAGCAACCATTGCTTCAAATTAATTTAATTAAAAAATTTATTTTATTTTACGAATTATTTTAGTGCCTTGAGACTTTTCTTCTTAATTCGGTGTCCTTTTTTCACCGTTCATCCTCAATAATCTCTCATTTTCAGTGTCTCCCTTATAAATATCATTCATATCATCTCATCTATACACAATTCCCTTTTAATTTTCCTTTACCAAAGATTCGTTATTCATTTTTTGTGTTTATCTTTCTTCGATATCTGAAAAAAAAAATGTTTTGTTGCTTCAATTTCTCCAAAAAAAAGGTGTCATGGAATTTGATTGTTAGAGTTGTGCGACTGTGGTTTCTGTCTGATCTGAATGTCAAACATAAATTTTATGCGATAGAAACGGTATTGATGGATGACAATGTTTAATTCTTTCTTTTATAAATTCGAAGTTTTAAATTATACACTGACTTATTTGTTATGTTAGTAATTTAACAAATTTGTGTTTCATATTTTTTAGGGTGATAAAATTAAAGTAACAATGCAAAGAGATCTTATTTCTCGATTTGAGACTAATATTCGTGAGGGAGTTGTGTACAACGTCCATTTTCTTGGTGTTGCATCTAACTCTAGAGCATATAGAACATGACACCAATTCAAATTGAATTTGAAAAATGATACAATGGTCCGAGAATTGGAAACCATTTTGGTCACAACCTCTCCATACTCATTCATTTCATTTCCAGAAATTCGAAAAGTTTACATGAATTACTTGATTAGTAAAATATTTACATGAATTACTTGATTGGTAAATTTATTTCAATATGTCATTGCTATTTTATTTTAGTTATTCAAAATTTGATCATTACAATTTTTTTTAATAGAAATCATTGGAGTTTTAGTTGGAGTGCGACAAGACAGTTTATAAAAGGAATGGTGTCATAACAAAATTTAAAGTTATTGAGTTAGAGTCATATGGGTGAGGTTTTTTATACTATATAAATTTTTTCAGTATTTAATAACTTTATCTATTAATTATTAACTAATTTTATTATCTTTATGTAGTATAAGGATTGAATGTGCACTATTTGGACCATATTTGATGAATTGAATGCATATTTGCAATATGGTTATAATCAAAATGTTGTTGTACTTGCTCAGTTACTAAAAGTAAATATGTTTAATGGTAAAATCCAGCTACAAAATGCAATGAATTGTACTAAAGTTTTATTCAACCCTGAAATTACTGAGTCAATTTCTTTCAAACTCAAGTAAGGTTATAAAAGCAAACTAGAAGTACTACCAACTAACTTATTAATTTTTTTTATTTTATTTTATTTTATTTTAATTGAAATACTAACTTTATACTACCTCATCATCAGACACTTAAATAACTTTGACTCGCCAACTCAACCATTAACTCACAAGAAGGATACTTCTCATTTGTAAGTCTTTTCCAACGCATGACTATAGAGGAACATAAGGATGTCAAAATGTAATTTTCATAGTTTCAATGTCATATCTATTATAGTTCATTTAGTTTTGTTAATCATGTATTTTATTTATAATTTTTACTTATTTTATAGGACATGGTTTGTGTTGTCTTTGGTACAGTTCAACATATTTTTGGTGAAGGTGATTGGTGGTATGGAGCATGTGTATGCAACAAAGGAATTGTTATTGAATCTAAAAGGTTTTTTTTGCCCAAAATGCAATAAATATGTATGGACAATTATGCTCTGGCTTGTTTAACAGATAAAATTCATTTATGTTAATTTATCAATTCCTTAAACTATTATTGATGTTGATAAATTTCATTACCAAATTTTGGTAAAAGGTACCGTATCAAGGTTATAGTCGTTGATGATACTAATTCTTCTACCTTTGTCATATTTGATCATGACAAAATTTTGCTGACAAACAAATCATGTTTAACTTTGGAAAATGGATCAAGTTAGTATATTTTCTCAATTTTATTGTATCTTCAACCTTTATTTATTATTGATGTGGTCTGGTTATGTTTATTTCGATGATCAAGATTAATATTTTTTACAATGCGAATATTAGGATCCCCAATCTGACACCGTTTAGAAGAAATTGGAGATTTGGTTGAAAAATATTGCTATTTAAGATAGAGAAAAAAAATGATGTGAACTCAGATTTTGAAAAATCATTTTGAGTCAAAAAACTTTGTGGTGACTTGAATATTATAAAAAAAATTCAGAAATGTTGCCCTTGAAAAGGTTTCTATTCTTTTACCTTTTGTAAATTATTTTACTTATCTAAACCAATATGTATTATTCTCTAATTTTTGCAATTCTTGATTAAGGTTGTTGTTGGTCTTGATAACGACGTAGAAGGTGGTGTAACGAATGATTGATCAATAAGTTTGAAGAAGAAGCTACTTATGAGAAATATCAAGTCCAAAACTCTGTCCCTGTACCCATACCAGTTGAACATGATTTTGATTATTGTACCTCTATTAAAAGGGGATTCATGGAAGTCGTTGATGACAATGATAGAGTCAATGAAAAGAATGTGAAAAACAGTCAAAATTGAGAAGGAGTGAGGATCAAATTTCGTATAAATATAAGACTTTTGTTATTTTGTTTTAATGAAGCCACGTTAGCCTTTGTTTTGGCTGAAATTTCTTAGTTTTGCAATGTTAGATTCATACATTAAAATTCTGTCAACTTTCATTTATGAATACTTGATGTTATGTTTGCATAAAATTTATTTAGGAATTAAAAATAAAGGTGTCTCTATTTTGTTATACATTTTTTATTGTTTATATTTCTAAATTCTACCTTAAAAATTGTACATATTGGATATCTATATGACTATACTCCAACATTTATTTGTAAGGTTTATCATAATAACTTTGATTCTAAATTCTCTCTAGATAATTAATGCCACAAAATCAATTTGAATCTACATCAATAAACAAATATAGAATTTATTTAGTAATTAAAAAAAAAATACAATATATTACCTCACGATTCACAGTTTTGTTGTTGTTGAGACTTTCGATGAAGTACTGGTTTAGCATCCACCAGTTCAGATTGTTAATGAAGATTACATAAATTTAATTAAAAAATTTATTTTATTTTACAAATTGTTTTTGTGTTTATCGTTCTGCGATGTTTGAAAAAAATAGGTGTCTCTATTTGTTATATATTTTTTATTGTATTTTACCTCAAAAATTATAGGTATCTATATGCCTAAACTCCAAAGTTTATTTGTAAGGTTTAATAACTCCGATTCTAAATTCTCTACTAAATAATTGATGCCACAAAATTATATTGAATCTATATCGATCTCGAGCTTTTACCCATGTATGCAAACAACATCTCAACTTCACAATTCAAAACTGAAGACAAAACTATCGATGAAAGCCGTCATTCAAACAAAAAAAAAAATATTTAGGCAAATATAGAATTTATCGAGGAATTAAAAAAAAAATGCAATCCATTACATCACGAAATCTCTTACTCCCATGTCTATCCTCGCTTCTTTTACATGACTTGATCTTTCATGATGGATCCTTAGAGTGTCCCAAAGCTCCTTAGCATTTTTGCACTCTTCAACTCTGTCATACTCTTCCCTGCTCAAAGCACACATTAGAAATAAATGAGCTTTAGAGTTTAGGAGTACCCTTGCATTTTCATCCGCCATCCATTCTACTTGAGGTTTCTCATCGGAGGTTGCGTTTGTGTTGTTGGTTCTGATGGCGTGATCCCCATTTTCCACCACAGACCATATGTCGTTGTCTTGTGATATGAGAAACAGTCTCATCTTACCTTTAGAGAACATTGCTCTGATGCCAATAGATGTAGCTAAATATCACTAGAAGCGGGGTGAATAGGGATTTTGCTGTTAAAAATAATTTTCAAGTATTTTTAAAACTATCCTCTCGTAGAGGATGACAAGCCCGAGGATGGGTTTTTTCAAACCTTCACATATGGATTGAGCAAAAGGGTGAGAGAAAAATATGAGAATGACACACACAATTTTTATACTGGTTCACCCAATGAAGGCTACGTCCAGTCCTCACACTCTTGTTAGATTTTAGTAATGTTCAAACAGATCAACCTCTCACTGAGGGTGCTTACAAATCGTGTATTATTTAGCTTCACCAAACTTACAATCAAGTTTCAAATATTTCCAAGTGTATCTCACGTGAAAATTACAAAGTGATATGAGAGTGATTGATTCTAAATACTTTCTCAAAGGATTTACAAAGATCTAATGTAGGATTAAAGAAAGTATGAAGAGAGGATGGGTATTGCTCTTGATAGCTTTATGATACTTGATCTTTTTATGCAATATTGTTGTGTGTTTGATGATGAATAGTTTGCTTCCTTTTATAGACGTATTATGATGATCCTCCATGTGCCAAGCTCTTTATGATCGTTGGAGTTCATTACAAAAGATCCAAGGACTTTCATTATATTTACAGAACTGCCATCCAGCTGTTCTTGGACTGGCTGAGGCCATCCTCGAGCAAGAAGATCAACTTCCTTGGAACTTGATCTTGAGATGTCATTTTCTTTTCTCATTTTTCAAAGCATGTAAGGTTGTTTCATTGACTATGTGAGCTACAACCTTTTTCAGAAATTTTAAGGACTAGGTTGATTTCAATTTTTAAGAGTGATGTTGACAATAGAGAGCCACCCTCTTACATAGGACTGTCATCCTCCTATACGAGGTTCAGATATGCTTTTATCATAACATGTGAAGGCTTCTATTTTTAGCTTGTTTGTTGTTGCCTTTATGTAACTTGACTTCTTCATGTATTCATTCATGCAAGGACCTTAAATGTTTTGATTTTAGCCTTTGTACATGTTCGATGAGTTGCTTTCAACTTTACTGAACTGTCCTCCAGCCTAGCACTATCATCCTCTTGTCTAGATCTATCCATTCTCGTACCTATTCCTTTGGCCTTCTAACTTCTTTATTTCAAATACTTTATTTATTCATTCTTTGGTACTGTTGTGCATTTCTTTAATGAATAAAAGCATTTATTCTGGTGAGGACACATATTGTGCAGATTTGAAGCTTCAATTTCTACGTGAGACCATCCTCAAGAATTTCAATCTTCCAGATTTGAATCAGATTTTTGTCTTTTTTGCCTTAATAATTAATAACTTGTTTTCTTATATGAATTCACTCAAAAGTACAGATTAGTTATTAATCACAATCATAATCTATTAAGTAATTTTGTTATCATTAAAATTATTTGAGAGATTTTGTCTCAACAGTATCTTAATCACACGATTCACCAAAAACTCTAAAGAGAGATCAGTCACTCGTTGACGTATAGAAAATAAAGAAAATAATTAAAGTGTTCATCAATTAAAGAAAAAGAAATAAAACCTCAAAGAGTATGGTTTTTTTCTCCAAAAATTTGAGACACTTTACTTCATCTCCAAACACTCTTGAGAAGTGTTTGTTTTTATTTTCTCTCTCTAATTTTTTATGTTCCTCCTATTTTTGTGCGGCTTCCAATTTCCCTTTGACAAAAAATCTTAATTTTATGCAACAATCCTCCGTTTATTTGGCGAGAATACCCCCTTCTTCGGCAACAACCTTGTCACAAAAATTCAATCTTATTGAAGTGTGCAACAAACCTCCTACTCATAAGTTGTGATATTAAACTTGATATTTTTGCATTAAAAATTAGTATATTTGACCAATTTGAATTATTTTATCATCTAATGATCAATTTTGCAAATACGATAAATAAATGAATATATAAGAAGAAATTGAAATCAAAACTATAAAATAGAGGACAAATATCCTATTTATCAACTCCCCGTCAATCAACCTTTGCTTGTCCTCAAGCAAAGTGTCATTCTAAGACAAATATAAAGAAATAAGAACATCATAACTGAATATTTTAATTTGAGCAAGATTTTTTTGGAATTGGTTAGACTAAATCAAAAACTTTCTAGACTATGTTAATTAAGTAAAATAAATAATCATCGTTCAAAGAGTATGGTTAACCTCATTGCGCTTTAGCATTCAATACCTTGAGACTTTTTTCAATCAATTCATTTAATCCTTCTCATTCGTAAAGTTTCATCCTTCTCATAGAACACATGGGCTTATTTTTCGCAAGTACTAGGGACATTTTTCTTTGATTTAACTAGACAACTCAACATTTTATTCATGACATTTTTTTCGTTTCTTTTTAATTATCATTTCACCTTTGGCTTGACTATTAGTTCAATTAATCCCCAAGCTGAAACAACGTTTCATTTTTTTTTTTTTTAATTTGATACAATTGTACCTTTGGCTTGACTATTATTGCAAGTAATGTATGAGTTACTCAATGAAACAACACTTGACCGCACCTTTCACTTGACTGCTAGTGTGAGTAACCCTGAAGTTAATAAGTGAGATGATTTTTTTTTTTTAATTCTTCAGACTATGTTGTCAACTACTTCTTCTCTTGTCCCTTAGTTCATGAAGTTTTTACTCCTCAATTATCATATGTTAAGTATTTAGTTTACTTCAAATTAGGCTTCTCTTGTCCCATAGTTCATGAAGTTTTTACTCCTCAATTGTCCTATGCGAAGGATTTAGTTTACTTCAAATTAGGCTTAACTGTTATAATTTTGGTCCATCTCAAGACACCTCAACTTATTCACCACAAGAAATTATTGTGTCAAAACTAAGGAATCTCTTTATCTAGCACACACAATTTCAAAGTTTCAATTTAGCCTTAACAACATGCTCATCATTAGAATTACTTAAAAATCAAACATAATAATGGCTTATAGGATAAACTTCATACACATCATTTAAGTAAAATAAGCCAGCAAAGATGCCATCACAAACACTATAAAAGGTCAAGCATCAAAATATATTTTATCTCCCACACTAGCAATAATCATAGTCCTCAAGGCATAATATTATAGTAGACTAAGCGAATAAATAAATGAGAGAAAGTAAAAGTGACTTCCCTGACGGAGCTTGTACTTAGAGCTTTTACTTCCTAAAAAAAAATAATCAACAAATATAATAAATTCAAACTATAATAAAATTAAAACTAATTGCAATTTGCCTTTCGCGCAACACTTGTTGAACGTCTCGAGCTTGATTGTAGCTTGAGAATTAATCAGACGGCTCTCTAAGGGTAAATTTCACCTTTAAAGTATTGCTTCTTCTTAACTTTCTAATCACGTGATTCATATTATTATTTTTTTTTTTTATGTAGTGAATGAGTATCATATCTGGTTAGATTCTAATTTCATCTTCACCCACCATTATGCCTGGGTCTTGCATGATAAAATATTTTTTGAAAGAGTCTTGCATCTTAGAGTCACTAAAATCCTTAGTAACACCTACATTATCAAAATATGAACAAATAATATGAAAAAAAATTTGGAGGAATTTAAAAGCTTTAAAAATATCTTCTTTCTTACCACATATTAAAGTTACTTTTATCTTTTCTACCTCAATTATAGCATCGCCAATGGTTAATATAGTCATCCCAAAATGATTGGAGTTTCATACCTTTTGTTTATTACTATAGCCATATCGTCTCCTTGATTCTCCTCAAAATTTATCTCTTCTATAAGGGTTTTTTCTCTTTCAATAGACATTTGTCTCTCATGTCCAAGTTCTTCATTTAACTCTTCATTAATCGTGATAGTGATAATTTTGACTTCATCTGGCTTGGATTCAATTTGAGTGAATGATGCATATAGAAACCTTTGAGATAACTGAGAAATTGTATTTTGCATCAAGGTTGTAAGCCTCTCATCAATATCTAGCTCATTTTCAAATGGTATGTAAGCAATGTTCCACTTAGAGGAGTAGGGATCATATTCATCTCCATCAAGGAAAATCTCATAGTAATCCCAATAATGTCTTAGTGGACAATCTTGACTATCATGCCCTACCAAGTCACAATATTGAAAAGGAGGAAAAATAAATATTTTTAAGTGTCTTTTAAGATCTTCTAATTTAGCCTCTAACATATACCCATCCATTGTTCTACTTTTGGCCATTTTTTTTTATATTCTACAAAAATAAAATCAATTGTAAACAGATTTCGAGGAGCGGGTGAACATACACGTAACAAAAAAACTAAGAAAATTAATAATAACTAAATAATTTTTTTTTCTTTTAGTAAACTAAAGTGCAAAATTCAATTGAAATGATAATAGTAACAAAGAAAAAGGATATATTAAATATATTAATAATAGTAACAATAAAATTTAAACAAACAAATTTATTTTTTAGTTTTTGAATAAAATAATTAAAATTAAATTATAAAAATTCTATAGTAATAAAAATATTTGTTGCTTAATATTGCTAAATTAATCACTAACAACGACACCAAAAATTTGTTGCGCAAAATTCTACAAGTGTACGAGTTTGCCAAGTAATATATAAGATTATCGTATTTACATAGATTAATTTAACAACTATCAAATTAATCAAAAATTTATATAATTTAGACTAATGAAAATTATTGTTAGTTCACGAAAAACACAATGATAACATAAAATGATAACGAAACACAATTTTGAATGAATGGAAAGTAAACCTAGGATCATGGTTTCACTTATAATATCAATACTTCAAGTCTTAGTTTTATATGAATTCTTATTTATTTTCTCAATTATCAATCATCTTCAAAACTATTAACAAAAAATATAATTAAGAGAAAATATAAAGAATCAAAAAGTAAATTGATTGAAAATTAGTATCTAGGTTTCATTATACAAGAATCTTTGTCTCAATTTTCCTATTGATCTATCAATTAATTGTACTTGGTCACTAATTAATTGATTGATTAAGTCATGCAAGGTCGGTCATCCAAAACATGAAAATAAAACAATAGAATAATTTTAATTGAGATAAACAATAAAAATCTAAACTAAAACTAGAATTTAAAACTAAAATAAAATAAAAACTTCTCCAATTCTGAACTCAACATGAATTCATTAAAAAGGGTTCACTAACTATCATAAATTTATTATCATTAATAAATTAATAAAAAAAATATAACAGTTATAATTTTATTAATATTAAATTATAAAAATACGGTTCTTTCGTAAAGGACCATAATGACATGTTACACGTCCGGCGATCTTTTTTTACTATCTTTAGAAATACTCTAAAAAATTATCTTAATCACATGATTCAACAAAAATCATGAATTAAATACCATAAAGCAAAATAATAAAAATATTTATCAATTAAATGAAAAGAAATAAAATCATTAAATACCGATATTTAAAACACTTTTAAGTTTCCAAAATGGTTGTTTTTATTTTCTGTCAGTAATTTTTTTCTACATTTCTAAACACTTTAAGGTGCCAGAGTATGTCCTTATTTTCTTTCTCTCTTTATATATTTTATCTTCTCATCTGATTTGTGTGCGGCCCCGTTCCTCATTTCCCATGCTTGGCAAAAGATCCTAATTTTATGTAGGATTTTCCGGACAAAATATCATAATTTTATACAACAAGCAAAAATCTTCCCCAACAACAATCTTACCATAACTCCTTGAAGTTGTAACAAATCCCTTTCTTGTATTAATAAATTGAAATATTCAATTTAATATTTTTACATCGATAAATTTGATCAATTTAAATTATTTTATTATTTTATAATTAATTTTATAAATATAATAAATAAATAAATAAATAAATAAATTAAAACTATAAAATAAAACAAATTTCCTATTAAAATTTTATAAAAATAAGTTTATCAACTTTCTTTGATAATAATGAGCGTGACATTAGAATTTATTTTTGCTAATTCTTTTTAGTATTTAAAGAGTTCAAAATAAAAAATATTGAAATAACAAACAATACTTTGTCTTCTTTTCATTTTCTAAGATTTTATTTTAATGATCTATCACTATTTTTAAGTTGATTTTGAATATTAAACTTTTTACTTTAAAAAAAACCAATATTCTAAAAGAAACAACTTTTTGACTCTTCGAAACGAAACTTTAATAAACATAACATTAGTTTTAAATAAACATCACTTGAAGTGTAATTTATAATAATGATAGCAGATTCTTACTATAAAAAAAAAATTGAAGATTCTTACTATAAAAAAAAATCGTAGGTTCTATTATTCTGAGAAATTAAATACTACCCAAAAAAAATAAATAAAAAACTACCGAAATACCCGCCGGGATTATTTAAATCCTAGGGTGAAATAAATGCAACAGAGCACGTAACGGCACCGACGACCACATGGAATATAAGAGTAACCAAATAATGGCAGAAACGTAAATAAATAAATAAAATAAATGATTAAACAAATAAAAAAAGACACATTAAGCAACCCCAACCCATTTCGAAACCAAAACTGTTTTCTTTATAAAGACTCATTTTCTCTGACACTCACCACTGCCACTCTTCTTCTCTTCATTCCCCATTTCTTCAACTTCTCATTATTATTTAACAACAACCATCAATTCAACATACACTTCTATTCTCTTCTTTTTTTTTTTTTTTCTGAACCCACATTATGGGTTCTGTTTCCCCCTTTTTCTTCATTCTCCTTCCCCTCTTTTTATCATCCTCAATCAATGCATCCAAAAAAACATACATAGTTCACATGAAGGACCACACTAAGCCTTCCGTGTACCAAACTCACCACGATTGGTACACCGCAAGTCTCCAATCACTTTCAATTAACACCGATTCTGAATCGTCCGATTCAGATTTAGATTTTGATCCACTTCTCTATTCTTACACAACCGCTTATAACGGTTTCGCCGTTACACTTAACGACGAACAAGTCCAATCACTAACCCGATCCGACGCCGTTTTGGGCGTTTACGAAGATACAGTTTATCAACTTCACACTACACGAACTCCACAGTTTCTTGGACTCGAAACTGAAACGGGTTTATGGGAAGGACATAGAACACAGGAGTTAGATCAAGCTTCACATGATGTTATAGTAGGGGTGCTTGACACTGGAGTGTGGCCTGAATCTCCGAGTTTTAACGACGCTGGTTTGCCTGTAATTCCCACGCGCTGGCGTGGCGCGTGTGAAGATACGCCAGATTTTAACGCTTCTCTTTGTAACAGAAAACTCATCGGCGCTAGAAGCTTCTCTAAAGGTTTTCACATGTCTGATGGTTACGGAAAACTAAGCAACGAGGAGCCAAATTCGCCTCGTGATAGAGATGGACATGGGACCCACACGGCGAGTACCGCCGCGGGATCGCATGTTGCGAACGCGAGTTTTCTCGGTTACGCTACTGGGACTGCAAGAGGCATGGCTCCTCAGGCGCGTGTTGCGGCTTACAAAGTTTGTTGGTCTGATGGTTGTTTCGCTTCCGATATTCTCGCCGGATTGGATCGTGCTATTCAAGACGGCGTCGACGTGCTTTCTCTATCACTCGGCGGTGAATCCGCTCCTTATTTTCGGGACACCGTCGCGATCGGAGCTTTTGCGGCGGTTGAGCGTGGAATCTTCGTTTCATGCTCCGCCGGGAACAGTGGCCCTGCTAGGGCTTCAATTGGCAACGTGGCGCCGTGGATTATGACGGTTGGAGCCGGAACGCTGGACCGGGATTTCCCGGCTTACGTTACGTTGGGGAACAAAAAGCGGTTGTCGGGAGTTTCTCTTTATAGTGGAAAGGGAATGGGAAACGAACCGGTTGGTTTGGTTTATTTTAAGGGTTCGAACCATTCAGCGAATATTTGCATGGCCGATTCACTTGACCCGGCTTTGGTTCGTGGGAAAGTGGTTATATGCGATAGAGGAATTAGCGCGCGTGTGGAGAAAGGTAAAGTTGTGAGAGATGCCGGTGGAATTGGGATGATACTAGCGAACACGGCAGAGAGTGGGGAAGAGTTAGTTGCGGATAGTCACCTGCTACCGGCTGTGGCGGTTGGGAATACCATTGGGGATGAGATTAGAGAATATGGATCTTCTGATCGTAATCCAACGGCGGTGCTTAGTTTTGGTGGAACTCTTTTGAACGTTAGACCTTCACCTATTGTGGCAGCTTTTAGTTCTAGGGGGCCCAATATGGTAACTAAAGAGATTTTGAAACCGGATATTATTGGGCCTGGTGTGAACATTTTGGCTGGGTGGTCTGATGCTGTTGGGCCCTCTGGCCTGGCTGGAGACAATCGTAAAACACAGTTCAACATCATGTCAGGTATTTTGTCTTACCTTTTGGTAGGGAGTTTATGAGATTTTTTTTTTTAAAATTTCAGAGCATATAACCATTTTGGTCATAATTGTCGGATTTTAGGAAAAATAAGGGGATTGTTTACTTCTTAGATATATTTTTCTGCTTTTATTTTCTAAAATATGTTTTATTTTAATTTTCAATTACTAATAAGGAGATGAAAAAATCATCTAGTAAACAATTGTGATAAAGAGAAAATGAACACAAGTTAGGAAGAATATATTTTTACAAACAATAAAAATAATGTTATGACATTTTTAAAATTTCTAAAAATAATGATATTAGAAATTTTTGATCTATATTATCTTTTATATTTATTAGTTGAAGTGAAAAATGAAAACAGCAAACTTTAAAAGTAAACTGTCCCTTAGAGTCCAGGTCCGGTTACTTGTATTATTTGATATTTCTATTTCCTAGAGGAGACGTAATGAAAGTTTTTGAAAATTTATTTTAGAAATAGATCAAATAGATCAAAACATTATTTTTAGTGTATCTGTAAATGCATTTTTTCTAGTCAGCTTTTATCTTCTCTGTCACAATTGAAAAAGAAAATCTATATCAAAATATTATTCTAGCCACATACGTACAAAGCAAAAGTTGAATACATAAATTGAAAATGTTAGAAAGTAAAAGTGAAAATATTGTTAAAGGATTTTAAGAAAATTTATTCTTAATTGTTGGTTTTAAATTCAAATTACATTGACTACTCTTTTGTCAATAACAAATTCAAAATGTTGTTGGATTAAATTTTCAGGCACTTCAATGTCTTGTCCACACATAAGTGGGTTAGCTGCATTGTTGAAAGCAGCTCATCCAAATTGGAGTCCAAGTGCAATTAAATCAGCTCTTATGACAACAGCTTATACACACGACAATTCCATGTCTCCACTTCGTGATGCTGCTGGTAGATCCTTTTCAACTCCATGGGCTCATGGTGCTGGCCATGTCAACCCACAAAAATCGTTTTCACCAGGCCTTGTTTATGATGCCTCAACAAAAGATTACATTACCTTCTTGTGTTCCTTAAACTACAACCCTGAACAAATCCAACTCATTGTTAAGCGACCCAATGTCAATTGCACCAACAAATTTGCTAATCCTGGTCAATTGAATTACCCCTCTTTCTCGATTGTGTTTTCCGGCAAGAGGGTTGTGAGATACACACGTATCTTGACGAATGTTGGCGAAGCGGGTTCTGTTTATAATGTGGTGGTTGACGGGCCGTCTTCGGTCGAGATAACTGTGAAGCCTTCAAGGCTTGTGTTTGAGAAAGTAGGGGATAGAAAAAGGTACACAGTTACCTTTGTGTCAAAGAAGGGTGTTGATACTTCTTCAGTTAGGAATGGATTTGGTAGCATTCTATGGAGCAATGCACAGCACCAAGTTAGAAGCCCAATTGCTTTTGCTTGGACAGAGTTGTGAATGAGTTTGTGGGTTTGCATTTTATTTAAGTACTGTTTTCAAGCCCAACAAGCCTTTGATTTTGGCAGGAGCAAAGAGAAGGTGCTTTGGTCCAAAAAAAAAAGAGAGAAAGAAGGTGCTTGAGACTTTGGTGACATCCACAACATAACATTTTAGTTGGAAGTTTAGATGGTTGTGCTTTCTTCGTTGTGTTTTTTAAATGTGGGAGAATGTTGGTAAACAAGTTGAGATTGAACAAGGTAGGGAGGAGATGTTTTAATTTGGTTTAATCGTTGTGTGAATTGTGTACCAGCAAAACTAATGTTACAAAACAAGGTTAAAAGTACTCTTGCTTCTCAGATATGAACACAAAAATTCATGACTTAGGAACATGCTCCATTTGGAATAAACACTCATAAATAAAATGAACCTAAGTTTTGAGATATAATTAAATCAAAGTTCTGCATACACACATTTTGTTACAACTTCAACAAAATAAAATAAATAAAATGGGCAACATCTTATTCACCAAGTCTCCTTTATTTTCTAAACTAAACTTCCAACTCTTTAAGATTGAGTCTAAAATGTTTCTCCTAGATTGTCATCATCCCTTCATTCTTCGATAAAATTTAACTCCGAATTTGTAGTTTCAACATCTCCAAAGTAAAAAATAAATTTAAAAAGTTCATCACATTTAGCTTTCACTTTAGAGGACTTTGCATGTTCATTGGAAGGATTTACTTTCTCATTTCTCCCTTTGGACTTAAATTCTTGGTGCACAATAATTTTCCCATGCTCACAAAAGGTAGCCCCACATTTAAAAAAAAACTTCTTCATTCACTTGATTCTCTTCGTAACATAAAGGGCTATTTATACTTTTGTTCCGTGATATTTGGACAAATTTTAGTTTTAATTATTAGGAAAAAGAAAATTTTAGATTATGTCCTTAATATATTTTATTATTTTAGTCTTTAATGTCATTTATTCGTTAAAGTTAGATGATGTGATATGTCAGATTAAATTGTTATCTCAGCTATGTCACGTCATTATCAAATAAGAGATTGATATGTGATAAGGACGAAAAACAAAACTAATATAAATTACATAAATAAAAAACATATATTACCTAAAAAACTTTTATTTTAGTTTTTAATTTCAACTATATTGCATATGCAAGTTTTTCATCAAATAATAGAGTTTTGGTCTATTTTCACTTTTTTATGCTCTTTTATTTAAATAAATATCAAATTTAAGTTGTTTTTTTTATTAAATAAGTTGTTTTCTTTAATAAAATATCAATACTACTTAACGGTATTTCATGATAAAGCTCATAGCTAAATTATATTGGTGGTCCCTTAACTTAATTTCAGGTAACGTTTTAGTCCTTTATCTTTTTTTTTTTTTTTC
>JBBPBR010000001.1:13718797-13750257 GCA_037974775.1 Cicer pinnatifidum
TTTTATCTCTGATTCTAGTAATTACGTTAGTTTTGTTTTTGTGACAATGTAGTATTATTTGACCTCAAAATATGATGTGACATGTCATTTCAACATTGTTAGGATCGACGACTATCCAAATCTAAAGGAGGAGAATAGATTTCTCGCATCCAATAAATAAAAATCGATTTTTAAACTTTTTTGCAAAATAAAATTATGCTTATTGGAACTATGAATGAAATCTTTGAGATTTATAGTAAAACACTTCAATTTGATAACAAATAACAAAGTTCAAACTCTTAATTCTGTAATTCAAGAGAGGCTTCAACTAGGAGATTAATAAAAATCAATCAACAACTAATATACAAATTGAATAATACTATGAGTCTAAACTAAACCAAACTTAATAACTCAAAATACTAACACTAAACACTACAACAATGCATATATTTTAATGAGCATTAACAAAACATTTTGCAGTAATACTAGACTTTGTTTTTCACCTTATTCTAAAAATAAGATGAAAAATCAATTTTCAATTTATCAATTTATCAAACGGGAAGTTGCACTTAATTTAAGCTGAACAATTTTAGGTGGCTTGTTTCTGAGAATGCTTCAGTGCTCCAGCGCGCTTCATATGGTTGAAGTAAGTTGAGAACTACTCTAATAATTTCTTCAGTTCCTTACAATGAATTACTAATTTTAATTGACATTCTTCTTCTTCTTCTTCTTTTTTTTTTTTTTTTTTTTTTTTTTTTTTTAATGCAAATATTCCATTCTATTCTATTTTAAATTTTGTATGATTTAATTAGGTACTAGGTTGTTGTTTCTTTGTCTAATTAGGTTTGTGAGTGGAGTTGTTTTATTACCCTATTGACTATGTAAAGTTGCTATACAAAACTTTTTGTTGTTGAAGTTGGTTTTAGTAGAAGCTATATTTCTTGCAGCGCAAATGTTTGTGGTGAATATGTTTGAATCGAATGAATGCAAACATATTTAGATTGAAAATCAACAGAGGTAACATTTTAGTTATTCTATGCTCAATTCAGATGGAAAGAATGGTTTGTAAAAAAGTAGATTTATGTTGTATTATTATGACAATAGAAGTTGGGCATGTATCACTTGAAATTCTCATGTTTTATATGTTGTAACTTAAATTGATACATAATATTATTATCCATTAAAATAGTATTATTATTATGTTCTCAAATAAATTATGACTGAACTATTACCATAAAAAAAAAAAAATCACGACTTGCATATTAATACGTGGATTTAATAAGTTATTTGCACACATTTTTTATGGATTTATCTTGCAAATTTTCTTATAGAATTACATGGGATTTATCTACGAAAAAGAATTTTCTTGAACAAAATTATTTGACTTACCGGATGGGAATAGGCTAGGCCGTCCGTCAGGGGCCTATAGCTTGACCTACTTATGGTCTGACATGACCTATTTAATAAAAATGTTAAGCTCGAACTATTTTTAAAGTCTATTTATTTAAATAGGTCAGACTTATAAAAAAACATATTATGCCTCAGATGTCGGCCTATATATATTTTCTTATTTATTAATATTATTATTTATTATTATATTAATAATATTATTTTCTTATTTTAAATTATATCAATTAGACAATTACTCAATAATCATTTCATATTCAGTAGCAGTTCCATATTCGGTAATGATTCTATATTTGATAGTCGTTCCATATTCGGTAGCCGTTCAATTAGTCAAATTAGTCAATCACTAAGTAGTTGTTCTATATTTGTTTAAGAGATAGTAATGGACGCGTTTGTTTCAGAAAAAAAAAATATTATTTGAAACCAAAAATTATTTTTTAGGGTTTAAAGGGTGTTTGTTTCATATTTTATAAAAATCATTTTTTATTTAATATATATATAAATATGTAAATTGATATTGGTATGTAGAGAGCATGATGTGGTATTAGTATAACATTTAAATATTTTAATGTGAATAAAACTTTTAAATAGACTTCCAGGTCAAAAACCAGACTTTTACAAAAACCAGGTCAGACAGAAAAAAAAAGTCTATGATAAGCCGTATGCCTAAAAAATAAATTGTAGGTCAGACTTAGGCCTTTCAAAGCCTAGTCTGACCGAATCTATTACCACCCCTACTTACCGTGCCGAAACATTTGTAGGAAACATGCCTTCGAAAACGGCTATAGGAAAGTTTGTAGAAAAATATTTTAAATTTTTTGGAGATAAATTACTCGCAGTTCTAATCAAACATAATTGATTCTTCTTCATAATTATTCTAACTTCAGAAGAAAAAAACTTATAAATATATATCAATACTCCATAACATCGCATAATCTCTAAATATTTAGAACATTGAGTGTATAGGCCAAAATATAAGACTATCATTAAAAAAAATAAAAATAAAAAATAAAAAACTATTTCTATTCCCCCCTTTGAAACCCACTTTGTGAACACCATTTCATACCACTATATTGACACCAATGTTGTTGCACTACGTGAAAGAATAAATTGATCATTCGTCTTCCTAATCTCTAATAACATGGATGAGATAAATATTTATCATCAATCAATATTGTATGAAAAACCAAGAAGAGATGAAGATATAGATTTACAACTTTAAAAATTTCTAGTTACATAACTTATCATAAATGTTTATGGAAATGAGGAGTCGGGTGCTCACCATTTTCTAAGCAAATGTTAAGAGATTGGTCACAAAAATAGTGTAAATCGAGTTTGGGATACTACGTTAGCTTCTTATATTTAATGCACTTGTTTGTTACGAAGAAACTCAATTTATTAGGTACAACCGTAATTATTAGGAACAATGGTAATTAACACATATGCCATTAAAGGTGTGCATGCCTCGTTGCTAATTAACACTTATTAAAGGGGTGCATGCTACACAAACCCGCCCATCCGAATAAGATAGATAGGCTTTAGGTATTAATCTAGGTAGAAAGAGGAGTAATATCCACTTTTCTATTATAGTAGACTATTTAATTAATTAAAATACTATTTTATTAAGTGAATTTGATATTTAAAGTGTTTTAGGATATATATTGATAAATATTATGATTAATTTTTTTTATATGTGTTTGCTATGACATAATAATTTTATAAATATTTAATTTAATAGTTAAAATTATATTTATTTATGTTAAGGAATAATAATATTATGTTAAATTAAATGAGTATTATAAAAAAAAAGTTTCTAATCTAGATGAGGAAAATAAAACATTTGTTCATTAAAGACATTTAAAAATACTAGAAAATAGATTTTAGACTAGACAACTATTTACACTCCTATATTTCATTTTTGCATATTAATTTGTACTATTATTGTTATTGAATTGAACTTTTCTTTTTTATACCTGTTAGTTGCTCAATAAACCCCCTTTCTGCCTCGTACTGGACTCGTTGGGCCACATTCTGCTTTCCCTGTACCATTACATCTACTATTTACACCCCTGAATCAGCAATTAAAAAAAATGAAAACAGAAGCTGACAGCAACAGCCATAGAAATCCCAGAAGCACCAATTCTCTCAAATTTATTCCCACTAATTCTCTCTATGGCATCTGATTCAAACGCCACCAATATGCTCCAGGCCATTCGCTACAACCGCGGTTCTCTTCAGCTTCTCGATCAGGTCCTCATTTCCCCTCTACCTCACCTTTTCCCCTTCAATTTTATTCATTTTTTTATTATGGCTGATTATACTTGTTTCTCTGCAGACAAAGCTCCCGTTAGAAAGCGTTTACTTGGAGATTCGGGATTCAAATGATGGCTGGTAAGATATTTCATATACAGTAACTGTAACTTTTCAAGTAGTAAAAATGCATACTTAAATATCTTTTTTTAGTCATTTTGGTTTTTTGAATATGTCTATAATCAATCAATTTAATTCTCAAATGTGTTTTTCGTTGGTCAATTTCATAAAATTACTAACTAAAAAAGATATCGTAGATGTATTTGCAATTTTGATACAATTAGAGACTATAGTGATAGCTCATCACACATTTAAGAACCAAAATTGCTGTTTATTTGTTTTTTAGTTGATAGTCTTTTTTTATAAGATAAATTTTGCTTTTATATCTCATTTTATTTTTCGAAAAATTCGTTGACTAAACATTTATAACTATTAAGGACTTTATTTTTGTAGATGAGAATCATAGTTTTATTTTAATTGAGAAGCTATAATAAGCTAAAAACTAATCTAGTGTTGTCAATAGCATATCACCGAAAATTGGAATTTGTTTAAATTTTGGTATACTATGTTGTTATAGTGTCACTATAGCTGCTATTTGATAACATTTTGTACTAAAAAGTATATTGTGGAACAATAGCGATTTTGTCCAATTCCACTATGCAATAGCACTATAGTGCCAACCACTATTTGACAACACTTTTCTCAAAGTTGGATCTAGATAATTTTCTTAAATGGTCAGTTGTAAGTTGTAATGTTTCTATCAAGGTTTTAAATTGCAATCAAGATTGTTGATCATCTATTGATAATGAACTTTTTGTGGCCTTGCAACTTGGGAGTTTGTGGCTGCATTACGGATATAGTAATACTATAATAGTATGCAATTTTGAATCCCGATTACTACATTAGGTGAAGTAGTTTGCAATTTCAAATCCCGGTTACTGAAGTACAGTGGACAAAGAAAGAAAAGAATGCCTATCGAATATAAATTATTATTTATTTTTCAGGAATGCTATACGGGATATGGTGGTCCGGGGAGCACCTGCTATTGCTATTGCAGCGGCACTTGCTCTGGCTGTGGAGGTGTCCAATTTAGAAGATTTCAGTGGGTCTACTGATGACGCTGCTTACTTCCTACATAAGAAGTTGGAATATCTTGTAACTAGGTATATTTTCGATTTCGTGTTTTACCAAGAAAGCAATCTACTTATTGTGGATGATCTTAGTCATTCCATTGCCTGATAACTAAATAGAATTTGGCATGTTGAAGTATCTCTTTAAGCAGTTGAGGTTGCTGTTATGAAGTTCCTTTCAAGCATGGGTTTTAATTTACTTTTTTTCCTTCATGCTTTAGTCGGCCAACTGCGGTGAACTTATCAGACGCCGCAACAAAACTCAAAGAAATCATATATGTGGCTGCTGCTACAACTTCAGAGGCTAGGGGTGTTTTTCAGGTACTTCTAAGATTTATTATAGTTTATAATGACGAATTCCTGCATAAACAAAGGAAGTTACGTTTTGTACCTTTTTACTCTTATTTTGGATTTGAACATTTGAACCTGAATCTGTTGAATTATTTTTTAGGCTTATGTAGAGGCTGCTGAAATAATGCTTGAGGATGATGTTGCATCGAACAAAGCAATTGGAACATATGGAGCTAGTTTTATTCAAAACCATACAGAGAAACATAATCTTTCTGTTTTGACCCATTGCAACACTGGAAGGTGCCTGCTACAGTTCTATCACAATATCACTTATTATTATTATAATAATATAATAAAGTGTAAACTTAATTTTTGTTTTGTTTTTTCATTTGTTTGACAAAGCAAAAAGGTATCTGCAGTTGTACTCAGTACTCACTTGAAATTGTGTGTTTAATTCAATACTCAGTTTAGCAACTGCTGGATATGGTACTGCTCTCGGTGTAATCCGTGCACTTCACAGCGGAGGAGTTTTAGAAAGGGCTTATTGCACAGAAACACGTCCATTCAATCAAGTGAGTGCATTTTTTCCAAATATAGTTATTCTTGGTTCTCTTTCGAAAGAAGATGCATACTTAAAGTTGCCTTTCAACCAAATGATCTGTATGAGTTGCTATATTTTGCAACTTGTAATTTTGGATTAATAGCATGACATGAATCAGAACTGAAACGTGATGATGTGGTTATCTTTTTGTTTATGTTCCATCTTAAAATTTCAGAGTTTCAAAATACAAAATGTCTTTTTGAACAAGAGCACTCGAATTTCAGATATACTTTTAAAACGGAATAGGAGAGAAAATTAGTAGAATCGTTTAAATTGAGTTAAGGATTGTTTGCTAGTGATGATCATGTCATCATGCCAATTACAACTTTAGTAATTTTTAATAACTTTGTCTGCTGGTTTGAGGGATTAAAGATGACGATCGAATTGGTAAGTTGAAGCCTGAAATAGGTTTTTTGCCTGCATGTAACTAGAGAATCACTTCTCCATTAACTGCCTCCTATGAAAGTAACAGATTAAAATGATTTGGAGTTGATGCTTACTAATCATAATGCTTAATTGCAGGGATCCAGACTTACTGCCTATGAATTGGTACATGACAAAATACCAGCAACTCTTATAGCAGATTCTGCTGCTGCCGCATTAATGCAAGCAGGACGTGTGGATGCCGTTGTTGTTGGTGCAGATCGAGTTGCATCAAATGGTATGTTTTGTTGCAACATAAATAGACTATAATTTGCGTGTCTTCTCAACCATGAAAGCTATCATCAGATTTATTTTCTTTTAAATGGCATTGCAGGTGACACAGCCAACAAAATTGGGACCTATAGTGTTGCCTTATGTGCCAAGTTTCATAATGTGCCTTTTTATGTGGCTGCACCCTTGACTTCCATTGATCTCTCACTTTCTTCTGGGAAACAAATTGTCATTGAGGAGAGATCTCCCAAGGAATTGTTGAACACACGTGGAGGACTCGGAGAGCAGGTTGCTGCCTCAGGAATATCTGTGTGGAATCCAGCTTTTGATGTTACACCTGCTAATCTAATATCTGGGATCATCACTGAGAAGGTCTGTCTTACCTCTTCCCTCTCTTATATAATTTGACTGGTTTCGTTTTTTATTTGTTCTGACGATTTTATGTTCTCTGAGCAGGGTGTCATTACAAAGACATCTGCTGATGATGCCTCCTTTGACATAAAAACTTTTGTACAGAAAACAAGTTAAGGGCAGAACGTAGTAACGGATTCAATACCAATGATCCTTTGTGTGAAATGAGATGTTGTGTTTCATTGACTGTAGAATTTAATTGTATGTTTTAGAGGGGAGTTGTAGACCAACTCAATCAATGTAAGTCTCCTGGAAAATAAATAAGACCTGGTTAATAAACAAGTCAATGAGAAATTGCAGCGACCAAGGATAAAATAGAATGGTACAAGTTCTCGGAAAACACAAGACATGATTTTTGTATTATTGACAACACAGGGCATGATTGTATCAGATATATAATAAGGTTCTAAAACTGTGTAATGCTTCATGTGACCTCAAATAAGATATTAAACTGTAGGATGCTTATAAATGGACTACATTGGGAGTAGTCCACCCATGCATTCAAGACTTAAAATGTAAAATGATATTCATGTCGTTTTTCCACCTGTTTCTCTCCTAAAAACTTTTCTTTCCTCCACAGACTAAATCATCGTTGCGACCAAATGGAGGCGCATTGTTGTTTTGAGCATTAGGCTGTGAAAGCAGTCAAGTTGAAGTCATGTGAATATTTCTGAAACTTGTTCTTGATCGAAAATGGGAAGTGTACTATGAGGTTTATCCCTAACTATATGTCAATTAATCTTCAAGTGTTTTGTCTTTATAGTAAATTAATGAGTCACCTAGAAAGAAACAACAGCTAGTGATCGACCTCCTTGTGTATAATATACAATGCCTTCCAAGCGAATCTTCAAGATATCACAACATACTTGAAATGAGTGGTAGTGGCTTTGTCAGGAAATTGATTTATTTCCTAAATGGAAAAAAGAAATATTAGACACCACTTTACTTCGATGGTAGGCTGAAAGGTTGACAAAGAAACAAACACTCATGGCACTATATCAATGCATGGACGAATGTATTTTGGTTTTTAAACAAAACAAACAAACACTCATGGTTAATTTACTTCAAAGACAATGTTGTCTATTCTTTTCCCATTTGATTAATCCAATGGTAGGATTACTTTGCACCAATTCATCAAATCATTTCTTCTAAAGTCCAAGAAGTATTTCAATTATTTTCAAAGAGGTTTAATAAAGACCTTGATAATTACTCAATTGAGTTATATTTCTTCACCAAATTCTCTGACATGGATATGTTCATGGCAGTAAAAACATGGGTAAAATTCAAACCTATAAATTTTGCATATTCTTCAAAAACAAGATTTTGTCAAGTGATGGCCTCGTATTGTCTTTAAAACTTCGTAGGAGAAAATCACAATATGGTTTAAATCTAATTCAACTTTTTTGAAGGTTGCAGATCCTCAACACATGCAAATTTCTTAATCAAAGGGTTTGCGTTACAGCAACTCTAACAACTTCATATTCAAAGGGCGACGTCATAGAAAATTTACAAAGGGTCCTCAATATTTTAAAATAAGAAATAAATAAGGACAAACATAAGTAAAATATTCTATCTTTATCTTCATCCACCGCCGAAATATCATATCCAATTATGAAGGAATATTGCAGAGTTTATTTGCCAAGACTAAAATATTAAAATATGTGTAATTTTGAATTTTTTATTGTAGAATGTTGACTTTTTACTGTAGCAAAGTTGACCAAATAAAAAAACAGTTTACTTTCTAGTGTATAAACAATTCTAGTTTTCAACATGTAACATAACATTGATATATTTTAATCTTCTATTTGAAAGAATGTCATTTCATGTTGAAGACATCCTTTACTTTCACAAATTTAGAGAATCTTAGAGAGTCAGAGTTCGAACAGTGAGTTTCTATATAACTTTTATATAATTTGTTTTCATTTTCATCTTTGGATCAGAATTTTATCTATATACAAAAAATGAATTTGAATCATGCAAAGTGAATAAAATGTAAAGTGAGAAAATTTCAATGATTATTATTCTAACAAACTCATTATTGATTATCATATATTTAATTTATTATTTAAGAGTTAATTTTACTCACTTTTACACTCTAAAATGAACAACTTTAGAAAAGTAAACGCATATAAAATGCATCTATATTTAACCATAGACTAACAACAACAATACTATTATAATAGTTTTCAGAGAATTGTACCAGACACCCCCCCAATCTGACCTGCCACCCCCCAGCCATGAGTAAAAGACTATTTTGCCCTCAATTATCACTGATTCATTCGAAAGTTTAAAAAATTCGATTCTGGACCACTCGAAAAATTGAAACTTTCGAAAATCAAAAGCAACCTTCGAAACTTTGGCATCATTTTCAAACTTTCAAAACCCAGCAAACCTTCAACATCTTGAGCCCAAATCAAATAAGCATCCACAATAAGAGGTATTTCACTATTTTAACAACAAAAAAAAAGAGAGAACATTTTAACAAAAAAAAACAGACCCAAAAACAAAACATTTCAAAAAAGGGGAGGGCGTGCAGGTAACAATTCCCCGGTGTAGATAGCCAACTCCTCAACGATTTATATTGTTTGCGAATTGGAACTAAAGCAAAAAACCCGCGAACGCCTTTGCTCTTGCAGTGTCCACTGCGGAAAACGCGAAACCAATCGATCAAAAGGTACGTACTTTCCATTTCTCTTTCGATTCTTAATTCGTTAGTTGATCGAACTTCGATTTCACAGGTCAGAATCAAAATGCAGAAGAAATCGCTGTTACCGTTGAAAGACGCCATGGGGAATAAGAAGAATGTGCAATTGTGTAGCAAGGAATCGCTAGTGAAGCTTCTTAGATGGCATTTTGGTTACCCTGATTTTAGGGGTATGCAGTTGGAAGCTATTCAAGCTGTACTCTCAGGTACAATTCACATTTTACTTAATAGGTTTAATCATATTTTTATTCATATTTGCTAGTAATTGGTAACTTGAACTTATTAAGTGAGGTATTAGAAAATGTAGTTAGTGTGAAGGAACAATTTTGGCTGGTTTTGTTTGAATTAGGAAAATAAAAGTTACTATTTAGACGCTCAATAATTAAGATATTCATTATTAGTGATTTTAACATGATAAAAAAACACATTTTTTAAAAAAAAGGTATTATTCAAAAATGATTTTTATGAAGAACTTCTCAAAATTACTTTTCATTTTAATCTTTTTTTGAAATTTCATTATACAAGAAAAGTTGTAGCCAAATAGATGAAATACTTAAAATGATATTTTAAGATAAACTGTTTAAACCAATTTTTCATTTGAAGCTTTATTTTTAAAATTCCTTTTTAAAAATGTTATAACTAAAAGATAAAATACTATAAAAAACATTTTTTTAAAATTCTGAAACAAATGGGTCCAAATATGCAGCAAACAAACTCTTAACTGTATGGAGGTGATTTAAATAGGAAACTTTCATTAATTTTTGGGCGAAATTTCGTTCTTTTCGTGTTGCTCCAGGAAGGGATTGTTTTTGTCTTATGCCAACTGGAGGAGGCAAGTCAATGTGTTATCAGATTCCTGCATTGGCAAAAGCTGGAATCGTGCTTGTAGTTTGTCCCTTAATAGGTGAATGACGTTTATATTTTTTTTCTAGAGTTTGTATCTTTGAACTCTGTAAATTTTGTCTGATAAATCGCTTGGGTTTGCGTCTGAGGATACTGGTTGTGATTTCTGACTTTTTGTTCTGCTGAGTGGTGGCAGCCTTAATGGTATGCATCTTTTTCATTTTATCAGTTTATTTTTTTTTCATACATGTTGAATTTCTGAGCTAAGCGTTTGTTTTGGTTCAAATGGTTCTTTCTTTAGGAAAACCAAGTGATGGCACTAAAGGAGAAAGGGATCGCTGCAGAGTTTCTCTCCTCAACAAAAACAGCAGTTGCAAAAGATAAGGTGGATTATCATAATGTTGCTGATATCGTATTGCAAATGGCTAGTATAAGTGCAAAATATTAGGATTTATATTGGATTAATTTTGCATGTTTTATGGATTTAAAAGGATATTATCTCTAGTAAATTCACGCTTCTCAATGAAACCGCTAGAATTCCTTCATATCTTATGCCTGAACTTCATTATTGGGCTTCTGACTTTTGATTATAACATTTCCCCCGTGTTTTGTTTGGGGGTAGGGAAAGGACCTGTGTCAGATTCACTTATATAAATCTGTGGCCAATTTCTCACTTGTTTGTGTTACTAATTTTGGAAACTGATTTTTCTGTATTATGTTTTAAGATTTATGAGGACCTTGATTCTGGAAAACCGTCTACAAGGCTGCTTTATGTGACTCCAGAGTTGATAGCAACACCAGGGTTTATGTCAAAGCTGGCAAAGATTTATTCAAGGGGTTTGTTAAGTCTCATTGCCATAGACGAGGTGTAGCTGGAATTTCTGTTGGACAAAGATATTTCTGTTGGAATTTTATGGATATCCTTAAAAATTTCACTTATGCAAAATTTTCAGGCTCATTGCATCTCTAGTTGGGGTCACGATTTCAGGTTATTCACTCATATGTTGCTACTAGCAATTTGAATTTTTATTGATGGTATCGTTTGTAGATAGTTCATGGTGGCAAGCCGCAAGCCTAAAATCAACCATAACAATATATGGTATAAGCAGCACATTGGTTGTGTGCAGGATCAACTGGCACTAGATGTTAAACTATTACTCTTGTTCCACTTAATTGTTTTTTTTTTGTAGAATATGAACTTTGTCAATCAGACATTGAATCATATGATAATATCTGCATGATCATACATATGACATATCAAAATTTAAAATAGATTCAGACTGCTATCTATTCTAACAGTCAATAGTTATTTACATTTTAAAAGGTGTTTTACATTAAAAGAAAATACTGCGATAAAGCATCAATTAATTCTTTATTTATATGAAATTTTATGAACTTGATTTAGTTCATCCAAATTTTTTTATCCAATAGTTGGATTGGTTAATTTTGTATCTCACCAAAAGTTATAAAAGGGTTAAGTGGTACAAGTGTAATAGCTTAACATCTACTACCAATTGATCTTCCACACAACCAACGGATCGTATCCCTACACGTGCGCATTAAGCATACAAAAAAATATAGAATATAAATAGGAACTAATCATCTATATTAAGAACAATTAACTAGAAACATTGTGTGATTGATAAAATCCCCCAAGGTATCATTATTAGCAACCCTTAAGCCATAAAACAAAGAGGAAAAAATCACCTTTAAAGAAATAAATGTGACAAACAGATAGGGAAATAGAGGGATGGACAGAGGAATAGAGAATAAAACAGGATATGCAGAGTAGGTATTGAGACTTGGAAAATAAGGAAAATCAGAAAAGGAAAGGAGGAAGAGAATGGGACAATCCCCAAAGATATGTAGTTTGCCGAAGACGGGCCATTTACAGAAGAAGGGAATATATGGTTGAGATGGTAGAAGAGATACGGGAGCAGCCAAGTGAGAGTTTGAGGTTTTTAGGCAAGCATATAGATATGAGAATGAGAATAGACAATAAATATGTGTGAGTGAGGGTGAGATGTGCGTGTTCTATTTGGGGTTGATGGGTCATCATTAAGATTGTTTGGGGTCATTTTGGACTTGGCGGGTCATCCAGATTTAAAACAGATCAATGATACCCATCTTTTTTCCTCTGAAGCATTGACACCATCACGAACGTCGGACACGGTCTCACCAACACTGCTAATGTTAAAAACACAGGACATCAACACTGATACACATATTTTTACTTATTTATTATAATTAAAAGAAAACAAGACCATCATTGTTAGGAACCCAAGAATTGGATTCCTAAGAAAGAACACTTTTATTGAGAACTAGGAGAGAAATCTCTCCTCCAAGGGTTTCCCCGTCACAATAGAGAACATTCTCTATTCAATAGTTGATTACAATATTCAATGATATCTCTCTAACTCCCTGACCTCTCTATTTATACAGATAGCCTTATATCAACCACAACTAACTAACTAATATTATTAACTAACTCTATTTATCTAAGTCCTAACAATCATTTATAAGAATCTAAATTGAGAATCAACTTCTTCACCAAAGCCCAAAATCCCACTAAGTACTCTTTCCTGTTGAGCAGTTCACCTGTAAAGGGAGTCAAAATTCCTAGCACAAAATACCATGAAGAAGGCAGCTTTAAAAAAACGAAGTCATTGAGAACCGGGATAAAATCTTGGAGAAAATGTGAATGATTTCCATCAACTGAAAAACTAAGCACAACACAAATTTCAGTATTTATACCTAGTCTAGTGAGTGAATCAGTGGCAGCTGTAATCAGACTCTGTAACTGATTCTTAACTAACTGACCTAAGCTCAGCGAGGATTATAGCCTAAAGCATTTGAGGCCATAGGCCCAATATTACTGAGTATAATCCTAATGCAGAATAGACTTGCTAAGTCAGAGACTTATTTATAATAGCAGCAAATAAAATTCAAGAGGGATCCTATGGGTATCAGCTGCAGTTACTGGGTGGTGAGAGGGCAAGGTAGCTCTAGTGGCTTTAGTCGTGCTACACAACCTCAGGCTTGATGCTCTCAAAGTTGCTAAAGGCTGTGGTGGAGCAAAATATTAGACACCAAAGGTTAAAGTGAAATACAAGAAGAATTAATAAATGAAAATGTTAAGTTCTAAGGTTTTGATGTCAATTTTGGTCACCAACTCATACCTTTTGTGTGATTAAATATTAAATTAATAGTGAAAACATGCTCACTCACATGTGCCATAGTTTTGCACTTGTGCATGTTAGGCACTGCCCTCGAACTAACTAATCTAAAAGCTTAAGTTTTCATGTGATGACACAGTTTTGCTTGGAGTTAATTCTGATGACATGCTATTCCCTTTTCCTTTTGTATTTGGAAACAGACCTAGCTATCGTAAGCTTTCAACTCTGAGAAAGCACCTGCCAGATGTACCAATGTTAGCTCTGACTGCTACTGCTGTTCCTAAGTGAGTTTTCTTAATTTACTTCTTTTATAGAATTAACTTGTTTGTCTTATATTTTAATTTATGACATGAACAAATTTCATATTAAATTCTACGTTTACGCATTTCAATCTATTCTTCTGACAAATAATCTTGCAATTGTTGTGGATTTCTAAAATTGTTATTCTCCTATTGGTATGTATATGTGTCTGTTGTGTGTCTGTCTGTGTATAGTATTATGATAGGGTTTCTTTTTTATTATGGGCCTGTAATATTATTTTATGATAATATGGGTTTAAACATATTCACATACAAAGAATATGCTCTGTTTATCACAATGATCATTGCATATTCTGTGTAGTATTTTTGAAGCAGGCACTCTCTTTCATCTTCTTCCTTTTTTTCCTGGTATTAAAGGGTGAGAAATGAGAATCACACTGTTGCGTTAATTCGTTGGTTATTTGTTTTATGAAGGGTTCAGAAGGATGTAGTGGAATCCTTACAGATGCAAAATGCATTAATACTGAAGACTTCTTTTAATCGGCCTAATATATATTATGAAGGTCAGTTCTGCTTGCAGTTTGATTCAAAGCTATAAATCAATCCAGATTTCAGTTTCACCCTATTTGTAGATTAAAGTTTCCCTGTTAGTAACGGAAAACCATCGCCATACACTATCAAATGTAATGTGGCTGCCACATTAATAATAAATCAGTCATGTCATTACATAAATGTTTGTGGATGCTAACTTACATTTGGTGATAAAGATGCTATGAAGATAGAAGAAAGAAAAAAACTTACAATCTAATTTCTATTTTAAAAAACAAAGAATGGGTAAGATGCAAATTCAACATTTTTGAAGAAATCCTTCCAATTCCAATCAGTAAATTTAGGGCTATTTTGAGCATTCCAGTTACTTAATGAGTTTCATTGGTGAATTGCTTTGTATGTTAATTTTTTGCATGTGATGCAGGCATACTGCTACTTATAAATTCAAACAAATCTGACTTGATTTCTTAATGATACAGTTAGATACAAAGATCTATTGAATGATGCTTATGCTGATTTATCTGATACACTCAAATCTTTGGGAGATGTCTGTGGGATAATTTACTGCCTTGAACGTTCAATGTGTGATGACTTGTCAGCTCATCTATCCCAAAGAGGCTTTTCTTGTGCTGGTAATATTTTATGTATTTTTTATGTCTTTTCAAAATGATTCATCGCAACTATCCGGACCCAAAAATATACGCATATATGTAAATCCCTTGCATTATAATATACTAAAAATTTTACATTATAATAGTTCTATACAAATTTTCATATTTTGAAACATTGATGATTTTCGTATTTCATTACTATCAAACTCTCTAAGTAACCAAACAATCAATCATTCAGCCATTCACGTAGGATAAGATGTTAAAAATTGAGAAAAAATAAGAATGAGAAGAGAGACACATAAGATTAGTATCAAAAAGCACAAAATGCAATCAAATAAATTAATATCCAATGAATACTTGATAAAGAACTAAGACTAAATTTTTTAAAGTAGGGAACGAGATTGTAACTTGTAAGTGATACTTTTCATACCCACAAAAAATGTAATTTGTACAGTGAATATGTAAAAAATGTGGGATGAGAAATTGAGGGGAAAGAAAAGTAATATTATCAAATACTGGGAGCAACTAATACACATGATACATATAATATTGAGAACACTAAAACAAAATACTTGTGTGGAAGCTGCCGCTTCAATCCTAAAAGTTTGTCTGTCCCCTGATATGATATTGGTTTTATTCATAATATTCCGGTCTTCCCAGCTTATCATGCAGGACTGAATGATAAAATGCGAACTTCAGTGCTACATGATTGGATTTCTTCAAACATAAAAGTTGTTGTTGCCACTGTTGCTTTTGGGTAAGTTTTCCCATTTCAGTTTTTTAATAAGTGGCGTGCTTTTCTCATTCTCTCTTCAATTTACTTTGAGAATCCTGGGAGTGTAGCCTGCAGTAGTCACTTGCAAGAAGACATTTGGACCTCCAGCCTTGAACTTACACTTGAAGTAGAATGCCATTGAGTTTGTTGTCCAATAATGTCAAGCTTTTTAATTTACATTCTTGACATTTGGACCTCCAGCCTTGAACTTACACTTGAAGTAGAATGCCATTGAGTTTGTTGTCCAATAATGTCAAGCTTTTTAATTTACATTCTTGCTGTTTAAGAGGAACACTTTTCCCGGGAGTGGTGGACTGATTTTATTGAATAACAAATGGTTTCTTTTAAAGGAAGTATTTCATACCCCTCCCCAAATTTTATGGGGACGTACATAATCTAATTACTTAATCTCATAAATGTATTTTGTATTAATTTTTAAGCATATTTAAACAACTTTAATTGTATGCATAGTGCTCTTACGAGGATAAGAATTTTTCACACCGTTGTCAAGATCGCCATTCCTACGATTTTTCACATGCTTTCTATGCTGGAGTTTTGGTAAGTGTCCGTTTTGGTGTAATCGTTGGTAACAGGATGTGGCATTCCCAACCACTGCAGATAGCTTGCATCATTGGCACCATTCAGAAATTGGCAATGCTACAGGGGTAGCATGTCACAACTATCCCTGCTGAAAGCTATAGCAGCGTTATTCTGAACACTATTTCAGGGCTATTTAGAACTCATTTTAGGGCAACATTTAAGAGAGTATGGCATCTCTGTCATTATTTATAGGAGTAATATGGTGAATCTAATCTATCAAAATATAATGAATCCAAGGGAGATTAATAAAACATAAGAGTAGCGAATGAGCACAAATGTGTCAAAGATATAAGTATATTCACTACATTTTATAATTTTATTCTGATGCCAAGAACTGATGACTTATTTGAGATTGTGATGTATTCCTTTCTTTTCTTTCTATACTCTACATGGAGCGTTTCTGTTGCATACAGTTACTAAGCCTTTGGTGTCCGTTCAGAATGGTTAGTGGCCGTTTACTATAAATTTGATTCAAACTTCTATGTGAAGTTTTAATGTTATAATCCTTTTTATACTCATGTGATTTTCAATTAATAGCTTAAGATCAAATTACCAGGGCATTGATAGAAAAGATGTCAGAATCGTGTGCCACTTCAATATTCCAAAGTCAATGGAATCATTCTATCAAGAGTCAGGAAGAGCTGGTCGTGATCAATTGCCCTCTAGAAGTCTGTTGTACTATGGAGTAGATGATCGCAAAAGAATGGTTGACTTGCTTAACTAGATACTTTGATCTTGTTTTCTTATTGGACATGTTTTCTCTAACTATGTTCTATTTCAGGAATTTATATTAAGAAACTCTGGGAGCAAGAAGTCACAATCCTCAAGTTCACAAGAAGAATCGTCCAGAACGTCCCTGACTGCTTTCAATCAGGTAACATCTAAATACTTGCATACTTCTGTAACATGGTATCTATTATTCACAATTCCCTTATGTATTTAGTTAAGTAATGGAGTTTATATGTTAAAAATGTAGATGGTTGAATATTGTGAAGGATCTGGATGTCGTAGGAAAATGATTATCGAAAGTTTTGGGGAGCAGGTAATGAACTACACAGCCTTAGGTATTATGTAGTGTGATTCACGTTGACACAAGTGGATACTTTACTTTGTTCAAAACAGGTAACAACATCACTATGTGGAAAAACGTGTGACTCATGTAGACACCCAAACATAGTTGCCAGAAATTTGGAGGATCTCACAGCTGCCTGTGCTCTACGCCAGCAAAGTGGTTCTCGAGTTTTCATCACCAGGTGCTATATTATTCATGTGTAAAAAACCCTCTTATGCATTAGGAGTTTAACTTAATGTTGATAATCCGAAGGACATATTGGGAATACATGATTTCCATTTGTTTGCTTTATAATAAATTATAGTAATGACGGCTATCACAGAAGCCCTCGATCGGTTTTGTTAATATTTCTGACATCAGGGCATCAAATAGTATGATATGGAAGTGATAGGGGTATATATTCCATGTTGTCTGTTGAGGTTCTCTGTATGCGTTAGTCTTTGGCTCTGTATGACCTTGTCATTGGGCAGGTTTTGTAGTACCTGCCTCTTAAGAATTAGGAAAATATATTTTATTAAATTGAAATATGTTGACAATACATCAGATATATATATATATATATATATATATATATATACACAAGATTACAATACAACCAAATCTCTATTAGTACTCCTATATAACCAAATCCCTATACTTGAGGGATATTTTTAATAATAAAACAGAAACAAATTTTGACACTCCCCCTCAAGTTGGTGAATTAGTGTTCTCCATTCTCAACCTGGATACAATTCTTTCAAAATTGCTGCTATTTAGCCCTTTAGTTAGAAGATTTGCAAGGTTGCCTTAGGAGGTGAAGAAAGTAAAAGACAAAATACTTTCATGTTTTATTACTACAGCCCTAAACTGTTTATATAGGAAAAGAAATAACAATAGTAATATTGAGTAAAAGTGACAGAATAAAAATAAACATAATAATATAAAATAAAAGAGAATAAAATCTAATTTCTTTTTTATTCTTCAACACCCCCCCTCAAGTTGGTGCATAGATATCTGTCATGCCCAACTTGGCTATAAGTCGCTCAAAATTGGGTCTTGCCAAACTTTTTGTCAAGATATCAGCAGTTTGCTGATTGGATGTCACAAATGGTAGGCATATAACTCCAGCATCAATTTTTTCTTTTATGAAATGGCGGTCAATCTCAATATGTTTGGTTCTATCATGTTGTACAGGGTTGTGAGCTATGCTTATTGCTGCTTTGCTATCACAGAACAATTTTAAGGGTGAGTCAACTTTCATTTTCAGTTCGCCCAAGAGTTTACGAATCCATAAAAGTTCACAAATTCCTTGAGCCATTGCTCTGAATTCAGCTTCTGCACTGCTTCGAGCAACAACCCCTTGTTTCTTACTTCTCCAAGTAACTAAATTTCCCCAAACATAGGCACAATATCCGGTGGTGGATTTTCTATCAGTAATTGATCCTGCCCAATCAGCATCTGTAAATATAGAGACTTCTCTGTCATTAGTTTTCTTGAAGTACAAACCCTTTCCAGGATTGGATTTCAAGTACCTTAAGATTCGATAAACTGCCTCCAAGTGTTCTTCATAGGGAGAATGCATGAATTGACTTACAACACTCACAGAGAAAGCGATGTCAGGTCTTGTGTGGGCTAGATAAATAAGTTTGCCGACTAACCTCTGGTATCTTCCAATCTCTACAAGAACACTGCCTTTCTCCCAAAGTTTAGCATTTAAATCCATAGGAGTATCTGCTGGTTTACACCCACTCATCCCAGTTTCTTCCAAGAGATCTAAGATGTATTTTCTTTGAGAAACAACAATTCCCTTCTTTGAGCGAGCAACTTCCATACCAAGAAAGTATTTAAGCGCACCTAAATCTTTGATCTCAAATTCTTTTTTTAAATTTTTCTTCAATCTTTCCATCTCAACAATGTCATCTCCTGTGAGAATAATATCATCTACATATACAATTAGAATTGTAATTTTACCAACATCAGAGAACTTCATGAACAAAGTATGGTCTGATTGTTCCTGCATATATCCTTGCCTTTTAACCGACTGAGTGAATTTCTCAAACCAAGCCCTTGGAGATTGCTTGAGACCATAAAGGGATTTTTGTAGTTTGCACACGTTTGAACCAAATTTATCTTCAAAGCCAGGTGGACTATCCATGTATACTTCCTCCTCCAAATCACCATTCAGAAAAGCATTCTTTACATCAAGTTGGTTAAGAGACCAATCTAAATTCACTGCCAAGGACAAGAGAACTCTAATAGTGTTTAATTTGGCAACGGGAGCAAAAGTCTCTGAGTAATCAATGCCATATGTCTGAGTAAACCCTTTAGCAACCAAGCGTGCCTTGTATCTTTCAACTGTGTTATCAGAATTATATTTCACAGTAAATACCCATTTACAGCCAACAGTATTCTTTCCTGTAGGTAACGTCATGACTCTCCAAGTTTGATTCTTCTCAAGAGCTCTCATCTCCTCAAGAACAGCTTCCTTCCACTTTGGAATTTTTAGAGCTTCCTGTATATTTTTTGGAATTTCTACAGTAGACAACTTAGAGGTAAATGCAGCAAATGAAGAAGACAATTTTGAGTATGACACATAATCAGACAAAGGATATTTAGTGCATGATCTAACAGGTTTTCTAATTGCAATAGGAAGGTCTATATCAGGATACTCGACATGACTCTTAAGAATAGAAGAAGACTTACTTGTATCAAGATGATGTGTTGGATTATATATTGGTTCAGAATCTTGGCAGGGTCGGAGAATGGGTCATTCATTTCTCTGTTTATGGTTTCTTCTTTCAAAGACATTTCCCTTCCAAGTAGGGTCAATTGTAGTACACCTGCTTTGTGTCTCTTTATCTGAATCATTATGTTGTGGCATTTCAGATGGTCCTTCATTATTATTGAGTTCAAGAATTTTATCATTGTGATTTTGATTTGAAGTTGTCGCCCTCGAATCTGTTGAAACCTCATTCATAAGTGGATTGAGTTCCAATTTAGATTCTTGGGCATTTTCTTTTGGTGCATCAATATAAGTCTCAGAATTTTGTGACAACACTATATCACTTAAACTAATGATGTTTTCAAAAGTAAAAGATAAATCTTCCTTAAAATTTCCCCCCTGAAGATGAATGTCAGTAAAAAATGGTTGATTTTCAACAAAAGTAACATCCATGGTTACAAAAATTCTTTTTGATTTTGGTTCAAAACACCGATACCCCTTTTGAGTTGGAGAGTAACTGGTAAACACACATTTTATTGCTCGTGGATCGAGTTTGTCAAGGTGTTTATGTTCATGAACAAAAGCAGTGCAACCAAAAACTTTTAGTGGCAAATTAGCAGAGACAATAGTCAAAGAAAAATAATTTCGAAAAACATCAAGAGGTGTACGAAAATCTAAAACTTTAGATGGCATTCGATTAATTAAATATGATGCAGTTAAAACAGCTTCACCTCACAAATATTTTGGAACCTTATTTGCAAATAGTAAAGCTCTAGCAACCTCAAGAAGATGCCTATTCTTTCTCTCTGCAATTCCATTTTGTTGGGGTGTATTAACACAAGAACTTTGATGAATAACCCCATTTGCAAGAAAAAAATCGGACAAAAGTATATTAAAATATTCTTTACCATTGTCACTTCTGAAGACTTGAATTTTTGTTTGGTACTGAGTGTGCACCATTTTAAAGAAATTTTTGACAACCTGTCCAACTTCCGATTTTTCTTTCAATAAATAAACCCAACAAATTCTAGTATGATCATCAATAAAAGTTATAAACCATTTTTTATTAGAAAATGTGTTTATTCTATTAGGACCCCAAACATCACTATGAATAATTGCAAACGGTTTTGATTGTTTATATGGTTGTGTAGAAAAAGAAGAACGGTGATGTTTAGCAAATTCACAAATTTCACAATGAAATAAAGACGGATCCTTCTTAGAAAATAATTTAGGAAACAAATGTTTCAAATACGGAAAACTAGGATGTCCTAACCGTAAATGCCATAACATAATATCATCATTATTAGAAGAAACAAAAATAGATTCAAAGCAGGTACTTGTTTTTTGTTGGTCTTTGAAATCGAGTCCATTGTCAAGATAATAGAGTCCTCCACTCTCCTTAGCATTGCCAATCATCTTCCCCGTGCTCAAATCCTTAAAAGTGCAATGAGAATGAAAGAAGTTAGCTTGACAATTTATATCCTTTGTTAATTTAGTAATGGATAACAAATTACATGATAAATTAGGAACATGTAAGACATCTTTTAAGGTTAACTTAGGTGACAAAATAACAGAACCTTTCCCTGCAATGGCTGAAAGAGAGCCATCTGCAATTTTAATTTTGTGGTTACTTGCACAAGGACTATAAGAAGAAAATAGACTCGACTCCCCAGTCATATGATCAGTAGCACCAGAATCGATAATCCAAGTATGGCTGGGAGTGACACTAAGTAGAGCAGTATTTGGAAAATTACCTCTTTGAGCTATAGAGCAAGAAGAAGTTTGAGACTCAAGAAGTTTGTACAATTGATCTAACTGTTCCTTGGTGAAAGGAGATGGGCTTGAAGGAGACTGCTTATCTTGATCAGATGTACCAGCTTGGAGCGCATGACCTTCGTTTCTTTCCTTTTTCTTCCAATTTAGAGGTTTTCCATGGAGCTTCCAACATGTATCACGTGTGTGCCCTGTACGTTTGCAATGTTCGCACCATGGTTTCTTGCCAACGCTCTTCCCTTCTTCATTCTTAGTGACTAGGGCAGAGCTTTCAACCTCACCAACAGAAGGTGACTTACCCATCATAACACCTTGTCTCGCCTCTTCTCTTCTAACTTCTGAGAATGCTTCCCGAAGTGATGGCAATGGGATCTTTCCCAATATTCTGCCTCGGACTTCATCAAGCCGCTTATTAAGCCCAACCAAGAACATGAATACACGATCGTTCTCCTGTCTCTTAAGAAACAAAACACTGTCCTCACAACACTTCCAATGATCATCATAGCATAGATCCAATTCTTGCCATAGTGTCATCAACTCATTATAATAGGTAGTGACATCTCTATCTCCTTGTTTGGCATGCCACAATCGTGATTTGAGATCGAAAATTTGAGAAGAATTATGAACATCAGAGTATGTTTCTTTGACAGCCTCCCAAACTTCCTTCGCAGTAGGCAAAAACATAAAAGGTTTTTTGATTGTTGATTCCATACTACTAAGCAGCCAAGCAATAATAACAGAGTTCTCAGATTTCCAAAACCTGTAATTCGGATCAGTTGTGGCAGGCATTTGCACCTCTCCTGTTAGGAAACCAAATCTGCCCTTACCATCTAAAATCAATCTTGCGGTTTGGGACCATTCAACATAATTTTTTCCGTTTAGTTGCTGGATTTCAACCTTGAGGGCATTAGAAGTTCCCTCATGGCCAAAAAAGTTGTTGGAAAAACCATTATGGTTGCCTGGGCCGCTGCCATTGCTGACTGTGCCGCTGCCATTGCCGCTGCCACTGCCATCTGTGCCATTGCTACTGCTGTCTGGGGTGTTGCCTAAATTGTTGACGTTGTTGACTACTTCTGAGTTTTTATCCAAACCGTCGTTGTCGCCGCTACCCATGAGGGCTACCTTCCATGGGGTACTCTGTGCCATAGCTCAGTTGGTTGGAGCGCCAAACCCTAATGGTTGTGGAAAGGTTTACAGAACCCTAACCAGAGCTCTGATACCATGAAGAAAGTAAAAGACAAAATACTTTCATGTTTTATTACTACAGCCCTAAGCTGTTTATATAGGAAAAGAAATAACAATAGTAATATTGAGTAAAAGTGACAGAATAAAAATAAACATAATAATATAAAATAAAAGAGAATAAAATCTAATTTCTTTTTTATTCTTCAACAGGAGGAGACATATAGAGTGCAAATTAGGACACTATCAAGTTTTTCTTTGATGAAATGTCTCACCTTCAATATGCTTGGTTTTGTCACGCTGCACTGGATTATGTGCTATGTTAATAGTAGATTTACTATCACATTAGAGTTTAATTGGTTCATCCCACTTTATCTTTAGGTCCTCCAAAATGAGCTTCAACCATAGTAACTCACATATCTCTTGTGCCATTGCCCTAAATTCTACTTCAACACTGGATCTCGATCCCACATTTTGTTTCTTACTCTTCCAAGTCACAAGATTCCCACATAGGAAAGTGTAATATCTTGTGGTTGGCCTTTATCAACAATTGACCCTGCATAGTCAACATCAGTATATGTTTCAAGATCATCATTTCCATTTCGTCTGAACAAAATTCCTCTTCTTGAGGTTCTTTTCAAATATTGCATGATTCTGAGTGCGGCTTGCAAGTGTACCTTCTTTGGTTGGTGCATGAATTGATTGATTAGGCTTACAGCGAAGACAACATCAGGTCTAGTATGTGAAAGATATACGAGTCTTCCAACTAATGTTTGATACATTTCCTTGTCAACTGCAATGTCATCTTCTGCATTTCCCAACTTTAAATTTGGATCTATTGGTGTACTTGTTGGCTTGCATATTGTCTTGCCCGTTTCTTGCAAAAGATCTAATGTATTCTGTTGGGATATGAAAATCCCTTTCTTAGAGTGAGCCATTTCAATTCCCAAGAAATACTTCAATTTTCCTAAGGTTTTAATCTCAAATTCCTTGGCTAGGTGTTGTCCTTACAGGTGTTGCTCCTTTTCATCATCACCGGTCACTATAATATCGTCCACATATACCAATAACATTGTTACTCCCTTTGACTCAGAGTGTTTGATAAAGATGTTATGATCTTCTTGGCTTTGTTTGAAACCTAGACCCACCATGACTCTAGCAAACATCCCAAACCACGCTCATGGCGATTGTTTACGCACATATAAAGTCTTCTTTAGCTTACAAACGGTGTTGGTAGTAATATGCTCACTATATCCAGGGGGTAAGTCCATATAAATCTCTTCTTGTAGATCTCCATGGAGGAAGACATTTTTTACATCATATTGGTGCAAGTTCCAACTGTAATAAGTTCCTAGAGATAATTTCTTGACGATATTCATTTTTCTAACTCGAGCAATTTTTCCAAGTAATTCATTTTAGTTACCAACCTTGCCTTGTACCTCTCAATAGACCCATCAGCCTGGGACTTTACGGTGTATACCCACTTGCATCCTACAAGTTTCTTTCCATTTGATAGAGGGATCAAATCCCAAATACCGTTCTTGTCCAATGATTCCATTTCTAAGTTCATGGCTTGTTTCCATTTCATGTCAGACAATGCTTCAGATAGAGAGGTAGGTATTGTGGTAGTGTTCAGGCTTGTGAGGAAGGCTTTATGGGTAGGTGAAAATTGCTCAAAGCACAGGAAGTTGGATTGAGGGTAGAGTGGCTTCTTGGTACATGTCCTAGTATTTTTTCCAAGGGCAATTGGGATATGGAGGTCATCATAAGTTGGTGGTGTGTTGGATTCTGATTCCTGTGCATGAGAAGATTCATAGATTAGATTACTAGAGTTTGAAGTGTCAAGGGAAGTTACCTCATGTAAAGTCAGATTGGACTCTTGGATGTGAATAGATTCAGAAATGACCTTTGTTCTTCTTGTATATACTAGATTCTTCCTACATCTTACATCCACCATTTCCATATTTCGTAGAATCAATTTCATTTTCAATGTTGTTGATTGTAGTTCAATTTCCATTTCTTCCCTTCTAGTTTCAGTTTCAATTTTTGGATTGAGAGTCAAGTTGGGAAGTAGAAGAGACTCATCTTCTTTACATATATTCTCTCCCCTTGAAGATGAGTTTGACCGAAGTAACTTTCTTGTTCACGGAAGATGACATCTTGAGAGACAAATAATTTATGGGATGGTGGATGATAGCATTTGCAACCCTTTTGAGTGGAAGAGTATCCGATAAAGACACATTTTAAGGATCTAGGATCAAGTTTTTCTCTACCCAAATATTGTAGGGGTAAGGTTACTAGAAGTGGATACATCAGGATAAAACGAGGCCAGAGCCTCCACAAGGGTTTTGGAAGCAAGAATGCTAGAAGGTAAACGATTTATGAGATACAATGCATATAAAATTGCCCCCCCAAAATTTCTTGAGAACTTTATTTTGAAATCATCACTCGGGATTGATCTAACAAGTGTCCATTTTTCCTCTTAGCAATCCCATTTTATTTGGGTGTTTTAGCACATGAGGACTCATGAATAATGTCCTCCTTTTGACAGAAAGAATTAAGTTTGTGATTAAAGTAATCTTTGGCATTATCGGACCTAATCCTCTTAATACTCACTCCAAATTCGTTTTTATCATGGCGAAAAACTGTACAAAAACAAAATTGACTTCAAATTTTTATTTTAGTAAGTAAACTCAAGTAACCCGAGTACAATCAAAATTCGTTTTTATCATGGAGAAAAACTTTACAAACACAAAATTGACTTCAAATTTTTATTTTAGTAAGTAAACTCAAGTAACCCGAGTACAATCATCAATAAAGGCTACAAACCAACGGGCACTCGATATATTTGGAACATCAGAGGGACCCCATACATCAATATGAACTAAATAGAATGGAGAAATAATCATTTGGTTACTAACTGGAAAATGTACATGTTTGTGTTTAGCAAGGTCACACACCTCACTGTGAAGACTCTCCACATCTAATTTCTTGAAGAGGGAAGGAAACAACTGCTTTATGACTCTAAATATAAGATGACCAAGGCGACAATGTGAAGACTCTCCACATCTAATTTCTTGAAGAGGGAAGGAAACAACTGCTTTATGACTCTAAATGTAGGATGACCAAGGCGACAATGGTACAAAATGGCGTTGTCCCTGTTGGTCTTCATTGTTTAAGAATAAAAAAGGAGTTGCTATTGCTGAGTAGATTTGGAGGAAGATTTTGGTTATCCAAGTAATAAGGACCATTCCATTCTCTAGCATTACTAATTTTTCTTCCCAAATTCTTGTCCTAAAGGACACAAGATTTGTTATAAAAAACATTACATGATAGGTCTTGTGTTAGTTTTTATATTGAAATTAAGCTAGTGGATAATTTAGGAATATGAAGGACATTTCTTAGAGTTATGGATGAGCTTATTTGGGCATCTCCTTGACCTGCTGTAGTTATAAGGGTATCATTTGCTGTAAATATTTTCTTATTGCTAGGGCAAGGTGAATAAGTGGAGATGTGTGTAGGTAAAGGTGTCATGTGGTCAGTGGCTCTAGAATCCAATATTGGTTATAGGGTGTATCTAAAGCATTAAGTCCAACAGAAAATCAGTGTGTACCTGAATATACCAAAGAACTAGTACCAGTTGGTTTCTCCAACTTACTAAGAAAGGATCTCATTTTCTGTACTACGTTTTCAGTGAGTCGACCTCTTTGCTGTCTTCAACAACCATGATTAATACCATGTGAAGGTGTCTTCTTCAAGAGAACAAAAAATAACCAAAAACAGTAGTAAAATAGGACCAACAAGAAGAAAGTGTCCTCTAACGCAGCAATAGTGGTACTTGTGTGAACAGTGCAGCAATTAGCAATGGTCGCGTAAACAGAACCCCGATGAACAATACTTGCCGGGAAACAGAACACGGTAGTAGAGACGGGTTGTTTGACTGTGAATAGATATAAAAATGCTACAATTAAGGAGCAAAAGATAGACAATTACTGCTATGAATACGGAAAAACAAGGGAGACAGCATGCAAAGACTGCGGTTAGGGTTTATGCGGAAGCAAGGCCCCCCAAAATTGGGAGCTCTGATGCCATTGCAAGAATTAGAGAAATATATTTCATTGAATTGAAATATGTTGAAATTCATCCGGTGTGTATACAAGATTACTATACAACCAAATCCCTATTAGTACTCCTATATAACCAAATCCCTTGAGAGATATTTTTAATAATAAAACAAAAACAGATTTTGACACTACCATGTGATTTTGCCTTTAGTCCTCTTATGTATAGACTTAAAGAAAAAAAATGTAAGACAGAAAAAGATAGAGGAGGAAACTCAAAATAATTTAGTTTTCGCCAACAGGATTGTGTGCTGATTTCTTGTTTCTTAATACTTTATGGTTATTCCTTTTTACCTTGTAATTGGCTTTGCGGTGCCGGTGATTTTCTTATGCTAGATTAATTAATCCCGTTAAATAATGCGTAGTTTACTTGTTTCTCGACCACTTTAATTTTTCAGTTCCGCTGGTGCAATTGATGGAGAACAGTTATCTGAATTCTGGAATCGAGATGAGGAAGCAAGTGGATCGGAGGAAGATATTTCTGACTCAGATGGGGGTACCAAGTTTATTTCAGTTGCATGTGTTTTACTGTTAGAGTGATGTAGTGGTTAGTAGATTATTTATTCATGTGTATGAATTTTCATTGGCAGACGATAATGAGGCTGTCAACAATCTAGGCCGGTCAAAGTTTAAATCCAGACTGGGAGTAAATGAAAAGCTTGATTTGTTACAGCGGGCAGAAGAAAACTACTATCGTAAAGAGAACTCTGAAAGACAGGTTCATCTTTTATGTACTATACCCACTCTGTTAATTGAAAAAGTGGTCTTTATTTTTCTCTATCCTTCATTCTATTTCCCATGGTTAGAGCTTTTGGCTAGTGACACGATAACAGAACTTGTTATGAACTTATGATTAGCAATCTGTAACTGGAAAGGTTGAATAGTTATTTTAAAGTCTCTGCTTATTTATATTCTTAGCTCAGTACTATTAACATCAATGCAGCAGAAACTGTTACAATGCCGCTATCTTCCTGTCTTCATACTCACTTATCTAATATGATTTACAGAGCAACAAAGTTGACAAGAATGCTATTTCTGATGAAATGCGAGGGGCAAGCAGGCAGAGATTACAAAATGCTTTAAAACAGGCTCAGCAACGGCTTGACGACTTAAAGTATGCATTGCATTCTTCTTGCTTGTTTGATTTCTTTCTTATCACATCTTAGCTGCCTTACCAAGAAAACCACCCATTCGGAATTTCTCATCTCCTAGATATAACAAGTGCGCAATGTATTTGAGATGCAATAGCACCATTTTCAAGGATTATAGTCCTCTAAAGATTTAAGTGTTTCACATTAGTCCTCTAAAGATTTGTCATCAAATTAATCCCTTAAAGACTAATTAGTCTCCAAATAGTTTTTCACCAAAGAAGTCCCTCAAAAATACAAAATTGTCACCAACATTTGTCCTTTTGTATCACCACTTTAATCCTTCACATAGATGAATTTGTTGACAACTCTGTATTTTTGAGATATCAAGTGTTTGTTTGTTTACACATATACACCTGTCCACAGCAAATTTGACTCTTGGATGCATAATGAATACATGGTAACTTTGTGACAAATTCTTTGAAGGACTAGTATGACGATACTTCAATGTTGAAGGGTTTTAATTTGCAAACCAAAATCATCAGGATTAACGGAGCAATACCCTCATCTTTGGAGGATTAAGTTGAGAGTTTAGTGTCTTCATTCCATTTGTGAACTATTTAAATAACAAACCTAAATTTTCACCATAACTCACTAAACTATGTCACAACTAAAGCATATGCTTTCAAGTTCCAAGTCCTTGTTTATTATCATAATATCATGTGTGTTCAGGACACCTGCCTCACCACCTAACAACTCGAATCAGCAATTATAGTTAGGACGTGAGCTGTTTCCTTATTTCTTAATTTAAAATGTTTATTCAGGATTGAAATGGAAACATCGGCTTCTCTTCTTGAAGATGAATGCTACAAGAAATATGGCAAGGCTGGCAAATCATTCTATTATTCACAAGTGGCAAGTACTATCAGGTGGCTGACAACTACAAGTTCTATCAATCTGATGAACCGACTTCGTGCAATTAATCCTCCCACATCAGTGAATGTCTTCTCTGAAGCTGAACATCCCCTCACACCGCTACCTGCTTCAGATCCTTGTGCAAAAGAAAAAACTAGCAATGAGCTCTCAGGCAATGCTATAACAGAAACTATCCCATGTGATGTGCCATTGGAAAGTTCTAATATAAACTTGCCACCAATACCATCCTTCTCTGAATTTGTAAATAGTAGGAAAGCGATAAGAAACCAATCAAGTGATACCAAAAAACACTCATCAAGATTAGAGAAGAAGATGAAGATACAGTAGATTGACTCTTGTATCTACTATTAATGTTTGTGAATTTTAGTTACAATATGTATGAAGTGCCAACATTGGGTTTTGTAAAATAATTTGCAGTGTTTTTCCATTAGCTTTTCTAAATAAGAATAATCAGTAAAAGTTCTATATGAGCGATCAAAGAACTGTTGATGCATTATATGGATTGGTGAGGTTATTTATCCTTATGGATGTGTCATTCTTAAATCATTATGGAAGGAGATATTATAAATAGTCCCCCGAGATTAATTTTGATACACTGTTACTGTAAATTTTTTTATAATGTCAACCAATTACAAACTTTCATTTATATGACTTTTAAGGTAGAAAGAATTAAAGTCAAATATTTTTTATGATCTAAGAGTTGCGATTAACTTACATTTGGAATGAAATCAGGAGGTATTGCATGGGAAATTTAACTGTTTAATTCATCTCATTGTTCTTGGTAATTTGAGAAATACTATAGTTTCATCCTAAATTTGACTTTATTATTGTTCATATCAAAGACACAAATTTAAATAATATGGATAATATTCTCCTAAATGTGTGTTGGTCTAAATCACGGATATCAAAACACATAAGATGTTACACACTCCTTATTCAATAAGAGCTGAACTTCATTAGTTTGCACTTGGCAGTGGAAATTTTCCAACAAAGTCAGATGTAAGACTACCTAGGTAAAGATGGTCCTCAAACTCCACAGCTGAAGTTACAAAATTGATCACCTTCCCTTCACTATCACCAAACTTTCTGATAATCTTGCCATCAGCTGCCACATTCACCACCGTCGCAGACTTCCATGCTCCATTTATCATATTAAATAGCTTTGGAGATGAAGCTAATAAGTGCTTGGATACCTTAGACGTGTGCACAAACCTCATCTTTTTAGAAGTGAACTGTAGCATCAAATTGAAGAAAATCAAATAAGCACCATATATGAAGTTTTCTTGTTACTTTTTACAAGACATTTTTTAAATTACAAGATACATTTATTACCTTTTAACAAAAACATCCGTAAAATAAATGGAGAGAATTTAATGATAAAAGATAATTTTTAGAAAATGCACATTAGTTCATATTAGAATTACTTGAACCAAAGAGATCCAGAATGAGCCATCAGGAGCAAGATTAATATTGTCAGGTCCAGCAGGGAGATTTTCAATGTAAATATCTGTTTTGCCTTTGTTAACTCCTTTTAGCCAATGCCTCAAACACCTAAACCTGGTTCAGAAAAAATAACTACATCAAATAAGATACAAACATGGAAAGTACACCAGTATAAAAATATGTATCAGTAATTTCATTTCTATCTAAGACTACATACACTAAATGTATTTATCCGTTAATACTCTGAGCCAAAATTTCATTCACCTGATGATTTTGAAAGATTTTTCTTCTGATAAAAAGGTCTTGTAGTATATAAGACTTTTGAAAAATATAAATACTTTAGATGGGTTCAAATTAAGACTCTATAAATATTCAAGATTCTTTAAAAGGTTATTCTGATTTTATTTTTTTAATGGACAGCAAAAATCTGATGTGTAAGAACTGAGTCAATGATCCGATGAATTCGATATAAAACTATTATAAATGTATTTTTTAATCATTATGTATTATTTTTCTCATTTTAATTTAATACTTTACTTTAATAGTATAAAAAATCTTTAATATTTTTTTATTATTATTTAAAATAAGTATTTTAAATTTTAAAAATGTAAACCTAATTGAATTAAAACAATTCAAATAGTTTTCATATGTTTGATTAAATTCGAATTTCTTGAAAAAATGTCACAAAAGTCAAATCAAACTAATCACTTTTTATTGATTTGTACTTTTTCTTCCAAAAACCTAACCAAACAAATCGTTACAGCGCTAGCGAAATCTACTACTAGTATTTATGCAAAAACATGTTATAAAAACGCTAAATAAAATGATTTATATGCAACTAAG
>JBBPBR010000001.1:13755925-13775178 GCA_037974775.1 Cicer pinnatifidum
AAGTCATAAATGTTAATTTATTAGAGTTTGACACTAATATCATACTCTAGAGATAACCGAACTCTTTTGACGGAAGAAAATATTATGGAATAGTTTTATGAAATAATGCCATACTCTAAATTTAAATTTCAAATCACCGTAGTTTTTCACATCCCTTAAACTATATTGATATCACCAAATTGAAACTCAAATTAAGAAGAAAATTAAATGTCAATAATTTTAAAAATAAAATACCAAAATTGAGGAAATAAAAATAAGAGATGAAAATTTGAGAACCAAAGCTACTTTTAGCCTCCTTATTTTGTAAGCCATTACTTAAGGTATTTTAGGATCTTGCACTTAATGCTTACAAGCATTTTGTGCAATTTTAAACCCTACAACTTATGTTATTTTTATGGTTACAAGTATGTTACAATCAAGTTTATAACTTCAATATTTATTGTAAGTTTATATATCTGATGCTAAAACAATAATGAAAATAAGTTATATATGTTTTCTAAAAACAAGGTGGATAATTTTTTTTTAATAAAAATATGATTAAAAAAAAGATAATTTAATACTCAATTTATCTTAAAAATAGACGATTTGACCCAAACTGATTCAAATGTTGTAATTGACCATTTATTTTTTAAACCTAAACTAAAATCCTCCTGTATAGTCTAAGTTCCAATTTTAACTAAACTCGACCCAAACCAACTCATGTACGGCGCTATCCTATTCTATGCCACAAACATATATAACAACCTACCACAACAAGAAAACTAACATAGCCATTAATTATATGTCTTGTACTCACCTTAATTGAGAACCATTCACTTGTGAAAGAATAAGACTGAAACCATCTTCTGTAACCTTGTACAACCCCTGCAAAATATAATTATGTGTTGTTTAATCATGCATGATTTTATACCATAGACATAGTCTTTTCTAATTCAATTCAATAAAATCCACAAATGAATTATTTACCTTGGAAGTATCACAAACAATAAGACCACCATCTTTTGATGTAGTTATTCCAAGCAAAGTAGAACTATCTATATACTTCCAATTCTCCCAATTTCCATCCCTTGGCAATCTTTTAATCCAACCATCTCTTGTAGCTGTATAGATGGTACCTTCTTTATCGACACAAACATCTTCTGGTTGCTTCAAAAATCCTTCTCCAAGTTTAATCACATTCTGCTTATTAAGGAAACAATTAATCAAATGTTACTAATAATCTAACGGCTGCGATCAATTGACAATAGAAAAAAAAAATTACACTAACATAACGACTGTGATCAATTGACACTAGAATTTTTTTTTCACTAACAATATATATAAATGAAATTATTTATATAGTGTAGAAAATAATAATAACATCTTATAAAATGTATTCATTAAATTTTTACCTGTAATTGGTTGTTTTTGGTTGAAGGAGTGGAATATACATTTTGTGGTACTTCAAGCAAAATTGGATCAATGGGTGAGAAGTAGAAAACTTGAATTGTGAGAGCAACTAAAACTGCTAGAATCAAGCTTGAGGTTAGAGTGACACACAACATTTTCGTGTGGTTGTAATGCAATGCTCTTTGAGTCGTACGTGTCTTATCCTATTATATATAGCACATTTAATTTATAGTCACATTTTTATTGAATTGTCTTTTATTAAGGTATGTGTTGGCACCGAGAAAAATTAAAAGTTTGAAAACCTAACTAATTGGTGACTTGGTAAACACCTTTATCATTTTTTAGTAAAAAAATAATTTTATTATAAAGATAAAAAAAAAAATGTTATTTTTAAAACAAAAAATTTGAATTTTTTAAAAAAATTTGTGTTCCAAAAAACTTGTAAACAATTTCAAGAACATATATGTTCGGAAAACTTAAAAAAGTTTTTTGGAATAAAATATTTGAATTTTTTTAAAAATATTTGTTTTTTGAAAAATACAAAATTTAAATTTTCTAAAATAAAAAATCTTTTTTAAATTTTTTATATCATAAAATTCAAATTTTCTAAAACAGATTTATGTTCTGAGTTTTTTTTTTCGAAACCCTTAAATTAAGTGAGATTGTATGAACAAGATATTTAAGTTCTACTTGGTTATTTTTGTGGAACATGAAGAGCATTTGAGTATTGTGTTGCAAGTGACGAAGGATATACTATCTTTGCTTCAAGATTTTAGAAAGAGTTGAATAAAATGGTTATCTTTTTCTAAAAATAGATCATTTTACAATTCGATGAAAGTTTTTCAATTGAATAGAAACACGCACGATATTGCTAAAATAAAAAACTATTCCAATCAATTTTCATAAACAAATTAATTACTTGAACTATGATTAAAACCCACTTCAATCATACTTCAATTAATATAACAATACAAAAATTGATATCAATTAAAATGGTAACTGATAATGAAGTTTACACAAGTGAAATTCAGATTTCAACATAATTCAAGATCATACAAATTACAAATTTTAGCACAAGAAAGTTTTATCAAAATTGTAAATTGAAATCAATATACAAATTCCTATAAATAATCGCTACAAAAAAAACGCTATTTAGCCACGTTCAAAACCGTGACAAAATTGTCAATTCACCGTGGCAATTAAAATTAGCCATGCTAACCATTTCCATGGCGTAGTTGGGCGTCGCAATTTATTAGCCACAGTTAACATTTATATTAGCCACGCCTAAAAAGAGTCGTAGTAACATATTCTTAGCCACATTTATTTTACAGTTAGCCACGGCTAAAATCGTGTTAAATGATAAAATGAAAATATATTTTGTTTTTTCATTTGCTACGGTCCAACCGTGGCTAAATGTTTTTTTTTTTTTTTTAATATCAATTGCAAGTTTGTTCTTGTTTTTGTCATATCTTTTTCTAACAATAAAGTCAAACCAAACATTGTAATATCAGGAAAACATTCTTAACCAATATAACAACAGTAACTAATTAACATTCTAAAACCATCATTGATATAAAAATATAAAATGGTTTATACCAACAAAAAAACATTGATCAAAGTAGTCAAACATTCTAAAATCTTATACATAAACTAATGAAACATACAAAAATTGTTGACAACATCAGAGTAGTCTAGAGCAAAAGCAAAACAATCTACTAAACATGTATTCCTTCCATTTGCAATCCAAATAGCAACATATATATTCCTTCCATTTGCTTGCATACAACAAAAAACACAATCCTTCCATTTGTAGTCCTTCCATTTATATTACTAAGCTTGAAGATTGTCTTTTGTTCGATTTTTATCATCAAGTATTGTAAACAATACATTATCAAAAATATTCTTCTCAATGTGCATTGGATCAAGGCAATGACGAATAAGATTATGCTCCCAATAAGGTAGATCCCAAAAGATACTCTTTTTCTTCCATTATAGTGGGCCTTCCTAACTCGTACCCTCATCACGTGACCTTTTTCGACTATATTCCTCAATTTTTTCAAGCACCTCCGGTCCTGACATTGGAACAGGGGAAGATCTAAACTCCAAAGATCCATCAAATGAATGTTTGTTGTACCTATACTTGTGATCATGTGGTAAATATCGACGATGCCCCATGAAACAATTTTTTCTACCAAATTTCAACCTTTTAGATTCTGTATCAAATCTACATGATGGGCAAGCAAACAATGTGTGTGTATTCCACCCAGATAAGTTATCAAGACCAGGAAAATCACTAATGGTACAAAACAAACTAGCACGCATATGAAACATTTCATTTGTAGAGGAATCATAAGCCTCCACACCATTCCATAATATTTTTAACTCCACAACTAAAGGTTGTAGGTAAAGATCAATACTATTACCAGGCATCTTGGGACCAAGAATTATCATTGACATGATAAGAGAAGTTTGCTTCATACAATACCATGGAGGGTAGTTATAAAGGTACAACATCATACGCCAAACACTATAAGTAGAACTTAAATTTCCGAATGGATTGAAACCATTTGTAGCCAAACCAAGTCTTACATTACGAGGATCTGAAGCAAAGTTTGGATAAAATGAATCAAAGTCCTTCCATGCTTTACTATCTCTTGGATGCCTTAACAATCCATCAGGGTTTGCCACTGTAGCATGCCATTTCAATAGCTTTGATATTTTAGGAGACATGTATAACCTTTTCAACCTAGGTATAAGTGGGCAATATCGAAGTACTTTAGCGGATTTTGGCTTCTTTTTCTTTTGGAAATCTGTTAGATGATTTTCACCACCATCATTTTCATTTGATTTCCATCTAGACATATTACACTTCTTACATTTATCTCTCTTCTCATCCTCCAATGATCCCCAATACAACATGCAATTATTTGGACATGCATGAATTTTCTCATAGCTTAGACTTAACATCTTAATCATTTTTTTTGCTTCATTGAAAGATGTCGGTAGTTTAGCATGGGGTAAAACATCATTTAGAAGCTCAATGATCATTGAAAATGTCTTATCAGTAGCACCACATAAAAAATTTATATGATATAGACGAACAATAAATGACAATTTGCTATATTTTGTGCAACCATTATAAAGTTCTTGATTCCCATCTTCCATCAACTCTCTAACTTTTTTAAAATCCTCATAGCTTGCATCCTTTGCACCCTTAGGGTGGTTACTATTAGGAATATTTGATCGTCCATCATCTTGAATTCCTTGATCATCTATGACACCAAATACGTCATTCAACAGATCTTGCATTGGATATTGTCTATCTAATGCTTCTTTTACTTGGTTCACTAACTCAACATTGGATTGCACACATTTTTCCCCATGCATGTACCAAAATGTGTACTTGGTTGGAAAACCCATTTGTAAGAGATGACTAGACACCTCAACTCTATCACCCTTATGACTAAATTTGCATGAAATACAAGGACACCAAAATTTCCCATTCATTGCAGAATTTGAAAACGCAAAATCCAAAAATTGGTTTACTCCATTTAAGAAATCTTTTGAGCTCAATGGTTTATCAATCCAACTCTTATCAATCATAGTTGGATGAATCTGTTTTCATATTTGAATAAAATTATTATGGCATTTAAGGTATCAAATAATAATATAAAGAAATTAAATTTTACTGTTATACAATCATAAACCATACACACAAGCAATCTAACAAATTCTATTGCACATAGATCAAAACTTATATTCTAAAAAATTAGAAAGATAGCTCAAAACTTAAGTTTTAAAACAAATAAAAACTTAAGTTTATTATAAACTATAGAATAACACATTCATAAGTGCAAGAAAAAATATATGAATACCAACCGACAAATTGATCACTTAAAACAGAAAACTTAAGATATACTATACTATACTAATTACCATATGAATACCAACCGACAAATTGATCACTTAAAACAGAAAAAACATAGTACCCAACCAAGAGTAAATAACATACCAATTTTATTCCAGGACTTAGAGAACTCAGCACAACGATTGCTCCCTGATGAATTCAACTGATACATACATGTATGTTAACTTAGGAACTTTTATAGAATAAACTATACAATAATAGAGAATACTGATAAGTATTCATAAATATATGAGAATAAAGAACGCAAAGAAAGAGAGTGCATCCACATAAAATAATTTTAAAATTTTATTCAATCATAATTCATCACAACATTTTATAATTAGATAACGGTAAATGATTTAAAATTATATAATTCGATATGAAAATTTAAGTTAATCATAACTTTATGCCCAATTATTTGAGTTATTCATAACTTTGTTTGAATCATTAATCCAACATGTTTGATTAAAAAAAATGTAAAAAGAATAGAGTGAAATGATTTTTTACTAGTTGTTTGGTTGAAGAGAAAAAACAAGTATAAAAGTTTTTCTGTTCTTTTGTTTGATTGTATTGAAAATTTCTACATTTTTTTGCCTAACACCCATATCCAATCAAAGACCCCCTCTTTATGCTCTCTCCCATACTATCAGTATTTGCCACTTAATAAAACGACCATTTCCAACCATTAGCACCAAATAAACCCATAACACTTATATTGCAGAATTTATTGACAGTAACATCATAAAGTGCAAAAGATCCTTAAAAGTTAAAAGTACCCAACCATTTTTCTTTCCAAAACATAATACTTTGGCCATTTCCTAATATACAATTCATATTACCCTTATATGTGTAAATCTAGCTAGTCACTATACATTCTTCACAAAACATAACTATATTCATAACATCAAATACACTTCACAATCCTTTACTCATAATACTGCCCTCTTGATTTCACAATTCCATCACCAAAATGGTTTATTTCTATAATCACCAATTAAATTAGGAAGCATATCAAAACATAACTGGAAGATAATCACCAATTAAATTTCTAAAAAACAGAACTTGAAGATTAAAATAAGAACCTGAAGAAGGAGTTGAAAAGACCAAGTTTTGCGATTGGCTGAATTAGATGGAAGATATTTGTGAAGTCTTGCGTTTCGCTGAATTAGAAAGAAGATAAAAGAGCAAGTCTTGCGATTGATTGAAGAAGGAGCTAAAAAGAGCAAGTCTTGCGATTGAAAACAGAACCTGTTGGAGAAACAATGGTGTTACGTCATAAAACAGAACGGTGGTGAAACGACGGTGAAACGACGGTGAAACGGCGGTGAAACGGCGGTGAAACGGTGGTGAAACGATGGTGAAATAGTGGTGAAACGACAACGGTGGTGAATAGGATTTTAGGGATTTTTAGGGATTTACATGAAAGTGTTAGTGTTGAGTTTTGGATTTTTAGGGTTTTAGATGGAAAAGAGGGAATCTGAAAGAATAGAGCAGATCTGAAAAAAGAGGGAATCTGAAAGAATAGAGCAAATTTGAAAAAAGAGGGAAAATGAAAACGAGTGAAAATGGAAAAGAGAGTGCGCTTCATATAATGTTAGCCACGTTCATAATCGTGGCAAATGTTTTAAGTTACCTATAGTCATCGTGATCGTGGCTAAGTAACCGTGGCTAATCCCCGGTTTTCTTGTAGTGAATCAACTATGCATAAATTAAATGAGAAGAGTTAAAATAAAAATACCAAAATTTATATTGGTTTCACTATTTCATCTTTCATATGTAGTGTACATTTAGTCCTCATACTAAAGATAGAGAAAAACACAAGAAATGAAAGTTTGAATTATGATTTTAAAATATTACATGAAATTTTTTTTAAAAGACTTTTCAAAATAGTAACGTAAATTATAAAACAGTTTTGAGAAAAAGATTTATAAAAGGTACATAAAAATAAGAAGTTAAGAGAAGAAGTGAAAACACATATTTATTTTTATCTTAGTTTACCATCAACTTAATAGCTTTATCTAGTTCTCTCTTTATGAAGAGATTTTTCCTTCTTTACTCGTAGGAATAAATTCACTAACAAAATAATCACTTGATTATATCTACTATAGCTTATTCACAACTTCTTAGTAAAGTCAAGCCTAAGAGGAAAAGAAACTTACACTCACAACGATTTAATAAAGTCAAGCATGTGAGACAAAAAAAAACATACACTCACAACAACTTAATATAGTCAATCCTACGAATACTCAACTATATTACAAAGATGTTTGAGATAATCCAATCAGATAACTTTCAAAGAGGGCAAGATATTTAGTTCCACATAACACATTAATTGAAAAATTGATGTTGAAACTTGGAATGAGAGAGATGAAGAATTAATGTTGAAATGAACTTTCCGAGATGAATGATATTTATAAAAAGATGTTCAAATGAGAAAATACAACTTAATGCACTAAAAAAATAAAACTTTTGTGAATCAATTCATATTTAGTCATGAATCAATTCATAGGAACTTCTGAAAGAAACCAGTGAAAATGTTGAACTTCCATGAATTTATTCATAACTTATGCTAATCAACTCATTCAATTATAATGAGAAATCATGAAATCATTCATGCATCTGGCGAATATGTTCATGGTCATCATAATTTGAAATCATATGTTTAGTGTAATGGCTGAATTGATTCATAAACTTCATGAATCTATTTATAGATGTAAAAATGAGTTGAAAGAGGATTGTGGAGATATGCCTCAAATTAGCAACACCTTGGAGTTAGTTATTGTTATAACTCAATTTGGCCAATTTGATTACGACTAGATAGTTATATTTAGTTAAGCTAACCGATTTAGCATATCATTTATAATTGTAAAATACAATTGTTGTTGTAGTGTGAGAAATAGAGGTTTATGCAATTACTAAGAAGATTCATAGGAAAGTAGAAATGAGATTAAGGAAGAGTAAAAAAAATTGTGAAGAAAAAGACTAGTATTGTTGAGTCTCAACTGTGATAGATATTAAGAAGAGAACAATCTTTAAGTGGCTTAATCTTGTAAATTCAAATCTCAATAGTGAATTGTCTTGCTTGCTTGCCCGTAACGTATGTCTCACTAATTGAGGTTGAACACGTAAATTTTGGTGTTATTCTTCCCTCATCTTTCTTTATTTTGATTTTCCATTGATTGAAAAACTGATTTCTTTAAACTGCAGAAAGGAGAACGTTCTCTGTTTTCTACGTTTTCAGCAATGTTATCCGTTTTCTGTGTTTTTAGTTTTGGTCAAGAACGTTCTCCTTTTCCAACAAAAACGAAGAACATTCTCCATTTCAGTTTTGGTTTTTTTTTTTTTCTTCTGCAATTGTTAGTTTTCTATTTTGTTGTTCAATTCTTGTTGCAGATCTCAATATTATTTTAACAATTGGCGTCGTTTGTGGGAAGAGAGCAACAATGACTTGAACCACAAAGTTTGATATTGAAAAGTTTAATGGATCAAATCATTTTGGTATGTGGAAGATAAAGATGCATGTTGTTCTGGTACAACAAGGTTTGATGAATGCGTTGAAGGGTGAATCAACTCTTTCTATGACAATGACTACTTATGATAAGGAAGAACTAATTGAAAAAACAAAGATTACTATCATCTTTTGTCTTGGAGACAAAGCTTTGAGGGAAGTTGCAAGAGAACAACAACAACATTTTGGCTTAAACTTGAATCTTTCTACATGACTAAATCAATTTCAAACAGGCTATCCTTGAAACATCAATTGTTTTCTTTTAAAATGAATGAAGAAAAACTTGTTACAATACAAATTGCTGAATTTAAATAGATTTTTTATGATTGAGAAAATTCAGAACTGATGTTAGATGATGAAGACAAAGCTCTGATCCTGCTTAATGCCTTTCCCAGTTCATACAAACACTTCCAAGATGGTATTATGTTTGGAAGAGAATAAACAATTACTCTTGAAGAAGTGCATGCCTCAATCCGAAAAAAGAAAGTTATAAAAGACATGAGTTCAAGAATGATAATCATGTTGAAAGTTTGAATGCGACCAGAGGAAGAACTGACAAGAAAAGATCAAATGGAAATAATCATAGGTCAAATTCAAGAACTAAATCTGAAGGGAGGTTTAAATGTTTCCATTGTCACATGAATGGACATTTCAAGAAAGATTTCCCTGAAAGAAAGGAATCAAGAAACTCTCAAGATTCAGGAAATGTTGCACTTGTTGATGATGGTTATGAATCTGCAGAGGCCTTGATGATTTCAAATTCTGAAGGTAAAAAAGTTGGGTATTAGACTCAGGATGTACTTTCCACATGTGTCTAAGAAATTATTATTTTGAATCAATAGATCTTTGTGATGGTGGAATCGTTTTACTTGGCAACAAAAAAATCATGCAAGGTACAAGGTAAAGGAACAATCAGATTCATAATGTTTAATGGCAATGAAGCACTGCTGAAGGATGTAAGGTACATACCTAAATCAAAAAGAAAATTAATTTATGTTGGCATGTTTAATATTTTGGGATATTCGACAAACATAAAGGATGGTATCATGACTATTGTTAATAAAGATGATATCATTGTTAAAGGCATTAAAAGAAATGACTTGTACATTTTAGATGGTTCTACCATAATTGCACAAGCTTCAGTTGCTAGCACTAGTTTGCATTCATCTAATAGATTATGGCATATGAGGTTAGGATATTTAAGTGAAAAATGTTTAATTGAGTAATCAAAACAAATTTTTTTAATGGTGACAAAATTGAAAAAATGGAATTTTGTGATCATTGTATTCTAAGAAAGTCTAAGAGGACCAGTTTTGGTGTTGCAAAACACAACACCTCTATACCTTTTGAATATGCTCATTCTGATTTGTGAGGGTCCTTCAAGGACAAAGACTCATGTTGGTTGCTTTTATTTCTTAACTATCATTGATGATTATTCTAGGAAAGTATGGATCTATGTCATTAAAAATAAAAGTGACACTTTTATGAAATTTAAAGAATGACATATGCAAATTGGAACTCAAAAGGAATCTAAACTGGAATGTTTAAGAACTGACAATGGCCTAGAGTATCTTTCAGAGCAGTTTAACAAGTATTGCAGAGACGTAGGTATTCAAAGACATAGAATAGTTGCAGGCACAAAACAATCTTGGAAAGGGTCAAATGTATGATCTTGAGTGCAGGGCTGCCTAAAACATTTTGGGGAGAAGCTGCATTTACAACAGTGTACCTGACCAATAGATTCCTTTTAAGACACCAATTGACACGTGGAATGGCAAACCAGGTGACTACTCAATTCTGAAAGTATTTGACTCCTAAGAAATTATTCACACAAAGCAAGATGAATTAGATTCTAGAACAATCAAATGTGTTTTCATTGGATATCCTAAAGGTATAAAAGGTTACAAGTTATGGAGAATTGACCAAGGTGTGCCTAAGTGCATCATATCAAGAGATGTAGTGTTTGATGAAACAAGAATGTCTATGATTGACAAAGAATATTCTTCGTTTCAGTTTTATAGAAATGAAGAACATTCTCTATTTCAGTTATGTAGAAACGAAGAACATCAGCAACACAACACTTTAAGCCGCAATACTGAGAGTGTTCAAATTGAGGTGGAGTCACCTGAAGACCAAGAGACTAATCATAGAGACATGAATGATACACCACTTGATGATAATGATGCGCCATAACCAGATTTGGTCAATCACAACAAGAAAACATGGATTTTGTGAGAGCCAAAAGCCCTCACAAAGGGGAAAAAACAGCCACAAAGTAGATATTTGTGGCGGCCTTAGGCAGCCACAAATAAAGTGGTCACAAACTTTTGTGGCGGCCAAAACGGCCACAAAGTGTGAAAATTTTGTTGTCCTTTGTGAGGGCAAAGGCCGTCACAAACGCCTGCTTTTGTGAGGGCATAGGCCGCCACAAAGGACAGACTGATTTTAAAAAGTTAAGCTTTTGTGGAGGCCCAAGCCACCATAAATGCTTCCCTTTGTGAGGGTTTAGGCCGCCACAAAGGATGTTCCAAATTAAAAAATAATTATTTTGTGAGGGCTAAGGCCGCCACAAAATATTAACTTTAATAAAAAATTATTTTTTAAAACTCAAAATTAATACTAAAAAATAATATTATATATAATAAATTAATATGAATATAAATTTAAAATTTAAATTAAAATTACAATATTATAATTAAATTTAAATTTAAATTAAATTTAAAATATAATATTTAAATTTAAATTTAATCTGTTATATTTAATAAACTAATATCAATATAAATTAAAAATTTAAATTAAAAATATAATATTACAATTTAATTATCATTTACATTAAATTTAAAATATAATATTTAAATTATAATTATAATTAAAGATTAATTTAAATTAAAATTAAATTTAAAAATTAAAATAACTATTATGTATAAAAGTATAATATTAATAATAATTAAAGTAATTATATAAACCGAAATAAAATTTTAAATAATATTTAATGAAATTTTTTATAAAATAATTAACTCTTTATATATAAATAAATATAGAGATTGTTAAAGTATATAAATTTTTTGTACTAAAACTCTTCGAAGTAATTAACACAATATCACCAATGTCAAAATAAAAATTCGATAATATTAATTACATAAATAACTTCAATTCAAAAATAAAAATAAAAAACTAAATATATAATATAATATAATATAATATAATATAATATAATATAAACTTACCAAAATTCAAGCAAGCTTGGAGGAATAATTTTTGTAGAGAGAAGGTAGAAGTGAAAAATGATAAGAGAAGTGAAGTGATATTTATAGAATTTGGTTGATCCTTTGTGGCGGCCAAAACGGTCAGAAAGGCAGGCGTTTATGGTGGCATGGGCGGCCACAAATTGCAGGGATTTTGTGGTGGCCTTTGCAGCCACAAAAGGTAATGTCACTTTGGGATTTTGTGGTGGCCTTTACCCTCGCAAAGGGTTGATTTTGTGGCTGAAAAAGCCCTCACAAAAATCTTAAAAATTTAGGTGGATTTTGTGGCTGCCTAAGCCCTCACAAAATCACAACGTTGTGATTTTGTGAGGGCTTAGACAGCCACAAAATCCACCTACATTTTTAAGCTTTTGTGAGGGCTTTTTCAGCCACAAATAAAGACCAATTTCAATTTTTGTATTTGTGAGGGCTTTTTCGGTCACTAATTTGTGAGGGTTTTTTTCGGCTACAAAATATTTGTAAAGTTGGCCACAAATGAGGGGATTTCTTGTAGTGAATTACAACTTGGTAAAGGACAGAGAAAGAAGAGTTATCAAGCCTCTAATTAGATATGGTCAAACATATTTAAGTTGTTATGCTATAAGTGTTGTTGAAGATCTTCAAAGAGATGAATCAAGAAACTACAAAGAAGTCATTTACAGTGAAAATAAAGAAGCTTGGATGACAACTATGAAGGAACATATGTAGTCATTAGAAAATAATCAAACCTGGACTTTGGTTTACATTCCTAAGAGTCAAAGGGTAATTGGATCAAAATGGATGTTCAAGAGATAGGAAGACATTCAAGGACAAGAGAAGATAAAGTTCAAAGAAAAATTAGTTGCAAAGGGATTTTCTCAGCTTGAAGGAATAGATTTCAATGAATTACTTGCACCTGCTGTAAAACATTGTTCAATAAGAATTCTGCTTTCAATTGTAACTCAACAAGACTTAGAATTAGAGCAGATAGATGTCAAAACAACATTTCTACATGGCGATCTTGAAGAAACCATTTATATGCAGCAACTTGAAGGATTTGCTAAAGACAGCAACAAGGTTTGTCTTCTAAAAATGTCATTGTATGGCCTAAAGGAAAGTCCTAGACAATGGTACAAGAAGTTTGATGATTTCATGATAAGAATTGGTTCCCAAAGTTGTAGCTTTGGCAGCTGTGTTTACATTCTTAAAGGAGATGGTCAAGAACAAGTTGTCACTTACCTATTACTCTATGTAAATGACATTCTTCTTACTAGCTCAAATAAGGACCATTTAAAAGGCTTAAATTTGACCTTAGCAATGAATTTAAGATGAAGGAACTTGAAGAAGCGAAGAGGATCTTAGGAATGGACATTAATAGAAACATAATGAAGGGGGAATTATTTATTTCACAAGCTGCCTACTTAAAGAAAGTTGTCACTAAATATAAAATGCATAAGGCAAGACATGCTACTACTCCTTTGGAACAAAATTTCAAATTCTCCAAGAAAGACTCACATAAAACTAATGAGGAAAGACAAACAATGAGTACTATTCCTTATGCTAGTGGAGTTGGCAGCATAATGTATGAAATGATCTACAACATGCCAGATTTGGCTTATGATGTGCATGTTGTCAGTAGATTTATGACTGATCCAAAGAGCATTGCATTGGTCAACACTCAAGTGGATTATGAGGTACTTAAATGGCTCTCTGACAATAGGATTAAAGTTCAAAAAGGAACCAATCAAGGAATGTGTCGACTCAAATTATGTTGGAAACATAAATACTAGAAAATCAATTTATGGTTATGTGTTCACTCTATAAGGAAATGTTGTAAGTTGGAGAGCAATTATACAGCCATTGGTAGCTCTTTCTAAAACTCAAGTTGAATTCATTGGTCTTGCTAAAGGTGTTAAAGAAGCTATATGGATGAAAGAACTGATTAGGGAACTAAGAATAAATCAGAATTGTGTTTCACTTGTGACAGTCAAAGTGCTATACACTTATCCAAGCATCAAGTGTACCATAATAAGTCTAAACACACTGATGTTAAATTTCACTTTATAAGGGATGTGATTGATTCAAAGCAGGTTACATTGGAGAAGATTGCAACTGAGGACAATCATGCTGATGCCTTCACCAAATCACTTTCACAAACTAAGTTCAAGCATTGCTTGGACATAGTTGACTTCGACAAAGAGTAAATTCTTGTGGAGATATGCCTCAAATTAGCAACAACTTGGAGTTCGTTATTGTTATAACTGAATTTGGCCAATTTGGTTATGACAGGATAATTATAGTTAGTTACGCTAATAGATTTAGCATACTATATATAATTGTAAAATGCATTTGCTGCTGTAAAAAAAGGAGATTCGGAAGAGTAAAAAAAAAGAGATTGGGAAGAAAAAGACTAGTATTCATGAGTCTCAAAAGTGATAGATACTAGGAAGAGAACAATCTTGAAGTGGTTTAATCTTGTAAATTCAAATCTTTATAATGAATTGTCTTGTTTGCTTGCATGTGACGTATGTCTCATTAATTGAGACTGAACACGTAAATCTTGGTGTTATTCTTCCCTTATTTTTCTTTATTTTAGTTTTACATTGATTGAAAAACTGATTTCTTTATACTGCAGAAAGGAGAACGTTCTCCGTTTTCTATATTTTCAGTTATGGCCAATAACGTTCTCCGTTTCCAGCAGAAACGAAGAACATTCTCGATTTCAATTTTTTTTTTTTACGATTGTTAACTTTCTATTTTGTTGGTTAATTCTTGTTAAAGATTCCATTATTGTTTTAACATGATTTTAATGCACTTTCAGTAATTGTTTGTGCAATCATAACATACACTTTCAATTTATATATACATGTTGAAATATTGTCACTTTTTTTTTTTTTTTTTTTTTTTTTTTTTTTTTTTTTTTTTTGATAATGATGTAACTATTTTATCGTTTATGCAATTATAATTTCTCACTATATTGCTCCTTAGTTCTTGGTTGTTTGGATCAACATGAAACTGTCCTCTTGCCCTCTTGCCCTCTTGCCTCATCCGTATCTATTATGATAATTGTAGTGTCTAACTCTTAAATATAAGATAAAGTAAAGTAAATAGAAAATGCATTTTCTTTTATTCTATATTCTCTTATATTTAAAACTAGAAAAAGTATATTATAAAGAATTCAACATAAATAAATTTAGTAAGTTATTAATTCATCTCATTTTTCTTACAACATTGATAGATTCTAAAGTATCATCTTGAAACAAGTAACAAACCATAAAATATGGATAATGTATCTCATTTTTCTCACAACTAATTCCATCCGTGTATTATTCCTCTTTATATCAATAACAAACATAGATTTACTTACATAATAGTACTAACTCTTAGATGTGCTACATACAAAAATTCATAAGATATTTTCACTTTATCTATGCATTTGGAGTGGAAATTTTCCAACGAAGTTAGATGTAAGACTACCTAGGTAAAGATGGTCCTCAAATTCCACAGCTGAAGTTACAAAATTCATCACCTTCCCTTCACTATCACCAAACTTTTTGATAATCTTGCCTTCATTTGTTACTTTCACCACCATTGCTGACTTATTTGAAGTATTAATCAGGTTAATGAGCTTTGGAAATGAAGCTAACAAGTGCTTGATTACCTTAGAGGTGTGCACAAACCTTGTCTTTTCAGAAGTTAACTGTGGCATCAATTAATATTGAAGAAAAACAAATTAACATCACTTCTTATTGGTTTGAATCTTAGGATAAAGTATTAATTCTACAATGATGTACCTACTATGTATAATAAATCAACAATTCAATATAAATTAAAATAACAATTAAAAAGAGAGAAGAAAAAACAATAACTACTCCCAAGGTCATAAAACCCGGTTAATTTGGAATATTTTTGCTTTATTTTTTTTATGCAAATGAAATAATAAAGAAACATGTATACAACTGCGACATTTCGAATTTGAATTCGAAATATGATATCAACGTATAAATATCAACGTTTATCGGTTAAATTAAATCTTACATATTATTTAATACTTTAAAGAAATACACGATCCTTATTTACATGAATTTAACAAAATCTAAAATTTATAATAAATAAAAAAAGAATAAACTAACAAAGGGTGCCTAAATCAATTTGGGTGAGCATTAATATTTTAAAAGTGATTTTTGATTTTATAAAATTCATATAGTTATGTTTCATAGCAATCCTAGAAAAAATTGAACTATCCATACAAACTAAAAATGGAAAATATATAATTTTTTTCTCTAGTTTTCTAGTCACTATATATGTGAAATGAAATTATTGATGAAATTATAGACTTGTGTCTATTTTTAATTTTTGTAGTAACGATTAAAATAAATGCACTATATACATAGATGAAAAATTATTGATTAAAATAATTATTGATGAAAATTATAGACTTGTGTCTACAGACTTGAAACTAATAAAGATGAAAAATCAGTTATGGACACAATTATACATATCAAGGTATTATGAAATATTTATACATAAAATAAATGCACTATATATATTTTTTAATACATGTAAAAAAAGTGCTTATAAAAAGAGATAAAACTAATATACTATTTTTAAATTTTAGGAATTAATTTAAACTCAAACTACTATATATTAAATTTCATTGTAGTTCATATACCTGAATCAAAGCGATCCAGAATGAGCCATCAGGAGCAAGATTAATGTTATCAGGTCCACCAGGAAGGTTTTCAATGAAGGTATCTGTTTTGCCTTTATTAATTCCTTTTAGCCAATGTCTCATGCACCTAAATCTGATTCATAAAAAAAAAAAAAAAGAAACACAAAAACAAACAAGGTAAATAAATTTAAGACAACATAAATTGTACCAATAAGGAATATATTAATTTAGTAGGAATTTTAGTTCTATAAGACCTTTTTTTAGGTGAACAATGTAAGACTCATAATTCAACCAAACCTTAAACTAATTAGTTATGTTATTCAAGCACAATATTTGATTGAAATACGAAACGTTGTAATTCTTCTGTATTTACTATTCACTGTATGTTTTTTTTTTTTCAAAATATATTTTTTCTTTAAAATAAAGTTTTTTAGATAGGAGAGTTATTTTGTAACATTAATATAGATTTATTTTATTAATAATTTCTTTTAAAAATAATTATAAAATAATTGAAATATATAGATATTTCATTAACCATTTAGAGTATTTTTTATAAAAAAAAAATTAAAGTACTTCATTATAATTCACTAACAACTAAAATATGCAAGTCATTAACCACTTAAAGTATTTCATTTTAATAGTTAATGAAATACTCTAAGTGATTAATTATAACTTATATTTTAATGATAAATAAAGTACTCTAAAGTTTAAATAGTTAATGAGATATTTATATACTTTAATAATTTTTTAACTATGTTAAGAAATACTCTAAGTAGTCAATGAAATATCTACATATTTGAGTCATTTTATAATTATGATAAATAAATGATTAATGATTAGAACATTAGTGTGCAAAAATATCCCTCAATAATTTAAAACAATATTTTATAGAAAGTTTATTTCTAAAAAAATAAATAAGGTAAACAACACTATACCATGTCTAATATTTGTATCAAAAATTATTTTTGATTAAAAACTTACTTCCATGTTTCGCAAACCACAATAAAATCTTGGTCCTTGGATAGTGCAACGCCATTGGCTAAGGCCAAATCATGAACGACAATAACGGTCTCATTTGAAGTAGGATTGTACTTTAAAAGTTGTCCACGAGGTCTTGCCTCAAGCACATCTAGATGCATATTGTGTAAACCAAATTTTGTACTTGGAACACTAAAATATATGTTTCCATCCACTGCTTCTATTACATCATCCGCAAACCTATAATCCCATAAAATATTTCAAGATTATTATAACATACTAGTTCTATTTTTTTGTAAAATTTAATTTATATTTATGAACAGTGTAAAAAAATTTACATTAGATGGATTGACAGTGTAATAGTGCATAAAAATTAAAGTTTTTTTTTAATTAAAAATGTATTTAAAAAAAAATAAGATAAAAACTAGAGTTTCATAAGCATAACCATGGAAGATTATTAGTAATACTATAACTTATGAGTTTCATATCTAGTCCATATTTGCAAAAGAAAACAAAAGCTTTGAAAGTCTCAATCTTGTACGCATTTCAAATAGAAGTAAATATCATTCATTGTTTTTATGAAGAAATCGGTCATTAAATTGTTCATAGACAGTGCCTACTTATAACTGGTCCTACTCGAAGCAAGATTCTTTCGAATAATTTTTTGAATCTCTATAAAATTATTGAAGAAGAAAAATATCGCTTCCAAATTAGAATTTTTTTCAGCAATATTTTTTTTTTTATACTAAAATACTCCACTATCAGTTTTATATAATAAATCGTCATATATTTTAAACTCAATAGAAAGTCGTTGGTTCAAAATGCGATCAACTGAAGGCAACACGAAAATGGACCTAGTTGAAGGTCGCTGGTCCAGAGGACGACCTCTTATCAGGTTGAAAATTTTTGTTGTTGTCATTTTATACATTATTATATGAATTTAATATATTAAAATAATTAAATTAATAAATAATAAAAATAATAATTAATTATTATTATTTTTATTATGATTAAAAATAATTACCATTAAAAATAATTAAAATTAAAACTAATTATAATATTTAAAAAAACAAAATACTAATAAATAATAATAATATTAATAATAATAAAAATATTAATAATATTAATAATATTAATAATATTAATAATAATAATAATAATAATAATAATAATAATAATAATAATAATAATAATAATTTTCTACTTACCAAATTGTACAATTTGTGATTAATCAATTTGCTAAAATTAATTTGATACTTACCAAATTGAACAATTTGTGATTACTCAATTTGTTACTAAATTGTACAATTGATTAATCTTTTTTATTAATTTTCTCATTTAATTGTAAAATTAATGATTAATCACAAAATAGTTAAAATTAATTTTCTCATTAAATATGATTTGGTAAATTGATTTATTTTCTCATTAATTTACGAATTGATTTAACATGAAAAAATTGATTTGTGTGATTGGTAAATTGAATATGTATTACCTTGTTTGTTTTGTCATATTTATCTAACCGCATTAATTTTGATATATATATTTTGGCCATTACCAATCACACGAATCAATTTT
>JBBPBR010000001.1:13791200-13826711 GCA_037974775.1 Cicer pinnatifidum
ATTTTAGAGTATGGATTAACCACTAAAATGATTTATGTACTACAAGATTTATTTTAGTTTTATAATTGTTATATTAACTTCGAGTAAAAATAGGTGCTTACTTTACCTGCTAATTGAAAAATCTTTGTTTCAATCTTCGTTAAATGATAAAGATTGATTAAAAGAAAAGTTAATTAATAATTTAATTGTAATAAATTTGTAGCTATTAGATTGCTATGAGGATATTCTACATCATGATGCCAATTATTGAATTAGTTATATGCATGTATATGATTATGTAAATATAAAATATGTTGTGTTTCAAGTGTTTTAATTTTTGAGAATTAGTGTATAGAGTTAGAGTAGTCGAATGTATATGATTATGTAAATATAAAATTGTTGGTGTTTCAAGTGTTCTAACTTTTGGGAATTAGTGTATAGAGTTAAAGTAGTCGAGAGTATTTAAAAGTCGAATAGTTCTATATTTCTTCAATCGAATTATTGATTATATATTGATGTTAGTGTCATTTCTTTTGTTGTTGTAACTAGTTGTAAATTACAAATAATTTATTGTGAATGTGTAATTAAGTGAGTTTTTAACTTGAAATAAGGAGTAGGAGTTGTGGCGCCGCCTTCGCACTCCTGAATCACGTTAAAGATACTTTTAATTATTCATGTTTAAATTTGAATGACTACAATTATGGTTAACTTAAGTAGTTGACTACATGAATAAGATGAACTAGCTACCCCGATGATTCATCGTTAATAACCCGTTGTTATTATTATTACAAATACCTATTAATTCTATTTTTTTAAATAGTTAAAAACCATATTCTTCTATTACGTAATTTTTAGTCATTATAAGTCATATGTGACATCAATGTCACATGCTAACAACTATTTCATGTGATGTGAATTGATACGGGGGTGTGTACATAAATTAATATTTAATTAAATAGGTTTGATCTTCTAAGTAACTTGCTGAAAATAAATATGTGCATTGTGTTAGTATCTTATTATTTGTTCTATATTGTCTCACTTGGTAAGGATCTAAGACTATGGGACGAGTTCTATAAATGAATCTTGTGTATAAGACTTTGAAACTAATTTAGACTTTAAGTGTGTTTGAAATTATATGTGAAAATATTTGTCTTATTTCACTATGATTAGACACATTCATTTCTAAAAAAAAATAATAATAATAGTTAAGTGATTGTATGTCATTGAGTCGTTATATGCATTTCTCTTTGTAATTCTTGGAGGTGTAAAATATTTTAAATGTTTCTTTATATGTCTAACTTTTGTGAAATATGTAAAGTAATTGTTGTTATGATTTAAACATTCTTTAAAGAGAGTGAAACTAGTGATGTTTGAGAAGTTAGTTGAAGTCGAATACATATTTGATATGTGTTATTTGATTTAACTGAAAGTAATAAATGTTGTTGACTATATTCACATGCTTAGTTTTATCTATATGCGATAATGATTCATCATAATATTTCTTTCAAATTTGAACCGTCGAATGTGATGTGCTAATTAATTTGTTGTGTCATGTTAGCCTATCATGCTAAGCTAATTGATTTTTGACATGTTGTGCTTAATTGAATAGTAAATGTCTTAAATATATTTATACACTAAGTTTGATTCTTGAGGGTGGTAAGTTAGATATTAGATCACTCGCCACAAATTTCGAGTACAAAATTTCTTTAACGAGGGGAGAATCGTAACACCCAAAATTTTATTATAAACTATTTTATTAATTAAATATGATTTCAGATAATTAATTTGGTGCTAAAATTGTTTTAGAATATATATTAATTATTTTTATAATTAATTTTCTTTAAATGTGTTAATTTGTACATATTTGTTTGAATGAGTGATGTAAATAATATTCTCTAATGATTATATTATTATAACATGAGTATTTAAAAAAAAATTAAGTATACTTATAGTGATTAATTTGAATATGAGAGTTTAGATTGTTAATAATATTATTTTTAAGATTAATTATTTTAATTACTCTAATTTATCAAATATTAGTTATAAAGTATTAGTAATGTTTTATTAATGAGATTGTGTTTAAAACAAAAATAATGTTGAAAAAAATTAGTATCGGTAATTGTTGGTTTTATTAAAAAAAAAAAAAGATTAAAATGTGTTTCATGGGTCAAGGTCAAGAGGAATTGGAACAAAATTAGAAGAAAATTGACATTGGCGATCATAACTGTCTCATAAAATTTTCTCCGTTTCCGTCCAAATTTCAGTATGTTATTTTATACATTTAGTTAGTCAATTAAATATAATTTTCTATATTTTTAACAACCCTAATTTCTCTCTAAAATACTCGACTTCTACGTTTGTAGAATTCGTTATTTTGCATCGTTCTCCTTCACCATAAGTCTGATTTGAGTGAAACTAACGCCAAAACGATCGTGTGAAAAGTGGCTATATTATCCACTGATTAGTTTTCTGATTTATGGTAAGTTACCTTAACCAAATTTCGAAATTTAATTCTTAGAGTCTCTTCTCATTATTTATTTTTAACGTTTACCTATAAATTGTCGAAATAGATCGATTGAAGGGAAAAGTGTCAAAGAACAAAGGTTGTTTGCTCGTAGAATCGCATTCGTGTGTGAAAGCATCAAAATAAGGTAAGGGGTGAGAGAGCGTTTGAATTCATGAGTATAATATAATGTTAGATGAACGGGAAAACCGTATTTCCCAATATATCATTCAGGGCTCGCTACGTATAGCAGTAACCATTTGAGTGATAAATTGATTAATGTAAAAATATGTGAATTGTGAGATTAAAATATGGAATAGAAATATTTATAAGGTGCTGGTTGATTTAACTTCGTTAAATGTGTGGTATTTGACATTATTGTGATGTTCGATTTATTTTTATTAAATGTGTGATATTTGATATTATTGTGATATTGGATATCAAATGAATTTTATGTATATTTTTGATTAGACATGTTTATGTGATTTGATAATAAAATGTGGATGCATTTTGATAAGTTTATGTGATTATGATGATGTATAATTAATAATAATTATGTTATAAATTTGTGATAAGTTTATGTGATGATGTGTGACTGATGATAGTGATACTATGAAGTTGTGATGAGTTTATGTAATGAGATATGGTTAATGATAGTGATATTGTGAATTTGTGATAAGAATATTGGTGTAACCCAATAGTTGGTGAAATAATTATGATTCCAATTCGTGTTTGAAATGACGATCTTAATGGAGTATCATAAGCTAACGAGGAGAAAAAATAAATATTGAGAATTTGTGAAGTGAAGATTATTTTTTCATCACATAGGTAGGGCCTGACAAGTCTAGTGATTTCAGGGAAGTACAACTGAATGAGCCTGATTGTGGCGGTCTACTGTTTAGCCTTAAGGCAAGATTATTAGACCTTGGAGGTATTCGCGTGGGAAATTCCTAGGTGACTTGGAGGTAGCACTCTAAATGTTAGGAGCTACCACACAAATACACGTTTACCTCGACTGTCACGTATATGTATCTCGAGTTAAGCTGAGGGGATCTATGTCGACAGGGCCAATTTGAATTGTCCGTCCAGCATGGTGGTGGCATAGTATAAAGCCTCCTAACCAAGTACTTCAGAGTTAGAATAGTACCACATTGTGAAGTAGAGTCCAAGTTCATGCATATCATTGGATTTTCTTGTGATTGTTTGTTGTGATTAATGTGTATCACATGTGATTATGATTTCTCTTAGATGATTTGATATAATAGTGAAAGATATTGATTTTCCTTGAGTGATTTTGACTTTCTAATTGATAATTTTCTTGAGCAATGTTTGTGTAATGATACGATTCTATTATGATTGTTTGTTTGTTCTTCTTACTTGTATTATACTGTCATCATGATTTCGAAACTCATCTCCTTCGTTGTTTGTGTTTGACTGTCTTGGTCCTGCGTTTGTGAAATCGCAGTTATTACAGGTTAATGAGTCTTGAAGTTCATGTTTGGGAGGAATCCCACTCTAATAGGTGATACCGGGAATAAGGGTTTTATTTGTATTTTACTTATTTAATTTGAAACTGATTTTTGTATGAAAATCCTAGAAGTAATAGTAATGTTTTAAAATTGAATCAAGTAATTATACTTAAATCAAGATTATCGAAATTGCACTATTTCAATGGAGAAAATAAGTTTAAAGTGTTCTTTTTATTTTTGAGAAACGTGATATCCTAATTAAAAAAAAATAAAAGTTTTTATTTTCTTTGAAATATATTTTTATTTATCCGTTGTAAATTTTATAGGAATATGATATAATTTATTATATATATAATATTTTAGAGTTTAAGGTGTCACATACTGAGCATCAAAGTATTGGAATTAAGTATAACATACTTAATGAAAGTTTAGCATACCTGTGGCATAAACGCTTGTTCACATATCCAAGGAAAGATTAGAAATGTTTATAAAGAATGAGATTCTACAAAATTTTGATTTTACTAATCTTGGATTATGTGTGGATTGGATTAAGAGAAATATGCCACGAGAAGCAGCCAACTTCTTGAAATTATACACACTAATATATGTGGACCTTTTGACACTTCATCTCTTGGTAAAAAATTAATCACATTTATTGATGAATTTTCATGTTATGGATGTCTATTTGCTTAAAGGAAATTCTTAAGCAGTTGATACTTTTGAAAATTTATATTAGTGAAGTTGAAAACCAATTAGAAAAGAAAGTGAAATTCGTAAGATTTGATAGAGGTGGTGAATTTTATGAAAAACATGGTGAAATGGTACAATGTTCAAGTCATTTGTAAAACTTATTGAAAGACACAATATTTGTGCATAATACACAATGTCATACACACCACAATAGAATGGTATGATAAAAACTGTAATCGAACATTAATTGATATGGTTAGGAGTATAAACAAAGTTCCTAGGGAAGCAGATTCTTTTACTACATTTGAATTGTGGAAAAACAGGGAACCATGTTCAAGGCGCTGACGCGTTTGAGGTTGTACAACATAAGCAAGAGTATCTAATTTGCATGAAAAGAAATTAGACTCTCGAACACTAAGTTTAGTTATCCAGAGAAGTCTAAAAGGTATATATTTTATTGTCCAAACCATAAACAAAGAATTTTAGAAACTATCAATACACAGTTCCTTGAAAATGGTGAATTTAGTGGGAGAGAAAGGAACAAAAAAATGTCGACATAAAAGCAAGTTAAGGTAAATATCATGTTACCTATAAGCATTCGAGTACAAATATTGTTTTGAATGTGGTTCCAAATATTATTGTAGAACTTTTTGACAACAATGAACAAAACTTGAATGATAACACACCCAATGAAGAAACTAACTCATCAAGGTATAAAAAAAATGAGTCTCAAGAGGATTAGATGAGAATATCTCCAAGAGAAATAAAATCAGCTTTTTTCGAGCTATTATAAGACTTATTTACTTTACTAGAGTCGAACATTGGAACCAACGAAGATCCAATTGTTTTTTTCAAGTCATAGATAGTGCTGAGTGGGAGAAATGGATTGATGCCATGAAAGATAAGTTAAAATCCATGCAAGAAAATAAAGTTTGGAAAATTTTTGAATTTCCAAAAGGTGCTAAACGAGTTGGACGTAAGTAGGTCTTTAAGATCAATTGAGGCTCAAATTGCATAACCAAATAATATAATACACTACAGTTTCCAATTAAAGGAAAATGTCATATGGTGTGTAAACTTAATATATCAATATATGTACTAAAACAAGCCACAAAGAAATGAGATATTAAGTTCAATGAAACCATTACCTCTTTCGATTTTGAAGAAAATCTAGTTGATATATTCATATAGCGAATGATCAATATGAGTAAGTTTTATGTTTTGGTCTTATATGTTGATAATATATAGCTTATATCTGATAGTTTTAGCATGTTGCAGGAGACTAAATAATACATCTCTAAGAATTTTGAAATGAAGGATTTGGATAAGGCGTCCTATGTGATAGGAATTGAAATATTTCGTGATAGATCACAAGGATTGTTGGGATTTTCTCAAAAGGCCTATATCAAGAAAATTTTAGAGAAGTTTAACATGGAGATTTGTTCTGCTATAATAATACCAAACCAAAAAAGGGACATATTAAGTCCCATGCAATGTCAAAAAAATGACTTAGAGCAGAAACAATAATGATATTTTATTAAGTGCTTATGTACTTGAATATTAGGACACTAGTGTTTGTGGTATAGTGAAGAAAGTGTATTTTGGAAAATAATAATACATAACCGCAATAACTGACACTTAATGTTTTATTATATTAAGCTAATTATGTATTCACATGGATGAGATTTGAAACATAATTTTATGTATCATACTTATGTATTGGTTTCTTTAAATTTTAGGTCAAGTGGGAGAATATAATAGTTTTATCAGTTCATAGCCTTTTAATTTATTGGCATAAAATAAATTGTAGTAACCACAATTTATTAAGAGCTAGTAATTGACAATACAAAAGTTATAATAACTATTAAATATTAAGAGTTGGTAATTGGAAAGACAGAGGCAATAGTAACCACTAAATATTAAAGGAATCAATTTCATCAATTGATACTAATACTTGATAGACATATTAGATTAAATGTCTCTACCTATAAATTGGTCATCTATCTACTCATAAAAAGAGACGTTGATTTTCTGATCATGTTCACAAAATAATTTGTATCCTTACACATAGGGGTGAGCAAAGTTTAGTTTTGAACTAGAACCATTTGAAAATTGAACCGAACTGGTTTTCAGTTTGGAAAAACCGAACTGAACCGGTTTTCAGTTCAAAAAACCGAACCGAACCGATTTATAAAAGTGGTGAACCGGTTTATTATTTTGAACCGAACCGAACTGGTTTAACTTAATTTTTTTGTTCATATAATCCAAAATTATATAATTACCCCTAATTACTTCTAAAAATACAAATTCGGTTCAAGTTTTTTGAAATAAAAACCGGTTCGATTCGGTTTTTCCGAACTGAAAACCGGTTTGGTTCAGTTCTAGTTTTAAAAACTCAGTTCGAAAACAGTTCGGTTCCTAAACCAATTCTGTTCAAAACCAGTTCGGTTCGGTTCGGCAGTTTGGTTTAGTTTTTTGTTTTTTTGAACACCCCTACTTACACATGTCTTAGAAAAGAGGTAAAAAGAGATAAATCATTTTATTCTATTTGTTTGCTATGAAGTACTATGGCTTCCTCATCAAATCTAGGTATGTGAAAATCATAAACTTCAAGATCTTTATGTTGTCAAATGTTTCCTCTAAAAGTTTATTGTGACACTTAAGTTTTACAGATGTGTCATTGTCCTCTCAAGCTATATAGACATTTTTACCTTTCTTATCTTTTTGTCACTTTTCTCCATTTTTTTTGAGATATTTTGTGTAACAACCTATTTAATTAAAATTTAGTAAAATAAATATTATTTAGAATATTAACATGTTAATTTAAAAATAATTAATTTTAATAGGAATGAACAAGAACGTAATATGAGGAATGCCCAAATGGCAAAAAATAGAATTTCCTTATTTCCCCTTATTTTTTCCTTCTCCTTCCCTAATCAGTTTGAAGGATAGTCCCATTGTTATTGTTCACCTTCTCTTCCAAATCCTCCATTTTCCTTCTTTTTCAAAATCTCCAACAACATCAGTCGATTTAACCCTATCATACCTGCTAAACAACCTTGCATTTGAGATTCATCTCTTCAACTTCGGGAGTCAAACAAGATCACTGAAGTAGGAAAGGAACAAGCCAACAAAAAAGGGTTTTCAACCTGTCATAACTGGTAGTGATGAGCACATAATACTCCAGTTGAAACAACATTTTTCAAATCAGTTTCAAACTAAAGATCTCGGTAAACTCCGTTATTTTTTGGGTATTGAGGTGTCCCAATGAAAGGATGACCTTGTAGTTTAACAAATAAAATATGTTATGGATATTCTTGAAGAAACAGGTCTATTAAATGTCAAGCCAATTGATATTCCTATAGATCCAAATGTCAAACTCCTACCTAATCAAGAGGAGCCTCTATCAGATTCAAGAAGCAATAGGATCAGTGTGGTAAGTTAGTTCTTAAATTCTTCTTGCCAAGAACATATGTATGTTGTAATTTAGATTCTTAAATACATCATAGTGCACTTGGAAAAGGTCTCATTATGAAGATAAAGGACATACTAAGATAGTTGATTACTCAGATGTTGATTGAGCAGACTAACCCATTGATTGACGATCCACGTCTAGGTATTATGTACTTGTTAGAGGAAATTTAATATCTTGGAAGGGTAAGAAACAGAATGTTGTTGCAAGATTCAACGTTGAGGCATAATACAAGGTCATGGCACTAGTAACATGTGAGCTCATATGGTTAAAACAGTTACTAAAAGAACTATGTGATAATCAAGCTGCGTTGCACATTGTCTCGAATCCTGTTTTTCATGAGAGTAGCAAGCATATTGAGATAAACTGTCATTTTGTTAGAGAAAAGATCGAATCGAGCAACATCATCACTAGCTTTGTCAATTTTAATGATCAATGTTTTTACAAAGCCATTGCGAGGTCTTAGAATTAGTTATATATGTAACAAGTTGGGTGCATTTGATTCATATGCTCAAGCTTGGGGGAATGTTGAAAATAAAATATTAACTTGAGGGACAATGTTGAAAACAAAATAATAGTACGTAAATAAATAGAAAATCTATAATTATTTCTATCGTTTGTAAGTATTATTGTCATTATGTGTATTTATCAAATAAAGTCTATATAAAGAATTTTTGTTGTATAGTTGAAACACATGAGTTATTTATTCAACATGTCTCTCAATATTTTCTTCTCATTCAATATAGAAAAATGGTTAAATACCATCTGAAACTCATACACACAATTTTTAAGTTTCATGTTCGAACACAAATAAAAATATTCAACCAAACAACATCGACATTTATAAGTTAAACTAGACTTTATACAATTCAACTCAAAAGTGAGCACAAGATAAGGGTAGTCCGAATCTTATAAAATTATAAAGACTAATGTAGCCATATATCTAGTGGATGTGAGAACTCAACACAAACCCCACCTAAAACCGTAGTTGAAATTATTAGCCTTTTGCGTCCGATTTGTTCACGAAAAAGGAGTCGCCACCAATTTTATTTTTATTAAAGGAAAAATTGGATAAAACCTAAAATAATAATTTTTGAACCAAAAATTTGGATTCGGGAGTCGATTACGAGTAGGGAAGTATTACCACCCTACAACGTCCGTTAAAACGGTTACCTTATAATTAATTATATACAAAATATTTATTTATTCATTTATTTATTTTTACCCAAAAAGAATAATAAAAAAATTAAATTATTTACATTTAAAAGAAGAAAAAATATTTTTTTATTAATTTGGTTTGACAAGGGAAAAACCTTGCTCCTATGTATCCCCATATGCAATAGGGAAATCAAAACACACGTAGTTCTTGGGTAGAAAATATTTATGTGTTGATCGATTTTACTATTAATTTTACTTTATATATATAAATATCAAAATAAATTAACAACATAATGGTGATAATAATAATAATAATGGTAATGAAAATAATAATAGGAGTGGTGTGATGTATATTGATTTGTCTATCATTTTATTTTGAGAAAACACTTTTACTACTTTTTTATTTTTATAAACTATAAAGGATAAAAATTTAAGAACAGATTCGCAAATTTGATAAAACACAATAAATATGAGAGATCACGAATTTCATAAAGAAATAAACAATTATACAACAATCGAATTGATTCTTATTAGTTGATTACAAAACTTGATCATGAAATAAAAAAGAAAAATTAAGTGTTTATCGCATTGGAAAGGTTCTTTACTAGCTCCTGATTCTAATCGTTCTTTCTCTTGTGGTAGACAATTTATAGATTTTTTTTTTGTGTAAATTACAAAAGACAAGAGAATAATTATCAATTCATTACCATTAATCTATTTCTTTTCGGTTTCTTTTTGTTTAATTGGCCACAATTCGGTTTCTTTTTTGTTTAATTGGCTACAATTATACTGATTCTTATTATCATTGATTCATTTCTTCAGTTTGTTTTCTATTCAATTGATCACCATTATACTGATTTTTATTACCATTGATTTTTATTACCATTTATGCATTTCTTTGGTTCATTTTCTATTCAATTGATCACTATTATACTGATTTTTATTACATTGATTTATTTCTTATCAATTTATTTTCATTCAAATGATGATCATTATAATGATTTTTATTGCCATCAATCCAATTCAATTAAATACTTTTTTTTTATATATATATTTTAGAAAATAGTAAAAATTTCTGAAAAGAAATCATAGTCAAATAGAAACCAAACACATACATGATTTTTCTAAAATTTAAAAGTCTAACTATTTATTTTTATTATTATTTTCATCATTATTATTTTTTTATATATTTATTAAAAATCATAAAAATGGCATACAAAATTAAGTGTATCATAGCCAAACACACTTTTAGTAAGATAAAACCGAATTAGGATTATAACGAATCAAAGCCTCCTAGAGAGTATATTCATGAGTGTATCCACAAGATTTAGAAATAAGAAACATGAAAATTTTACCCTGTACCCTCTCTTTTATGCCTGTACCCCAAAAAATAAAGGAAAATACTAAAATATCCTTGTATATATAATTTTTTTTTATTTTTTCATTTAACAATTTTGGAACAGAAATAAGGGGTAAAAAAAAATTCTGGAAAACATCTTTCTAAGTTTTCCGGTACACAACTTTCACTCCGGAAAACTTGAAAGAAGTTTCCGAAAATCTATTTTGAAGTTTTCCGGAACTACTGAAAAACTTTATCCACATGTTTTCAGATAGTTGTTTTATTTTTAAAAGAATATTTTTTTAAATAATTTTTTTATTTTATTATATTAGTATTTATTTGATTTTAACTAATTTTTTTTTCAATGGATAGGAAAAATACATGACTTTGAATCTTTAATCATGTTAGGGAAATAATTCGTCTGACAATCGACTACGATTTATGATGTATTAATTATTAATTATAGTGTATTAATTATTAATTACTATGATGTATTAATAGTGTATTAATTATTTATGGTATATTATTATTTAAAAATATTTATGGTATGTTAATTAATATTTATGATGAGTTAATTATTGAATGGTGTATTATCATTTATAAAAATAATAAAACACAAAAAAAATGATGTATACCGAAAACATCTTCTGTATAGTATAATTTTTCACTTCTGTACCGGAAATCTTTTTTAAAGTTTTCCGGTAACAATCTGTACCGGAAAACTTAAAAAAAGTTTTCTTAAAAATAGTTTTTCGAAAATAAAGTGTGTACCGAAAATCTTTTCTGATTTCGGAAAAGATGAAATGATAAAAAAAAAATTAAAAAATAAAAATAAAAATAAAAAAACTTTAAATTAATAAGAGTATAATTGGCATTTTCAGAAAATTATAGGGTATAGGTATAAAAATGGGGGTACAGGGGAAATTTTTCAAGAAACAACCACATTTGATAAGCATGCATATTTATTGGACATTTAATGATATCAAGTCAAAGTGTCACTTTTACAACACATCTTGTAGAAACGACCATTTGAGTCCATGTCAACTAGACTTTAATTTGGTATAGAACCTTCAATTGCTGAAAATTGCATCTGAGCATCTTCATGTCTAAGGATCAGCCAAAGTTTATTCCCTGAGCTAATGGTAGTTCACTTCCATAATTGATGGTACTGCATAGGACAACAATTATAATGTCATTAAGAATATCCACAGAAAAAGAATACTATATACTTACGATTAACAGAACTTATAAGAGACAGTGGAACATGTTAAATTCAACTAAGACTTGCCATGTAGAACGGCGCATGTATTGCTTCCACGAGTCACTCCCTGCTTCGCGACCACCACCAGTTGCCTTTTCTCCACCAAAGGCACCTCCTATCTCAGCTCCATTTGTCGGTATGTTAACATTTACTATACCACAATCACTCCCACGTGGTCTGCACCACAATCACGACAACATGAGATATAAGAAGCATGAATACCTACACATTTACTAGACACGACACTAACACGTCGACACCAGTAATAATTTGAGAAAATAAATTAATTGAATGTAACAATAGTGTTGGTGTCGAACACCAGGATACATTTTTTATCAAAGTGTTGGTGCTATAGAGTTTAAGGGCCTAAGCCAAAGTCACCAGAAGATATATAGAGGAAGGATGAAAATTAAAGTCGAAGTACTTACCCAATCCATTTGAATATAGTATCAGGTCTTTGTGTAAAGATTGAACTACTCAATCCTTGAGGAACAGAATTGTTCAAGGCAATTGCTTCTTCTAGATTCTAAGTTGAAAAATCATGAAGTGCAATCAGAAACTAAATTTATGAGGAAATATAAGTTCAATAAAAGAGAAGTAAAAGATAGTATACTACCTGAAATTTCATAACATAGAGAACTGGAGCAAACAGTTCTTCTTTAACTACAGCGGCATCCGAAGAAATCTCAACAACTGTTGGCTGTACAAAATTTCCTTCTGACTCTAATACAGATCCCCCTGTTAGGATCTTCCCTCCCTGAGCAAAAAATACAAGCATCCATCATATTCGATCAAAAACATGCATATAACACAGAAAAATTAGACATGACATACCTGAGATTTTATCGCCAAAATACCCTTCTTGAAGTTTTCCACAGAAGAACGAGTATGCAGAGGCCCAACCAGAGTCCCTTTCTCCAGAGGATTCCCAATTTTGACTTGTTTGTAGAGTCCGGTAAGTTGATCTAGTACATCTGAGTAAATACTCTCATGCAGAAACTGCGGTGAAAAGCGGCTAAATTGAATATTAAATATACCTTACGAAAATCACATATGGATGCATTAAAATTGTGAATTAAATTTTTCAAAATAGGTTTCAATACCAGTCTACGACAGGTTGTACATCGCTGACCAGCAGTACCCACAGCTGCAAAAAAAATAGAGCGTACTGCCAGTTTGATATCCGCATCATCCATGACTATTATTGCATTGTTACCACTTAACTCCAGTAAGCATCTGCCAAATCTTTCATTCACTGTTTGCTGAACCATTGCACCCACCTATAATATGAACACTTCATTATCAGCTCAACTGTAAAAATGGTAATCTTACAAATCATGCTGAAGTGTTTTAATAGGGGGCAAGGGAAACATATATAAGATTACACAATGTCCGACAAATAGATGCATATGCAGTAACGAGATGATGCTATAGGGTGTTAGATATCACATATCTGTATAAATGTTTACTGTAATAAGACCCAATACCGTTCCTACAGGCACTAACTGAGAAACTGAGTTGACAACTACATTTGTAACACAGTGAAAATTTGTACATCCAATTCAATTAGTTTATTTACCTCTTTAAAACATTATGTCTACCAATAAAGTACACAAAGAAACTACCTTTGAGCTTCCAGTAAATGAAACCAACGGAATGCGTGTGTCTTTCGCAATTGCCTGCCCAATATCAGCCCCTCCACAGAAAGAGGTGAATATCGCCCCGGGTAATTTGTTCCTCTCAAGAACTTCAGATATTAGCTTTGTCACAGCAATAGTTATCAATGGAGTAGTTGGAGCGCCCTTCCTTTAATTCATGGTAATAGGACAAACAATTGTAATGAAAAGACAACACAATTTTTATTGAAAATTTGAAACACACTAAAGAAAGAACCTAACGATATATCTCATAAAAGGTTCACAAAGATTTGCATCAAAGTCATTTAGTTCTTAATGATCAGAAACAGTGATGATGACTTTTTTCACCTTAATCTCTTCGCATAAACCTCCTTTCTAAGCCATGCGTATATCATACAGATATTATTTTGTAGGGAAGAGGGAGAAATCAAGAGAGAAAGATTTCCTCGGAGGCAAGAATTAAGTAAGCAACCATTATGTAGATAGATCAAATTTCAAGGACTCAACATAAGATAACAAAAAAAACATAGTACGTTAACCATTACTGTAAACATCAGGAACAATATAACAACTAACCCCACCACCAATGTTAGGACTTAGATATAGGAGAGTTAGTTAGTAGAAGTAGTTAATTGGTTGAGATTGTTATAGCGATAATTAGGTGTTAGTTAGACTGCAGAGTTGATAGTAGGTAGTTAGGGATCCTTTGCCCCTCTTGTCCCAAGTGTACATGGAACCTATAAATAAAGGTTTCATCCATTATGAAAGTATGTTTTATCAACTTTAAAAATTGAGTGGTGTAAACCATTGTAGAGCGTATTGTATCATTTTCTTTGGAGAGATCCTATTATTTCTTATCTTTTTTTTCCTAAATATTAGTGTTCTTCCTCAAACTCCTTGGAATCCAATTCTGGGGTTCCTAACAACCAACCCTATATCACTGCTCACTAGGTGGGGTAGGCTATTTGGGTTGATGTTATTGAAACTTGTGGACTAATTACTAAGTGAAACAAAGTCTTAGGAACTGCAATTGGAGAATTTGGAGGCCATGTTGTCTCCAAAACTTCCAGCTTCTAGTACACCAAGCCACCAACTTTGTCATTTATGATATATTCACTCAACACAAATCCATTGGCTTAGCAGGATGAAATGATGCTGCTAAAATACATACATTAAACAGAATGCATAAAGAATTGAAGTATTGATGGCATAGAGTTTAGAGTTCAGATGCCATTCAAGTCCAGAGAAAATTGTGCAGCAAAAGAAGATAAAAAAAATTGGTCTGAAATCTACGCGCACACACACATCCTGAGATATGTTAACTTACCAAACGACAGTGTTACCACAGACTAATGCAATGCAAGCATTCCATCCTGAGACGCAAAGGAAATGAACAGGTTTTTATAACAATTCAATCATAAGAGTATGTTCAAAGTATTGAAAGTGGGTCATATGATGCAGAGTGCTATCAGATTAGATGGATAAACAGCAAGAAAACTATTTACACCAATGTCGTACAAATTCTGAGCCAAACATGATTATTCATCGGATAATATGCAAGCTTATTAAGTTGAAGATAACAAAAAATTATATCACTATGAACATTCAGAAACAAATTAATTACAAATCAAGATTACCCCTAGATACATTTACAAGACTTTCAACTGATGTTTGGAGTACAAGCCTAACATTAGTATGACCAGAAATTATCACTGCATGTATAGAGATAGAACAAGAAAAAGCATACCTAGAACAGCACATGGAAAGTTGAAAGCAGTGATTACACCAACTATTCCTAGTGGGTTCCATACCTGTGGTGTAAGAGCACACAGCACCATTCATAATTAAACCTCCTATGATAAAATGGTAAAGAAGTTACTAAATAATCAAGCTTAATATCGAACCTCAAACATCATATGATCTGGACCTGTAAAGAAAAAAAATTTGACGAAATTAAAAACTCAGAACCAGAACATCATGGAAAGAAATTAGTATCACAATAAAAGTTTACCTCTGACAACAAGTGTGTTTAAATAATTTTATAACCATGAGTATTATAAAGAAATGGTGAACAATTGATAAAGATAAACAATCTTACGTTCTGATGGGATAATTGATCCACTCAATTGTCGGCTTAGCCCAACAGCATAATCACACATATCAATAATTTCCTGTAACAAAAAGTAAGAAAGACTACAAACTATATCACATACAAACTTTCTGTGCAGATAATAAATATTTCACATAATAATTTTCACTTGTATAGAGTATATGATAAATTATTCTGTGCATAATCAGAAAAAACACTAAATTGCATCCTAGATCAGTAAGCGTATATACACACCAAAATTTTATGGAAGTCCTCAAAAAATGAAAATGAAGCAACTTTGAAAAGTGACCAGCCTTGGAGAACCAATTAAAGGACATAGGCAAAGAAGATGCAGTGAATGGCTGAAAGATATAGGGCCGGTGATGGTAAAATTAGTCTTTAATAGATTGAAATCGCCCCTGCTGGAAAATTGGTCCCCAAGTTAGCAATAATGGTTTAATGTTAACAAAGAAGTGCGTGTGGATATAAGAACAAGGATCACATTTTCTCCTCACTCTACCATTTTCCCAAACAAAAGTTTATCTGGATTGGTCCAATACAAAGTTTCAGCATAACAATGAAAATAGGATCTGTTCTGCATAAACGAAAGTGCAAAAGCAACTTCTTGTTGATTCAAATTTGTATCCAAAAACTTGAAATATTACCAGCTGCCTTTCCCTCGTATTGTTTTATGGGTCTTGCTAACGAGTGCCCTAAAGGCATAGGTTAAGGAACCCAAAAAAGAAAATTTTGTTTTGAAAATACATGTCAAACACTTGTAAATATAATAAATAGAATGTTTCCCTATACAAACTTACTCTCTTTAGATTTCAATGCCCCAAGGAAACTTACTAGCATTCTTCTCGTTTTATTGGTAAATTTTTATAGAATTATCATTGAAGCTAAGAGCTCCCAACGCTACTTTCATGTCAAATAATCAACCTTTCATGATGGTCCCTCCACCCAATCACAAATCAGTTTCCAAATTTCTTGAAATAGTATAAGTGGCCTGAATTCTACTTAAAAATAAAATTGGAGAAATGAGAAGCTTTTTTCTCTCAAGTATGTCCAATAATTTTTCTAACAAGTTAACAATTTTGAAAAGTAAGGTTTCAGTTAACCTTGTTGACTGCAATGAATTTATATGCAACCAGTTAGATGCCCATCATGGACGGTTTTCTTATCTAGTGAATGAAAATTGTTAGAAAGAATCCAACTATGCAGATAATGCTTTCAATGGAAAAAGCTTTGAAGCACATTTGTTGGCCCTAAAACTGCAAACAAGCCCCCATTATAGGATTAGAATTGAACAGCTTTACACCAAAACGGTGAAAGGTACTTGTTTCATGATATCTGATATTGCATTTACTTGGTCATCACTCATCACAGGTACACAGCATTTAATTTCACAAACAAGTGTTAATGGCTAAACTTTGACTTAATATGCTACAAAATATTACTGAATAAAGATATTTACCATACCTGAACTTCTCCAATTCCTTCTGCAAGAATTTTTCCCATCTCAAGAGACACCAACCTACCAAGTGGATCCAATTTAGCCCTCAATGCATCCCCAATCTGTCTTACAATCTCACCTCTTTTGGGTGCTGGAATCTGCGAAAACATTACAAGTTCATCATCATTTACTTACCAACTGTACCTAAATTCAGTATATGCTAACCTATCGCAATTATACCATGGAACTAGAATACAGTACAAGACTCACCAAAAAAACACTTCCAATACAAAAATCAATGATTATTTAAAAATAAATAAATAAAAAGAAAGAAAAAAGGAAAAAAAAAAACTCACAGTCATCCATGTCTTAGCTGCTTCACTGCAAGCTTGCAACCCCTCTTCATAATCTTGCAATGTTGCTTCGGTTACCGTAGCAATAGTCTAAACTCAAAACCAACAACAATTAGATACATATTATTACAATCTGTAGAAACCATGAAAACAAACAATTATTACAATCATCAATCAAGCTCAAACTCAAATTCTTTCAACTATCATTCATCACACAGGTTTATTACAAAAAATTATAAATATAATTAAATATTCTTTTAAAAAATATTTATCTTTCTTTTCTGTTACATCTAAATTATTGGCAAATTTTAATGTGAATCACATACACCATAGATCAATACTTGAAAACCGTTTAAAACTCCAATGACAACATGCGTCGTCTTGTAGACGCATAGGTTAATGGTCTTCTTCTTTTCCATGACTCAAATAGTAACTTAAATGAAATTGGTTCAATAAAAACAAAAAAAAAAAAATTGTCTTAGTATTGATTTGACATCAATCAGATCACTTTTATGTCACAACATGGTCTTTAAAATTTCCTATGGTTTTGAAGTATTGTCCTTGTTGACCACTTATGAAATTCTTTTCCAGCAGAACTCACCCTAAATTATTAAGAATCTTTACTTGAAAAAGTTTCATTTGAGTTTGCAAGCATCAAAATTTCCATAAAAAAAAAAAAAACAAAGAGTTAGAAAATTTGTGACCTGATTGGTAGAAGGATTAACAGAAGTAACAGAAGAACCGCTAGCTTTCCATTGTCCATTGATGAAAGAGCCGATGTTTGTTGAACCTAAACCAATTTCCTTAAAAAACTCCAAGTTGTTGCTCTCGGAACCCATTTTCCCTGAAACCAAATTGGTGATCAATTTAAAAAAGAGAGAATTTGTTTGATTAGATTATCAAATACTAATTTTTGTGATTTATGAGTATTGAAATTGGAATAAGAAAGTGAGAACGAGAATCACAATGCTGTTGTTGTTGATTACAGTCACACTTTGAGAGAGACAGTGAGTTATGTAGATTGTGATGATGACTGTGATGCTGTACAGATATATATTGAGATAACTATTTATATTGTTTTATAAGATTATAATAACAAGGACTCTTAAATAAAAAATCTTACTTTTTATAATTTTAAAGTTTAAATTATATAATTATATAGTTTTTAATAATTTATTTCAATATTTAAATTATTAATAAATGGCTCAAATACTCGTTAGTATTTCTTTATTTATAATTAAATTATGTCTAGTAATTAATTTTATCATTTCCTTCCATAATTAATAATTATCATTGTAAAAAACTATTAAATCAATTATTTTTAGTTGTTGTCAGGGTAAAATGGAGGATGTATGTCCATGAAAGCTTAATTGGATTATCTTATTTATGTTTTGTTTTTACTGAATTATTAACTATTTTTGTATTATTATAGGTTATCTGATAAGGACATATCCTATAAAATAAGAAGTTGTACGATTGAATTAATATGGACTTTATCCCCTCATAAAAATATTGTTTAATAGTCTTTTTGACTCATTAGTTTTAGTATTTAAGGAGAACATTAACGTTGTTATTAAATAGAGATGATCTATTTAACGTAAGTGTAGGCAATAATTACCAGTTAATTTTCAAAAATAAAACGTTTAGTATGTTTTAGAAAAATTATGTTTAGTACATAATATACTATAAATAAATTACGTGGTGTCTCAGGTATTTTTTTTTTAACTAGATTTTTTTTATCAAATTAAAAATTCATACCACTTGATTTGTGTTAAATCTCTTCAACTAGTCAAAAACTCATACCACATGATCTGTTCTGTTTTTAAAATAATTGATTGATATTGGTTTCTTTTTGAAACTTGTTGATATGTTTTGAAAGCTTATTAGTTTTGTAACTGCATTTATATAGGTGGTATAATATGGATAGGAAATGGATGTCAGCCAATCGATTGTCAAAAGAGTATGAAATTGGAGTGAAGGAGTTTGTTGAGTTTGCAGTGAAGAATGCAAAAGATCCAAATAGAGTAGTTTGTCCTTGTTTAAAATGTTGTTTTGGAAAACGTGTTAGAGAAGATGAATTAGAAGGACATCTAGTATGTAATGGAATTGATCAAAGCTACACATGTTGGATAAGACATGGTGAGAAAAAAAAAGGAAACATTAATTTTGAGAATAGTTCGACATATGCTTCAACTGACTTCGATACAGATACATATGAGCCGGATCGAGTTGATGAGATCGCAAAAGCAGTTGAAGAAGATCTTCGAGATTGTCCTAAAATGTTTGAAAGTTTGTTGAGTGATGCAGAGAAAGAATTATATAATGGTCGTACTAAATTCACAAGACTGTCGGCGATATTAAAGTTGTACAACCTAAAAGCGAGTAATGGATGGTCTGATAAAAGCTTTACAGAATTATTAACACTCATAAAAGATATGTTGCCAGATGATAATGAACTTCCCAGTCGAACCTACGAGGCTAAAAGGATTTTGTGTTCTATTGGCATGAGTTACGAAAGGATTCATGCGTGTCCTAATGATTGCATTTTATTTCGAAATGAATATGAACTACTTAAGGCGTGTCCGAAATGCAATGTCTCTCGATATAAGAAGAAAGAATCTACTCCAGCAAAAGTCGTGTGGTATTTTCCTATAATACCAAGATTTAGGCGCATGTATCGCAGTGAAGAAGATTCAAAACACTTGACATGGCATGCAGATGAAAGAATTAGAGATGGAATGTTTCGACACCCTGCAGATTCCCCACAATGGGCAAAAATTGATCACGAGTATCCTGAATTCGGGATAGAGTCAAGAAATCTAAGACTTGCACTTTCTACTGATGGAATGAATCCACATGGTCTTCAAAGCATCTCACACAGCACGTGGCCTGTGATTTTGGTAATATATAACCTACCTCCATGGTTATGTATGAAGTGTAAGTTTATGATGTTGTCTCTGTTAATTTCTGGACCCAAACAACCGGGGAATGATATCGACGTATACTTGACTCCTCTAATAGAAGATTTAAAACGTATGTGGGAGACAGGTGTGGAAGTTTATGATGGGTATAAGAAAGAATATTTCAATTTGAGGGCTATGTTGTTCGGCACAATTAATGACTTTCCAGCATATGGTAATTTATCAGGATATAGCATTAAAGGTCAATGTGCATGTCCTGTATGTGAAGAGAGTACAAATTGGATGCGGTTGAAACATTGTAAGAAGAATGTGTTTCTTGGACATCGTAGATTTTTACCTTATAGTCATCAGTATCGTTGGTGGAGAAATGCATTTAATGGAAAATCAGAGGAAGGTAAAGCTCCTTTACCACCGACTGGATATCAAATACTTGAAAAAGTACAAGGTTTGACCAATAAATTTGGCAAACCTTTTGCGGGAGAGCTGGTCAAAACTGGGTGGAAGAAAAAGTCAATTTTCTTTGAATTACCATATTGGAAGTCATTGTATATAAGACATTTCCTCGATGTGATGCATATTGAAAAAAATGTATTTGATAGTGTTATTGGTACGTTACTCAATGTTCCAGGAAAGTCTAAAGACGGCATCAACGCAAGATTGGACTTGCTCGATATAGGAATAAGAAATGAATTGGCTCCAGTAAAGAAAGGAAATCGCACATATCTACCTCCAGCCGCTCATACTCTATCTAGAAAGGAAAAAATTGTTTTATGTAAATTTCTACATGAAGTTAAAGTTCCAGAAGGATACTCTTCGAACATTAGAAATTTGGTTTGTATGAAAGACCTCAAGTTAAAAGGTTTGAAGACTCATGATTGTCATATTCTAATGGAGCATTTGCTACCAATAGGTATACGTTCCATTTTACCTGAAAAAGTTCGACTAGCATTAACTAGATTATGTTTCTTCTTCAGGGAAATTTGTAGTAAAGTGATCGACCCTCAGAAATTACCGACATTGCAGAGGGAAATTGTTGTTACTTTGTGTGAGCTTGAAATGTATTTCCCACCATCGTTTTTTGATATAATGGTTCACCTTACTGTTCATCTGGTTAAGGAGACACAACTTTGTGGGCCAGCTTATATGAGATGGATGTATCCGATAGAACGATATATGAAAATATTAAAAGGGTACGTAAAAAGTAGAAGTCGACCAGAAGGTTGCATTGCTGAACGATACATTGTTGAAGAGGCTGCTGAATTTTGTACTGAATATCTGTCCAATGTTGAATCCATAGGGCTTCCCATGTCTCGTCATTCGGGAAGACTATCAGGAGAAGGGATAATTGGAATGAGACTACTGACTATATCAAGGACAGAATTGGAGCAGGCACAATTGTATGTTCTGCACAATGATGATGAGGTTCAACCGTATGTTACAATACACATGGATCAGTTATCTCGTTTGAACATGAATAGGAATCAAAATTGGATAACTCGAGAGCACAATCGAAGTTTTATACCATGGTTAAAAAATCACATAAAGTCAAAATTTGACATAGACCCCGGATCAATTTCACAGAGATTGAGGTGGCTAGCAAATGGTCCGAGCTTACATGTCTTTTCTTACACTGGTTATGTTATTAACGGCTACACATTTTATACCAAAGAACAAGATGATCAGACCACTATGCAAAATAGTGGAGTCACTCTCGTAGCTGAAGCGATGCATGTCTCAAGTGCAAAAGACAAAAACCCAATATATGCAAATCTATCATATTTTGGGGTTATCGAGCGCATATGGGAGTTAGACTACACAATGTTTCGTGTTCCCATATTTGGTTGCAAGTGGGTCGATAATAATAATGGCGTTCGAATTGATGAGTCAGGATTCTTGCTTGTTGATTTTAATAGGGTGGGATACAAAGACGAGCCTTTTATTTTAGCGTCGCAAGCTCAACAAGTGTTTTATGTCACCGATCCTTCTGATGATAAATGGTCTGTTGTCCTATCGACCAAGAAAATAAGTGATGATAACAACAATGATGAAGATGTTGGTAATGATCTTTTATTTGCAACATCACAACAACCACATGAAATTGATTCAACTGATGATGGTTTATATCTTAGAGATGATCATGATGAGGGAATTTGGATTAATCCATCGTTTCGTATTGTAAATGGACAAACAAATGTGAATCCCACCAGGAAAAGAAGAAGGGCATCTTAATGTACATGTTTAATTGTTTTATATAAGCCATGCATGTAATCTGAATTATTGTTGTAATCTGAATTATTGTTCTATTCTGGTTTTATTTGTAATATGAATTATTGTTCTATTCTGGTTTTATTATTGTAATCTGAATTATTATTTTATTCTGGTTCTATTATGGTTTTATTGAATTATTGTGGTATTATATAATCTGAATTATTCTGGTTCTATTCTTGTTTTATTGTTGTCTAAGAAGGCAAGCATAACCAGTGATTATTGCATGTTTATGTAAATTTGGACAATTACAATTCTTAAGAACTATGCATGTAAAAAAAGTGCATGTCTTTTACAGCGCTTTTTAAAAAAGCGCTGTAAAAGGCCCTTTTAAAAATTAAACAATGAGACATTTTACAGCGCTTTTTTAAAAAAGCGCTGTAAAAGACTTTAAAAATAATAATGAAAAGATAACTAACATGACTTTCTCTAACAGGATTTTCTTCAAACACCTTTTACGCATCATGGGAATCCCCAAAAACACATTGTTAACAAAAACATCAGATCCATTGTTAACAAAAACATCAGACACATTGTTAACAAACCCATTTTTCGCAACATGGCAATGAACCTGAAGATCAAGTTACGATTTAAGAATGAAAGGGAATGTAAAGAGATAAAAAGGACTTTGATGTTTGGTGAAGATTGAAAGAGTTAGCTTTGATGTTTGCGAATAAGATGCATAAAAGGACTTTGATGTTTGGTGAAGAGGAAGATGTTTGCAAAGCTTGTTTAAAAAATAACATAACAAAACACAAAAATAACATAATAAGGCCTTTTACAGCGCTTGTTGGGATAAGCGCTGTAAAAGAGTCTTTTAAAAATTTAAATAAGGCCTTTTACAGCGCTTCTTTGAACAAGCGCTGTAAAAGGCTATTAAAAAAACATTATATAACATACTAAAACAATGAGGCCTTTTACAGCGCTTGTTTGTAAAAGCGCTGTAAAAGGCCTTATTTAAATTTTTAAATAAATACGCCTTTTACAGCGCTTTTCCAAAGAGCGCTATAAAAGGCTAAGCCTTTTACAGCGCTTGTTATAAAAGCGCTGTAAAAGGGTTATAAAAAAGCGCTGTAAAAGGGTTATATATATAACAGTAACCTCTTCAGTTTCCTCTTCATTACGTAATCTACACTATCATCTCAACCTTCATCGTTCTTCTCTTCTTTTGCAAACCCTATAATCTCGTTCATTACGAACTGTATTTCCACGATCATCTCCTTCATTTCGCACCTTATTTCCATCCAAGATCATTTCGAACCTTATATTTTCATTGAAATACGTAACCCTCATTACGTATTTCTTCAAAACCGTTTTTCTGTGACATTTATTGCTGTGAAATTTCTCCGTTCGCTCTTTTCTTTGCATTTCATCCTTCTTCGAACCATTATTCAGGTATTGATGTTATTTATTTTTTGTAATCATTAAAATGCATGTTGAGCTTGTTTAAAATATATATACTGATACATGTTGAGCTTGTTTAAAATAATGCATGATGCATGTTGAGCTTGTTGAAGTTATACTAAACTGCATGTTGAACTTGTTGTAGTTAAATGGATACAAACAGAGATTTAGAATGTCAAAATGAAGAAGTTGGCACCAGTAGGACTTATGAAAATGAAGTCAAACGTGGTGCAACTATCATGCAAAAAGTCATTAAAGCTAGGAGCAATGGGACCAAGTTTGAGGTAATACTATACTATACTCTGTTTGCTGTGTATTTTTTTAGGTTTTTTTAATAGCATGTACTTACTATATGAGTTTATTAGGTGGGATGGAATGAAAGTGGTCAGCCAGTTGACCCACACAGCGCAATGTTTGTGAGCTACATTGGGGCTGTTGTGCGTCAAAATATTCCAATAACAATTGACGACTGGAGAGAAAAGGCATTGAAGGATGCCAAAGATATCATCTGGAATGATATTCAAGTAAATTTTTTGATCCAATCTTTTGTCATTTATAAATATTTTCATTGAAATACTTTACTTATAATTTTTTTCATTGCAGGCATCTTTTGTCCTTGATGAAGGACGAAAGAATTATGTATTGAGAGTTGCTGGCAAAATCCATCGTGGATTTAGATCGCATCTCTCAAACTTCTATCTTAAAGATAAAGAAGGAAACACAACAGCTGAACCTCCAAAGATATATCGACATTATATATCAAATGAGGAATGGAAAGCGTTTGTTTCCAAACGTACAGACCCCGCGTTTGTCGTAAGTGATTAATTTATTAGCATTTGTGTGTTTTATTATTTATATTCGCATCGTATTTTAAATTTTTACATAATTGCTATTTTTTTATATAGAACATAAGTAAGGCAAATCGCGAAAGGGCAAGAAACCCGACGCACCCATACAGAAAATCACGTATGGGATATGCACGCCTTGATCAAGGGCTTGTAAGTAATTAAACATCACTTTTATATAATGAATGAATTTGTATTATAAACTATAGTTTCTAACTAATATTTTGTTTTATCGAATAGCGACAAGAGACCCAAACTAATCAACCGTTGGGTCGTCACATCTTGTGGAAGGAAGCTAGGGTAAATAAAGATGGAGTGGTTGATAACCAAAATGTTCAAAAAGTAATAGAACTTTGTGTAAGTATATTATGACTTTAATATTTTTTCAATATTGTATTTATCACTTGAATACTTTTTAATATTGTATTTTAAAAATGATAATGAACTTAACTATTTTAATGTTACATGTATTTTAGGAGACCATCTCTCAAAGTTCTGAATGTGAAGAGGGCAGCAAGGATAGTTGCCGGGATATTTTGGGCAAAGTTTTTAATGTTCCTGAATATTCCGGCCGAGTTAGGGGGAAGGGATTTGGCGTAACTCCCAGAAGCTTTTTTCCTCAAGAGAAGCGCCAAAAACCTTCCAACGAGGAAGTATTAGAGAAGCTCAGAATCCTATCTGAGCAAGTGGCACAATTGGTGAATACAAACAAAGACAAGCAACTTCCGGTTCAGCTCCAAGGTGAACTACAAATGGAGAGTGAAAGCGGGAGTTGCAACGTCGGTTTGAAAAATATTCCCGAGGTAATTAATTACTTACTTGCTTATGTAATTACTTATGCATTAAACAATATTATATATTAACTGTACTTATGTTTTAACTATTGATTTAGGGTGTCACTTCGTGTTTTCTATACTTGTCCTCGCCCACTCATCGGAAGGTGGGAAAAGCAAAATTGTACAATACTTTGGGAGAAGTATTGCACAACACTCCGATCCCAAAGGGCCATGTCAAGGTATCGCCTACTGTTGCTTTCGAACCAACTGCACCGTTGTCGATACCGGACAACGACGGAGATATGCAGTCATTGGGCGAAGCTATCGGTAGTTACGTGGCATGGCCCACTAACCTTGTTGCCCTCATTAAGAGCCCTCCCAGAAACAAATCAGTGACGTCTCCCGATAAGGTTTGTCACATTTATTGCATAAGCTTTGTCAATTTTTTCAGATTCAATAAACTAACATTTAACCTCATTTTTGTAGGTCCAAATAAATAAACCACCCGTACATCCAAAAAAAAGCAGCAAACCTCAAAAATTGGAGGTTAATAGAGCTGCCAATAAAGCTGCCAAATTTGCAGCAATAAAAAAATTGGATCGTGGCAAATCAGTCGCTGCTGCTGCTCCTCCTAAAATAAGTCAGCCACGCCTTGGTAAATACGGGGCGTGTCTTGACATTGCTGTAAAAAAGAACCTATGCAGCAGCGACGATTGCCGCATGATACATATGAATAAAGAAATATTCGGAGAGGAGTATGAGGAATTATTCGACAAGGAGCACGTATACGAGCTTCTCGAACATAAGGAGCTTAGTGCAACTGTAATGAGCTTGTATATAAGGTAAAAAATACTTTTAATTGCATTTATTTGTAATTAATTAAATGTATTGGTAATTAATCTAGTTTAATATTTTCATTGAAGGTTTTTGCATGAGAAGGTCGTGTGCCCTAAGAAATTATCGAATAAATACTCATTCTTCTCTCCGCATAAAACGTCCATGTGGAAACTGGATGAAGACAATGTAAAGAAATACATTGTAAATATGTTTTTAGGAAATATTTCAAAGGATAAATTGTTCTTAGCACCATATAATTCAGGGTACGTAATTTTATCTTTTTTAATTGATGAGAATTTAATTTATTAGTTGTGTATAGACCAAATTGTGTAACCAATTTTTTGTTGTTGTAGGGCACATTGGGTCCTATTTGCAATCAATGCCGTCTCTGAAGTTGTATACTATTTGGATCCCTTGCATGGCGATTACAACAATCACTCCGAAATCAAGACTTTGTTCGACACGTAAGTAATATTCATTTATTTTTGTTACACATATATATAAATAAGTGTTTGTTCATGCTAAAATAATCACATTTATTCATTTTATAGTGCATTAAAAGTTTTTCGAGCTCAAAGAGGTGCGGTAGTGTCGAAGCAAAAGTCTAATAATATTACATGGATCCCAATAAAGTGCCCTCGTCAAACAAACAATATCGACTGTGGGTACTATGTATTGAGATTCATGAAGGAGATTGTTGACAAGAATAAAACTATTATCCCAGAAATGGTACGGTATTTTGATTATATGATTTTCATATATAAATTATCTATATATTTGAAACTAACTTAATATAATATGTTCAATTTTTATATTGCAGTACTTTGAACATTCCAGTCCTTCATATTCTGAGCAAGATCTGATGGAATTAAAGGAGGAATGGTGTGAGTATGTGCTTGAAATGAAAATTATTTGATTTTCTGGGAAATAGCATGCTGCAAGGGACTGAATATTATATGGTGCATAGTTATTATATGTATATGATCATAGGACAGTATATAAACTTGCATATAAATATGTTGTAAATTAGATTCAATGTATATTCATACCAAATATGTTGTAAATTAGATTCAATGTATATTCATACCAAATATGTTGTAAATTACTGTGTATCATTGTTCTGGTTCTGGTTCTGGTTGTGTTACTGATTCTGTTTCTGTATCATTGTTCTGGTTCTGGTTCTGGTTCTGGTTCTAAAATTAGTGATTCTGGATGTGTTGTGTTGTGTGAACTGGTTCAAACTAATTTTGGATAAAAAGATAAAAGACAGCGCTTTATAAAAAAAGTGCCATAAAAAGCTAAAAAACGCTTTTAAAATATATACAGGGTTAAAAAAAAAAAAATAAAAAAAAATAACACCTTTAACAGCGCTTTTTACAAAAAGCGCTGTAAAAGGCACCCCAAATATGTATTATGGGTATGCCTTTAACAGCGCTTTTTACAAAAAGCGCTGTAAAAGGCACCCCAAATATGTATTATGGGTATGCCTTTTACAGCGCTTGTTACAAAAAGCGCTGTAAAAGGCACCCCAAATATGTATTATGGGTATGCCTTTTACAGCGCTTGTTACAAAAAGCGCTGTAAAAGGCACCCCAAATATGTATTATGGGTATGCCTTTTACAGCGCTTGTTACACAAAAGCGCTGTAAAAGGTACCCAAATATATGAACTGTGGTATGCCTTTTACAGCGCTTGTTGTAACAAGCGCTGTAAAAGGTGCATAATAAGCGCGCGTTATAAATGGTGCCTTTAAGAGCGCTTTTTTGAAAGCGCTGTTGTAGCTTTTACAGCGCTCGAATCTACAGCGCTTTTTTTTTTGAAAAAGCGCTGTAGAAGGCTTAAAAAAAGCGCTGTAAAAGCGCTTTTTTGGCGTAGTGCTAACTTGCACTCTCGAGGTGTTCTTTTTCTACAATATGTGATAATAAAAGTAAATAACCATTTTAGTCTTTAAAGACGTAAAACGTTATCATTTTAATTATTAATTCAATCAAAAATCAATATTTTTTTTAAATTATTTTGTTGATTCAAAAATTAATTTGAATTTTTTATTGAATTATAAATTAAAAAATTAAAGTAACTAATGATTGACACATTTTTGAATGTAAGCAGTGCTCTATCAATTGTAGGAAGGAAAAGTTGGTATGGGGGCATTTGGAGCCTTTCTTTCTTTAGTGATGCTTCTTACTTCAACAACGTGTTCTTTAATATCACCCACTCATCATGGTTCCACGGCACCCCAACGTGGCTGGGGGTGATGTAAAAGCTTTACACTATGTCGTCCAAGTTGCTAGCAGCCACAATTATGAACATGTGAAGTTTGTAAAAGAGAGTCATGCAATTGTGAATGTTATCCTCAACTCCATGTTTGTTGGTTATTATTCATTACAGATATCTTAATTATTTCATCTTATGTTGTTAAGAGGCAAATAAATACGGTTTCTAGAAACTAGTTCATTTGATTATTATACTCCTTCAATTTGTATTGTCTCTCTTAAGTTGATTTTAGATCTACTTAAATATATTTTATTTTGTGTTAATATTAATTTTTAATCTAAATTAACGAGATAATTCCTGCTGGTATTAATTCCTTTAAATAAATCAGACAATCCATGTTTAAATAAATTAACTATATAATTAGTTCAAATAAACTCTATATAATAAGATATGAAATATAAAATACTCAATAAATTTTAAAACAAGGTATCAAATTATGATAGTTTTACATATACAAATTGACTTGCACTGACTCAAATTACATTGCGTTAAATTTATGACAAATTATATCATCCTACAAAAAACAAAATGTATCAGTACTATTAAAGTTTTAATAAATGATTAAATTAGTTTCTTATTATAATTCATATACATCAACATTCATATACTAAATCAAAGATTTATTAAATAATAATGTTGATATATTTGTCTATTAATTTTAATTCCTAACAGTTATATAAATTATTTTTATAATTAAAATCATAACAAATCAACAAAAAATTCAAAATCTAAAACTTAAAAAATTTGATTGTAATATAATCATAATGATTCATCAAACTTATATTATTTAACTATTAATCAATTAATTGAAAGTAGCAAAATGTAACAATTTATAAAGATTGTCTAGAATCCCCCTAAGTTTTATATATTCGAAAAAGCTAAATTGGCTTAAATCAACTTTTATTTTAAAGTTTCTTGACGTGATATTATTATTTATTTATTTTAAAACAAGTTTCGCCACGTCAACCCGAAGAACAATGTATGTTGTTTGGTTTTCGGGACCACAGAAAGAAAGATGACGTGTTGGATAATGTTGCAGATCATAATTGAGTTACTTACGTGTCTCATCATAGATTCTCTGTAATATTGTCGGATCTTTGGTCTAAAAAGTTCCAATTAATTATAAAATTATTTTATTTTTATAAATGATTATGATAAGATGAGAATGCATAACAATTAAATTATTTTAATAATACATGAATAAAATTACTTACACAGTCTTAAAATAATTCATCTTCTCATAAAAAGATTTGTCACTTTTATATAATTAATTATGAATTAAAAAATACTTCAAATTGTGTGTGAAATCTTATAATTTCAAATGCAAATCTACTTTGATAAAAAAAGAAAATAATATATAATATAAATATATAATTTTGTGATTAAAATATTTTTTTACTATATTTTAGTTTTAATTCTAGTTTTATTTTTTATTTTTGTTGTTATCTCAATTAAATTATTATATTACTTTGTTTATATATTTGAGATGATCAAAATTTGCACATCTTGAGATTATGATTTTTGTATGATGAAACATAAATACTAATATTTCAATCATTCAATTGGTTCTTTATGATTTCTCTTAATTATATTTTTTGTATGATCAATTAAATAATTAATTTAAGGAAAATAATAATACATTGAAGTATTAATCTTTGTTAATAGTTTTAAAAGAGGGATTAATAATCAAGAAAGTTTTCTTATCGCAAACCAACAATAATTTTCATTAATCTAAATAATACGAAATCTTAATTAATTTGATAATTGTTAAATTAATCCATGTGGATATGATAATCCTATATACTACTATTTGACAAAATCGCACACTTGTGGAATTTGAGCAACAAATTTTTGGTGTCGTTGTCGAAAATTATTTTAACAACATTAAATAAAAAAGATTTTTCATTAACTTAGACATATTTTTACTTTAATTATTTGTGTCATTTACTTATTGAAAAAAAAATATATATTACTATTATTAATCTATTTCACATTTTTTTGTTATTATTATTGTTTTATTTTTATTTTAGTTTAACTTTAAACAAAAATATATATATTTCACTTTTCTTTATTGTTATAGTTTTGTTTTGTTTTTCTTTTTTTTTTTTTTAAAATAAAAATAAAAAAAAATAAACTATATAGACTCTCAAGGAAGTTGGAGACTCTTCTCAAAAGAAACATTTGCTATCATCTTGTTTCCACATTCAATATCTTCAACCTTATCAAGATGAGACTAGTGTCCTCTAAACACTATATTCGACCCAATAGTGACACCAGAAGAACAATAGGTCAAGCAAGTGGATATTTGGATGCTCTCTCAGAGATTGATGACTTTATTGCTCCCATATTTGTAGAAGACAATAAGGAAGTCGTTATGGAATATCTGATAATGTGTCAATCTGGCTAAGTTGTGGCCCTACTTAGTTTGACCTAATTAAGGTAAGCCTCAGGCTACAAAGGTTTTTGAGAAGAAGAGTCGCTTCGACTATAAGGATTGAAGAGGATGAGGAAGACACAACCATTGCCGATGAAGACACAACAATCGCTCTTTAGAGGAAGAAACATAAGGTATTTTCAAACTCTGAACAACCTATTCCTTTTCCTCTATTTGAATATGAACAAACCCCTTCATTTCTATCTTCCCAACCAACCAACATTGTTTGCCCTTCCTCTTACCTTGAACTCATAACCCATTCCATTTCTGACTCTGATACCTTAGATGATATGTTTTAATCTATCGTAGTTGAGCATTTTTCTATACTCGGCTACAAAACCCATCATTTCTTTCACAAGCCTAGTACGTTCGATCAAACACCTACCTCCTCCACTATTTTACCACCACATTCTCCCTCTTCCACTCCAATAACTGACCCCACGTCGTCGTCTTTTCTCCATCCCCCTCCCCTAGAAGTTGTGCATATTGAATCAACTTTTATCGAACTAGTCAATAATACATCATAAGAAGCATCCTCTACCTTTTCCTTCCCTCTCTTCCCCTTTGACTTTTCTACCTTCCACATCCCTCTAGAACCATCCACATAATCCATTCCATCTAGCTTTTCTGATCTTTAGACCTTCTTTACCTCCCTTACTGCCACAATCTCCTCCACCATGAATAAAAACGCTCAAAGTCCAAATCCTAATGATATTTCAACTTAGTGGAACAAAGTCTTCTCCTTTGTCACAAATTGGATTTAGGATAATAGGGATCATGGACTGCAGTTGGCTTCCCAGAACTCTAAAACTTTAAGACAAATCGCTTAAATCATCTACTTATGGATGATACAACTTTAGAAATCCAAGAGCAATTGATCAAGAAAGCTTCTAACAGTCGCTTCATCAAGTTTATCTAGGGATGTTGCATCTCCTTTTGGTGATATTCATCTAGAACCTTCAGAGGTTGCTCCGGTCACACAATTGCAGTTTTTTGTGTTCATCCCACATATTAAGATCTGCATTTTGATGTTCCTCTTGTTGTTGCCTTAGGATCTGCATATGTTGCTTCTGCAAGCCTCTCTGCTTCTCCCTATGGCCCTGTGTTCAACCCTTATCATTTTGTTAAAAAACAATATTTTGATCGCGTGGAAGCTAAGACTGAGGTGTTTATTGAGAAGACATTCAAGAATCAAGAGGATATTTAGAATACCTTTAGTTTAATTCTAGCTAGGCTCACAAATTCAACCCCTTAGTTTTCTATTTTTCTTCTGCTTTTGTTATACTATTTTCAGTTCTCTATATTTTCTTTGGTTTCCTCTCTTTTTATCTGATGAAAAAAGGGGGATAGTGAATGTTTTTGAAAATTTAAACAATAATGATTTTTTTTTTGTGAACTTCAATTACTAATGCATATTGAACAACTCTATCATAATATATTTCATTTTATGAATTAAACATTCATATTCTAAGGGGGAGCTTTGTTGTAACATATTATTATTATTATTATTATTATTATTATTATTATTATTATTATTATTTCTATTATTATTATTGTTGTTGTTGTTGTTGTTGTTGCTGTTGTTGTTGTTTTCGTTGTTGTTGTCGTTGTTGTCGTCGTTGTTGTTGTTGTTATTATTATTATTCATTTACTTACTTTATCCAAACAAATTGTTCACAAAAATATGAGCTTGCCTTCATCAAAAAGAGGGTTTGAAGAGATATGCCTCTCACTTGTTTTGATGATAAAAAAATCATTTGTGGGAACAATTTAATTCACTAACATTTTGATTAAGTGTACAAGTCCTATATCAAGTGTTTTTTTAATAGATTATTATTGCATCCTTTGATAATTGGATGAAGATAAAGATACAACACGACTTCGCTTCACTTTGTTCTCTAAGTTTGATACGCGAGCAATGTCGTGTCTTGGTTTCCTCTAGAAACGCAAGCAATGACATAGTTCAGGTTACCTCTGATGAACAATAATGTGTTATGAATCGTCTGCCTCCAATTACTACAAATTGCATCATATCATATGTCTTTGATGAATTCAACAAGTGTTTGTTAATATGCTTCTAATGTATTCAACAAACATATGTTCGTTTACCTCTAATAAGTGTGACAAGCAAGTAATTTCTTTTGTCTATGATAATCACATCAAGCTTATGATCTTCTGACTTTGAGTCATTATGTATCCTCTGAGCAAGTCAATGCTCTAAATAAGTCAAATCTCTGATTAAAGTCAATGCTCCAAAGAAAATAAAATAATTGTGCATCTCTGATGAACATCTTGAATCTGCTACTTGTCTGAAGATCTTAAGAAATACTTTGACAATTGTATCATTTTCCTCCCAACTTAAACACGATACGCTAAATCATTACACAATCAGTTTTTGGAAAGTTTCTATGAGAAATCAATCTAAAAAAGATACGATACAAAACTTCATGAATTATGTTGATTTCTTACAATCAGGACAACAGTTAGAAACCCTAATTGTTCTATATAATAGGATGTGCATTCCTCAAAGAAAATACGAAGAAACATATAAGTTATAAGCACATATGTATTGCTCATTATCACTCTGTTTGACTTTAATGTTGAGAGAATTTCTAAAGTAACCCTAAACCTAACCCATTATTAGTTTCTTTTCTCAACAGCTTGATTGTACTAAATTCAAAGGATGAGAAGATTGAACACAATCAATGTAACTTGTAGGTGTTCAAGTGTAAGTCTAATTCTTTGGTGAACTAGTGGATTAAATCCTTCAAGTTGAAAGGATTAGACTTAGCTATCATTGTTGGTGGTGAACTAGGATAAATTATTGTGTCTTTCAGCTATGTTTTCTTTTACCTACACTGCTTTCTTTACTTTAGTATAGTCACCCGAAAAAATATTTAATCAGAAAACACAATTCAAAACTCCAATTTCTTGTGTTTTTTTTTTCTACATATATATTTGCTAACTATTTTCTATAATGTGTACTGCACATTTATAAAGACCAAATTTAATTTACCTTTTTTATATGTCCATTTTGACACTTAATTAAATTCAAAACACTACATCTACAATTTTAAAGTAATTACAAAAATTTGCTTCAAAATTTAAACATCTTATATAATTTTAGTAAAAGTATTATCAAATTAAGATTTAATAAACTATTTTCATTATTACAAATTTTTATTTTATAAGCTTTTTACATCAATAATATTGACCTTTTATAAAATAACGCACAACTCATAACCCGTGCGAATGCACGCGTTCTTTACTAGTTCACGTTAAAAGACAGAAAAAATGAAAGTGTGACTACAGTAAACAAGTTTATAAATGCACGTCAAATATACAAAAAGGCTATAAGGAATTCGAGATTACTGTGCAACATTCGTCGACAATTAAAGAAAAGGAATTAGCTTTATTTATTAAAACAATTATTCCAGTCATATTTCACATCAAATATATTACATAATAAATAATGGTTTTAATGAATGTAATGTTAATTTGGCAATGTCAATTATAAAATGCAACATATCAATATAATAGTATGAAACATTAAATATTAAAATGGAATTGAAATTGTACATATGACAACATGAAATAAAAGACATAATGATGAATCTAAAAACAACATTACTTAGTCTTCTATCTTTGTAACAACAACCATATTTTCTGTGATATTTTGAAAAACAAACTTCAATTTATCACCAAATTGAATATGATTTTCAATATAAAAATATTTCCAACCCCTCATAATTTTTGTTGATTGTCATGGTTGGTCATGAAATTGGATCCGGAGATGGTAAAAAAGTCCGCATTCGCGAATATCCACAAAAGATATGAGACGAATAATTTAATAGATATTTATAGATAAAAATTATAAAATAAATAGATAATAATTCTATTACCGGTCAATTAATGGTGAGGGGGCGAGTAGGGAGGTGCATGTGTTCTTGAGTTTAAGAGATATTTTTAGAATTTTGTATTTAAACTAAATATAAATATTATGAAAATAATAATTTATATTTATTGCGGGTAGCTACATAAACAAAATTTATCTCTTGACGATTAATAGTTGATGAATCCATATATAATGGTTAAGTGTAGATACGAGGAATACGATGTGACTTGAGTAAGATTTAAGAGAACAATAGATTTACAGAGTTTTTTAATTAAAAATATAATGAATGAGGAAACATGAGCGTTCTTAGTGAAAAAACTAATCGGATGTATGAATCTAGTAACTTAGGGTAAATCTGATACATTAACCATTTGAATCTTAACTTCCGATAAGGGGTATTTTAGAATTTTTGAAAGGTTGTTAGAACAATAGAGGGAGTTTTGTACCACGCACC
>JBBPBR010000001.1:13835316-13847617 GCA_037974775.1 Cicer pinnatifidum
AAAAAAAAAAAGGGGAAAAACAAGATTACATTAGAATCTTTTTTGTTCTTATTTCAATAGAAAAATAAATCTTCCATATAGAAATCTTTTAGTCGGTGTATTTCCGATATTCAAAGTTCTTTTAGCTGATGTATTTTCAGCATTCAAAATATTTTATTCGATTATTTCTGGCATTTCAAAATAGTTTAGTTGATATATTTAGATATTTCATATTCTTTGTAAACTTGCTTAAGGAGGATGTTATATATCTTAATTGGTTACTTTATACTAGTTAGTTGTTTATCTAATTGACTGTATAAGTATTTGTAATTCTCAATGTAATTAACTATCTCTATTATCAATGCCTAAAATCAAGAATCATAATATAAGTACTCATCGTTTACACACGCACCAACCCCATTAGTGTTGGGCGTGAGAAGGTGTATATAGAGTGATACCCCTCACCTTACAAATCGATTTTGTAGGGATGAGACCTAATATAAAACCTAAAAATCTAAATTTATAAATATCTGTTAAATTAATATTTCCTAATTTTTAAATATTCACATATATATATCCATGAATATTATCTTCTAAATAAATAAAAAAACATTTATATTCAATTTTTTTTTTGCAATTATGTAGAATTTTTCTTCCTCTTTAGTCAACACATAAAAGTAGTTATACATAAAAAAATATTAATATGTTATCACATAAATAAAATGTATCCCAAAATTTCGTTATAAAAAGATAATACATTAACACAAACAATTTTTTTTTTTTTACAGTATAGTCTTTATTTGAATCAATTTATTTATGGGTACGGATATCCCCATATATGAATATGATTGCATTTGTTTAAGTATCCATTAATTAACATGTAGTCAAAATATCTATTTATTTTATTGCGAATATTCATTAAGTTACCTATGTCATGCTATTCACGAATATTTATTAAGTTACCTAGACATGACAATTGAATTCGAACCCTCCTGAACCTCCCCAAACTCGCAACGTATTTAATGGAGAAAAACCGTTTTTACTGGATACGGATGTGAGTGCAGATATTCCCCGCTTTTTAATGTTATGGGCATGTGTGGAGGCGAGTTTGGTCAAATCTGCCTTGCATCTGCACCCACCTGACATAAATGCAATTATTTAAATATCTTTATATCTCTTAAAATAGTAACAAAACACTAATTTTGTTAAGCTTCCTTCTTCTTTTCTGTTTTCCTATTGCCGCCACCCTCCACCCTCATTTTTATTGTCTCGAACGTCCACCCTCATCTTTGTGTTTTCCTCCTCCATGCTTCGTCTTCGCCCTCCTCTGTGCACTGTCTCTGTTCTCCTCCACGTGTCCTCCTTTGTGCGTCGTCTTCGTCCTCCTCCGTGCGCCGTCGCCATCCTCTTTCTTGCGGCGTTTGTGATTCTTGTTTGTATGTTTGTGATTCTTTCTTAATCTTACCACTTGTTTAAGTTAGATGAAAGTATTCTAGTATTATAAATTGAAAGTATTGTGATTCTTGCTTGCATGGCATTTTTAAACAATAACTTGTGATATAAATTGAAAGTATTATATGAAAGTATAAAGTTATGCAATCTACATTGCTAAAATGAAACTATGACGGTCTGCAATATGCATTGTTACATGGAAGTGTTATTTATTTATTTGAAATCTATTGTATTTATTTATTTATATGAAAGTCATGTCATCTGTCATAGATTATTTATAAAAAAAAGACCACACTGCTAAATTATTTATATGAAAGTTCTGCAATCTGCCATAGATTTATAAAATGTTATTAGACCATTTTGATAATATAATATGTGTGTGAATTTATTTGATTTCTTTCCTTTTCTTTTGACAGAAAGTTTGTTTAGTTTTAGTTAGCATTGTTTATTAATTCGTTTTTTCAGAATTTTAAATCTCGGTCGTGGTTGTACCACATAACATTATGGAGAATTATAACCGAACATGAAAACTGTAGTTTCAAGTGTAATTGTGTAGCATTGCAGAAACATGAAAATTCTTAATGTAGCGGCTATCATAAAAGATGTAACACTCCGATTTTTAACAGTGTGAATGTATTGTTTTTTTCAAAATAAATTCATAAAAACAAAGAAATAAAGAAGAAAATACTTTTGGATAAATATTTAAGTCGTAATATAATGACAAAGTCAACAAATATTTACAAGCAGCGGAATAGTTTTTGAAATCAAAATCCAAAGTATTCAAACATCAAAATACACCGGAGCTATGAGGCCTATCAGACACGGCTCATACCCCTGGGGTATTCTCGGCAGACATCTGTACAAAAGCACTGCCATAGAATTTTAACTTCTCACATCACATCAAAAAGTGGTACATGAAACCCATCAAAATAAAATGTCAAGCTGACAATATTGGTATAGGTACAATCTTCCAAATTAAAATAAACACAACTCAAAAAGAAAGACATTTAGTCACTATACGTCAACCTAATCTGATCATTCTACAAAAAACTATACATCCCAGATGATCTTCACGCACCCCGTAAGATCCTTTTGACACAACTCTAGTCAGGTGTGTCCAACTACATTCCCATCCACATTCCCATCCACAAGGTACTAACCGGTGGGAAGATCCTGGTTCTCATCTAAGGGCAAAACCCATATTTCCACAATAGTTGTAAAGGGTCACCAACAGAAATTAACAATTAACACATAACATTTACGTTTTTAAATGCACAAAATAACCTTTCAACTTAGCATGCACCTTGAAAGGGTTTCCATATGCTAGACATGCATAAACAAAGTTGAAAAATGAAGTTTTTAACAAAACTGAACTGTTGTATTCGAATATAGCATCTTTGTATTCGAATACAAGGCTGTTTCATAAGTCAGCAGCAAAAACAACATGTCTGTATTCAAATACAGCCTTCTATATTCGATTACACATAAGTCAGCAGCAAAAACAACATGTATGTATTCGAATATAGCCTTCTGTATTCGACTTCACATAAGTCAACAACAAAAACAGGATGTCTGTATTTGAATACAACATTCTGTATTCAAATACACATCAGAAAACAACAGAAAAACAAAAAAAATTAGCTTTTAAAAGGGTTTCGAAATCAATCAACACTTATATACAAATCCAAACAATCACACTTTGCAATTATAGCATAATCACCATGACAACTTGAGTTTCGAAAAGGTTTTACAATCAATCACACTTACACACAAATCCAAGACATTCACACTTAGCAATTATAGCACAATCACCATGACAACTTGAGTTTCGAAAATGTTTTACAATCAATCACACTTAAACACAAATCCAAAACATTCACACTTAGAAATTATAGCACAATCACTATGTCAACTTGAGTTTTGAAAAGGTTTTGCAATCAATCACACTCTTGAATCAAACATGACTCACGTGCCAAACACCCTAATGCAATGTGTATATGCCAAAATGCATGGACTCAGAATTCCAAACCAAAACCCTGCTCGAAGGGCCGTAAATCATAATTGTACCGCCTACCACATGCCAAAGTACTACATTATCGAGGTGCTGCCTATCACGGGTCAGAAAGATTTACCAAAAATGTGCAGTCTATTGCAGACCTTACACGACACGACAATCCCCGTAAGGATAAGATGAACCAACAAATCACATGGAATCATCTTGTGGCCCATCCGGTCACCACTATTACCATGGCCCATTCAGTCGTCATGTACTATGAAATGCATGATCATACTCTGACTCTATCCACGACAATCATTAAGTAAATGCAGATATTAAAAGATTCCCCATTTTTAATACTCATTTAACTCTAATGATTTTCACAACAATCATTAAGTAAACGCAAATATTAAAAGATTCCCCATTTTTAATACTCATTTAACTCTAATGATTTTCAAATTCCACACAGAGCATACTGAGACATATTCTCAAATTCAATTCACAATTCACACCAAATCACATCAATTCATTTTTCCACAAAATCCACACAAACACATCTCAAAATTTATAATATTAATGATGAATATGTTAAACACGACAAACACAAATCATCACAACCCACCACTCAAACACATCAAATTTCATTTCTTCAAAACTACACATAAATGAGTTAAATTCATTTTCCACAAAACACTCATCAATATCACCAAAAACCCAACTCTAAAATTTCACCCATAAAAGCATTAAATTTATTTTCCCCAAATCTACACTTCAACCCTAACAAATTTCTTTTCCACCCAACCACAGATAAGTCCCTAAAGGCAAACTAAAAGTTTGGAAGGAGCTCTTACCTTTACGATAGCTCTAACACGCAATTACGGTACCATAATTAATTCCGGTAAAATCTTTGCTCGCGACGTCGCTTCCAAAGTTATTTCACTAGCACCGTAGCGTGGAAGTGAGCAACTTTCCCTTCTATCACTTCTCGAAACCAAGCTCAAAAGTCGAAGAAAAGTGGAGGTTTGTGATTGACGGTTTTGAAAACCCCTAATATCGTTTTTCTTCGTTTTCGAATCAAAGAAGAAGAAATAAGCTGTAAATCTGTTCTTTCTCACCCACTAAGCCTTGAGTTTCTTTTCTTGAAGCAAAAGAAGGAAAAAAATGGAAGAAAGAAGGAAGAAGAATGATCCGCGAGCAGGGAGGGAAACACGTTTTCTTCCTCTATTTCTATTTTTCCTTTGTTTTTCCTTTCTTTCTTTTTCCTTTCTTTCCTTTTCTTTCTTTTTTTTCTTCCTTTTCTTTTCCCTCCAAACATATTATAACTTAACAATTATCTAAATGTCTAGATATTTATCAAAATTACCATTTCACTCATAACCTCTCAAACCATTTGATAAAAATATCTACTCTCGTCGCAACTCAATTGACAAATACAATTTTCAGCAACCCGAGATATTTTTAACAAAACTGTCCAGAATTAAATTCTTCGTAACCTAAATAAAATATTCTTCGACAAAAGATTCACTATACTTAATCTAATTTATTTATCGACGAATAATTTTAATCGGGGCATCAAAAGATATTTTTGGGCATTAAACTCACAAAACTCAATAACTTGACTAAAAAGCCTCAGAGTTCAATACCAAAATATACTAAAATTCATAAATTAGAATTTAAAATTATGGGTCTTACAAAAGACTTTTTCTAAGACCCTACTTATTTGTCACTCACTCAATATTATGATTAAATCCGATTAATTTGTTAGTGTTAAATCTATTTTTAGAAACTAAAATAATATAAATATATTTCTTTTAGTTTCTTTTGATTTTATTTATATTATTTATTTATAATAATTTTGGTTTATTATGATTCTTGAATAATTTTGGTTTATTATGATTTTTGATTAATTTTGGTTTATTTTTAGTGATATTGGTTTTGTAGTAATAATGTTTTTCTTGATTATACTTGTTTGTGATTCTTAATTTGTTATACTATTCATAAAACTAAATCTTTATACTATTATTGAGGCGCCAGATGAATAATATAAATCTTATTTTATTTATACTATTCACAAAGCTATTTATGAATCAATGCATTTAATTTGTTTTTATGTGCAACTTTACATAATATATAAATTGAAATTGATGGCACATATCAACCACTACCATGTCAATTTACTTAAGAAGAAAGTTCACATCAACCAACTATGGATGAAAGTTGTAATCCGTCAATTAATATTTTCAAACCAAATGAAACCATGAAAATACCTTATGATGAGACAAATGATAATATGACAGATGAAATAACCGAAGATCGTTTCAATAGGCTTAAAAGTATTGCATGATATCATTTTACAAAGGTCAAAGTTGATGGAAAATATAAAGCTAAATATAATTACTACAAGAAATTGCTTGGTGGGAGAGCAAGAGATGGAACGTCACACTTGTGCGAACATATGAAAATATGTTCTCCATATTTGGCTACCATGAGACAAAATAACAAACAACCATTTCTTATAGCTAAGGTCTTGCAAGGTAAAAATAAGTTGGGGATTGAAATTTATGATGTTGAAAACGCTACGAAAGAGCTTGCACATGCAATTATTTTATATGAATATCAACTTTCAATTGTGGAACATATTGGTTTTAGGAGATACTCAGTCTCTCTCCAACCATTATTTCAAGTTCATTGTAGAAATACTATGATAAAAGAAATATTCAAAGTGTATAAAGTTGAGAGAACCACAATTTTGAAGTTGTTAGAAACTATCCCACAAAGAGTAGCCATTACTTACGACATGTGGACTGCAAGCAGTAAAAAAAAGGGTATATGGTTGTCACTACTCATTATAATGATGAAAAATTGGATTTACAAAGTCAAATTTTCAGATAATTATAATTTCTTCTAATACTAGTTTGGTTGAATATTACATATATTAGTCATTGAATGTGAATCTTATTATATTAGGTTTATTTATATTTTTTCCCCTCATACAAGTGAAAGACTTTGTAATGCATTGGTTGAATGATGCAATGATTGCAAAAAATTAAGGCTAAGTTGCAACTGGATACATTGTTAAATGATGAGGCCTTAGTTCACATACGTTGTTGCACGCATATACTTAATTTGATAGTTAAAGATGGACTAGATTTTGTGAAAGATGAAGTAGAGAGGATTCAAGATAGTGTTGCATGTTGGACTGTGTAGCCTAAAAGGAAGGAAATGTTTGAGGAGTATGCCAAACAATTATGAATTTCTTGCACCAAGAATTTGATTTTTGATTGTCTGATTAGATGTAATTCAACTTACAAGATGCTTGATGTTTCCATTTAGTATGAAGATGTATTTAGTCGATTAACACAACATGAATCCTAATACACTTGTTTGCCTACAAGTTTGCATTGGAAATTTACAAAAGATATTTGTGGAAAATTTAAATTGTTCAATTCTATCATGGATGTTTTTTCTGGCATTAAATATTTAACTTGCAATTATTATTTTTCCTAAGACTTGTATGATCACAATTGCAATAAATGAGTGGATTAATTCCTTTGATGCATTGATAAAAAAAATGGCAGAGAACATGTTGGGAAAATTTGAAAAAAATTGGAATGTGTTTCATGAAATAACGGAGGTCGTTGTTGTTTGGATCCTAGGTACAAAATAGAGTTGCTTGAATATTATAATGTTAAGTTGTATGAGAATGATGCTAATGACAAAGTTAAGTCGATCAAACACTTGTGTTATAATTTGCTTTATGAATATCAATTAAAAATGAATAATGTTTCTAGTAGTGATTCTCAAATGTTGGATGCCCATATTAATAATGTTGAGGATGATGGTTTAGAAGACTATGATTTGTATGTCAAGAAAAAAAAATGAGCTAGAACTTCATTTGTCAAAATAGAGTTGGATGTTTATTTAGAGGAGGAAGTTTTGCTTAGAAGTCCTTATTTTGATATTTTGTTGTGGTGGAAGTTGAATGGTGTTAAGTATCCAACACTTCATGGCATTGCAAATGGTGTATTGGCAATTCTTGTTTTTACTGTAGCTTTTGAATCTGGATTCATTACCAGCGGACATATCTTAAGTCCTTATCGGAATGATTTCATTGGACTACTTTAGAGGCCATATGTGTGCTAGAAGTTAGCTATGGAGTGCTAAGAAGACTGATATTTCTTTTAAGTTATTTATTTAAATTTGAGTATATTTGAAATAACTAATAATTTTGTATATCTTAAATTATCATTGTTTATATTGTATATTCATATTTATATTGATAAGTGATTTGAATTCTAAAATGGACAATGAAAATGCTATTTTATTCAATGAAATAGAATTTGACGATGAAAGTATTCTATTCTCTACACTATTTGATTTAAATTTGTCATGTTAAATGTTAATATTTAACTTTTATTTTTTAATATAGGTGAATTGTTGATAAGTGGTGTTACTTCAGTTTCCAACTATCGCTTGAAGATGATGATGGTCGTTAGAAAGTGCTTATTTGAAACTGTTTTGCTTTGATAATTTGAAACTTATTTTGATGGGTTAGTTCGGTTGTTGATTTGGAACTTTTGTTCGAATTGATAGTTTCACTTTTAAAGAATTTGAAGATTATGAAAATATTGTGACTTATAAGAAATTTAAACTAATTTTAAGATATTTTGACTTTATTATTTTAATTATTCGAATTTTAGAACTTATGTTAAATGTTACTATTTAGTCAAATTATTGATTTTTGATGCTATAAATAAATAAATTCTAATTTTTTGAGTGAGGATGTGGTGAGTAAATCTATCCCCATTGGATGTGGGTTTAGATGTTAAAAAGTAGTTCCGAATAGGCGTGGGGGTGGTGGCAGGGACGGTATTGAAATTGCGGGTGCAGAGTTGGTAATGCTTAAAACTATCCCAGTCCTGCCCCGTTGTCATCCCTAAAATTACCTGTGTCACGCCGGTTGCAGATTTCATCTCCAAATACCCAACATACTTATTTTTCTTATGTCATCCCTATATCCAATATGCAAAACATTATTCTAATTAATTGGGCCTCTATCAGAAACTCCAAAACTAAAAAAAAAAGGAGCCTTATTTCTAAATTAGGCCTATTTTTTCTTTGTCATCCCTATAACTTGAGAGTTGAATTTCGTACCTCCTCAATTAATCCTATATCTCTCATTTAAAAAATTTAAATTTGAAATGCCTAAAATTGCCTTAAGTAAGCTATAAAAAAAAAAAAAAAAAGTGTCCTTATACCCCCACAATTTGTATTTCTTCACCGAAAATTTTAGAAGAAACTAAATTTCCGGTTGAAACTCACGAATTTTTTTTTTATTTTAAAATTTCTGGTATTGACTCATAACTATTGGAAATTTCAAATTTCTAGAAAGTTCACCGAAAATTTTATTTTTCATTGAATCTTCAAGAACAATATATATATATATATATATATATATATATATATATATATATATATATATATATATATATATATATATATATATATATATATATTATTCTAATTTTTTTAGTGAGTACCACAACGAGTAATGATAACAACTACTCGATTTTGTTGGTCAATCTCTCTTACTCGTGATATGACAACTTCTCGTGATTCAAAGATTTGATCAGTTGTGCATGCTTCTATCAAATCTATACATAATAATTGTGTTTTTTCCATCCCTATTTTAAAAAAAAAAAAGTTAAAAAATAAAACAACAAAAAAATATGTACATGATTTTTTAAATTTATGATTGAGTAAAAGTAACTATCAGAAATTACTATCTTCAACATTCATCCCCACACTCAATGGGGACAGGTTTCTCCGCCCCACCTCCACCCCACCCCGTTTGAAAAATTAGAATTTATTTACTTATAACATAAAAAATCAATAATTTGACCAAATTATAGCATTTAATATAAGTTCTAAAATTCCAATAATCAAAATAATAAAATAACAATATCTCAAAATTTTAAAAGTATATAAAAAAATTATAAGATTAAAATAATATTAATGATGAATAGAGAGAAAAATATAAGAAGCTATATGTGAAGGTCGACTTAATGGTAAAACTTCCAAGATAATTGTTATATAGACTTCTAAAAAAATTACTTAATAAAAATGCCTAAAAATATCTATAAATAAAACGCCTCAAAATAAATTGACTTAATAAACATGTATAGTATTTTAATATTTTTAAAATTAAAACTAATAAAAGCTTATTTAATATTAATTTTATCTCAATTAATATTAAATCTATTTCCTTTATTATTAATTAAAAAATAAATATTATACAATATCAAATATATTAATTTAATAAGTGATTTATATAGGTGAATTTATATTCTAAAGTACCCTAGAAAATACTTTCTGATAACAAATTTTGTAATTGGTAAAATAATATTATAAATTTTAAAAGACTTCATATCAAAATTTATTTTATATTTCCATATGTGTTTAGTGAACATTGTTATAAGTTATAAGTTATAATTCTACTTCAACTAGTATCTCAATAAAATATAAGCTTTTGTCAAACACCCTCATATGCCAAAACAAGCTTATAAGCTGTTATAAGCCAACTTCTTGGCCTTATCATACAAAACCTTAAATAGAATCTTAAGCTTGCACATCAGTTCTTTCTTCCTAAATGGTGCAAAAAAATGTCCTCTTAACCCTTTAAGATTAATCTAAATCATTATCTTCAAGAATGAAAATATATTTCCAATCTTGCAAGATAGTAACTTGTAGAGTAATTACGACCGTAGAATTAAAAATGACACTTATTGTAACACCCCGACCATTATTGTTACCGACGGTGCTACTTCGCGATCTTCTCACCCCCCTTAACCACGAAGTGAAAATAGTGAGTGTTTGCCTTCCATGGGATTTGAGTGCAATACTTAGGAGATAAGTACCACCACCACACAGTCTCATTACTAATTGAGCCAACAGGTACTGGTAATGACTTAATCCCACGAAAGGCAAAAATTCACTATTTCCACTGGGTGGATAGGGGAGGTGAGAAGATCGTGAGGTAGCATTGTCGATAACGATAATGATCGGAATGTTACACTTATCTTCTCAATCCTCGCGTCTAGAATAATCACCGTAACAAGACATTTCCACTCATGGTGTTTCTCAATGAATGACTCACATGCACAAGACTTGAACTAGGAAAAAAATATTTGTATGTATGGTTGAATGATGACAAATAGATGAAATTATTATTTTTCTTCTAAAATGATGGTTTATAATAGTATTTAGTATTGTAAGACATTTCAAGCGATTTCAATATAACATTTTTACTTACAGGCATTCTCAAACTTTTAAATTCATCGACTTATACATTTAATTGAAAATAATCATCCTAAACTCAGATGCTTAAAATAAGTGTTATATGTCATTTTTTACGACGTTGACTCTAATATGAAGATCATATTTATCTTAAGCATTATATTTGTTTTTTAACGTTATCTTCTCTATCCATAGTGTTGAAATTTAGTTTTTTAGTACTTAACTTGATTGATTGATTTAAAATTGACACTTTAGTTCACTTTGTTGAATCATTCGACCAATATATTTGTGTACAAAGTATTTAATTCTCTAATAATATTTATCTACAATATATTATATATAACGAATAGATCGTTAATAATGTCTACTTAAATTCGAACTAGATATTTTTAATGCATCTATAAAATAGAATTATCACTACACTAAAATTAAATATATAAGATTAATTAAAAATATTTTATATAATCTATTTTTTGTTGACGCCAATAAAATTTATCAAAATCCGCCACTATTTCAAATTAAATAAGACTACAATAAACAATAGAATTTTCTCAAGAGATCTAAAGCTGTTGTATTTTTAAGAGTGAATTAACACAATTAAGCGAAATAACCTCATATGTTCTTATCTAAGTGTTCTTAATTAGGTAAACAGATTATGGTAGTTATCATTAAAAAAATGAGTTGAAGGATGGCGGTGTGTATATTTTCATTAGTATTATAAGTTTCTCAAAGTGAGGGTTAATTCGTCGTTTCACTCACCTTTGTCTGCAGTGGTCACGTGCGGTCTAAGGCATTTCTTCGATCGTGTTTTTCATTTCTCCTCTTGCAAATCCACTCACTTCCAGGCCTTACTTGTGCCACAAAACAAAACAAAACAATTTTAAATCAATATATAAACTGACACGTTACAAATAATATAAATATATATAACTGGCAAAAACCCTCCTCAACCATTACTGAATAAACAAACTCAAATTTCCGTCAAAAGTCTCCACTGAAATTGCACAATCATTTAATTATTATTAAATTAAGAAATAAAAAGTTGAACATGTGAACATATTTGTAATTGAATAATGAAACTGTAAGAAAATTTTCACAAAGATAAATCGATTTAACTATTGGCAGGAGTGTTTGCAATCCGGAATGAATTACTTTTTTGACTAATCAAAAAATTTAACTGATTCAGATTAGGTAAAATATTCATATGTTTTCTTATAAATTTGAACCAATTCAATTTTTTTTTTTTAAATTAATATAATTGTATAACTTTTTCTTTTCCAAAAGTTCAACAATTTAAAATTTTAACATTTAAGTTTAAATTAATACTTTTTCTTGCGGTTGAGCTCCTCCATTGTTCAATTTTTTTTTTGCTTTTGAGCTCCTCCATTATCGATACATTAACTATTTTCATGTCAAAATACTTTTATCTTACACATTTTTAGCCAAAAAAAATAAATATAAATATAAAATTCTCACATTTGAGGATTTAGAAATACAAATGGAGAAAATAAAATAGTTTACTCTTTCAAAAATATATTTTTTAAAAGCTACAAATTTTTAATAAGTATATTTTACAAA
>JBBPBR010000001.1:13871766-13890382 GCA_037974775.1 Cicer pinnatifidum
TCACATATGTTTGTCGAGATATTTTTTAAATTATTAATATAATTAAAATATAAATTTGTCAAAATTATGTATAAAATCGTAAACGTTCAATGCATAATTAAATTTTGATAACATAACCATAGATGGATGATCGTGATTAAAAGAAAAAAGTCATATGATTTTTTAAGTAATTTTGTGTCAGTTAAATAAATGTTAATTATGATAATCTATGTAAGGTTATATGGTTAAGATTTAACTTTCTAATACTATCATTTAAAAACTCTTCTCATTCGACATGGTGATTTCAAACAACAATATCATATTAAATATTTTTGTCAAAAATAATTTTACTATAAACCATGTTATATTCCCAAGGAATTAAATATTATTAATTGTATTTCTAATATGTTGGTTTTACAAAATAAGAAATTGAAACATGACACAATTTATGGGTGAAAATATACTTCAAATGCATTTTCTATGCTTATAAATGGAGATTGTTTTTCAACTTAAATTGTCATATTAAATTTAGTGTATACTAAGAGAAAAACAATTTTTACTTTTGATAAGAGAATAATGGCAAAGAGTGATATGAAAAATATTGTCATAATTATGACATTGATTATGGTGGTTTTTGCAAAAGCTGATAATTTAACTCCCACCGGTAAACTCCTTTGCTTTGGAAAGTGTGCTTTGAAATGTAGAAATTTAAGTTCGAATCGTCCATTACATGCAGCTTGTGTTGCTGGTTGTGAAGTAGCAAAATTCCATAAGACATTATCAAAATATGCATATGATTGTACTGCTAGCTGTGTTTACTCGAAGTCCAATATAGTTAATATTGGTAAGATTAAACTTTATCTCTTTTTTTATTATTTATTTTTTGAAACACATCTTATAAACTTATTAATTCAAGATTTAAATATATTTTTTGTTTCCGTAGATATAGTTCGTCTATGTTTTATCCCTATAAATTTTTTTCAATAGTTTAGACATCCAACAATTCCATATATTTTAAAATCAAAGTTAGAATTTGCAACATTGAATTTTAAATGGAGAGATGTTTTTGTGGAAGTTGAGTGATTTTTATTTTTAATTAATTGATTTAAAGTGATCCATGTTGCAAGTATTAATTAAATAATATTAAGATATTGATTTAGGTGACAATGAACACCATGTCCTTAACGTTACAAGAATTTAATTGAATATTTGTTTGTTTGGTAAAAAAAAAAGGGAAGCCTTTTTAAAACTTAAAATAGGTGAAGGACCAAACATTTGAGATATTTTTGGAGCAACTTATATATTATATATTTTGTAAGGTCAAAAAAATATAATTAGTTATTAGTTAAATTAGTTTTTCTTACGTAATTTTGATATTTTATATTTTCAGATGAACGTGGTCTTAATATCATCATGAATTTGTGCTTGGAATCTTGCAAGAACAAATAATATATGTTTACTAGTAACAACCAAAAATTCAAAATATTAATGAAGTGAGAAATTGAGTTCATTAATGTTGTAAAATTATAAACTTGTACCGAATGCCTTGTTTTCATGAATCCTTTGGATTGGTAGATTGGCTTGGTTAGTTGTAAGGTGAAACATAGTTATAGTGAGGCTAAACATTTCTCCAACAAGTTAGTCGTATAGTGGAGTGTTTAGCTTATTCGAGCTACCTCATCTTTCTTCTTTTATTAAAACTTCTATCAGATATTTGTGGTTGTAGAGTGTTTACCATCCCTTGTTTTGTTCAATAGCTTGGGTTGTAATTTCTTTCATCATTTATTAAATAATGCAATGTCGTCATACTTTAAAATAAATATTTGTTGTAGTCATTTCCACTATTTATTTGTTTATACAATTCCAATTTATTTGTGTTGATATTTCTAATAATAGTAATTAATATTAAAGACAAAATAAATAAATAATATTACTATACTCGACAAGAGATTTTGTAAATATTTCAACAAGTTGATTTTGATTATCAACAAAGATTAATTCAATATCTTTCTTATTGATATGATCACGAATAAAATGATGCTTTATTTCAATATGTTTTGATCTAGAGTGTTGTATTGAATTTTTAGACAAATTTATTGCACTAGTGTTATCATAGTAAATTGGAATGTTGGAATAACTTCCAGAGTAGTCTTAGAGTTGATTTTTAATCCAAAGAACTTATGAGCAGTAGTTTGACGCTGAGACATACTCAACTTCAGTGGTTGATAAAGCTATTGTGTTTTGTTTTCTGCAAGACCAGCTTTCCAAAGCTTCTCCTAAGAACTGACTGAAGTAGAAATATCAATTATAAGAAAGGGGGATTTGAATTATAATTGTCCCTTTTTTTTTTAAAAAAAATCTGCTTTAAAAATAAGATCTCAGGTTAAGATTGATATATAATGTGATGAAGATCAATCTTTACTTTGTAGAAGATCAATCTTAAGTTTGCAGAAGATCAATCTTTAAAACAGCAAGATCAATTTTACCAAAATGAAATCTGATTGTAAAGCATAAAATAAATAGAGATAGAGATAGAGAGATCACACAAGGATATATCCTGGTTCACCCAATCCGGGTTACGTCCAGTGCTCACAACCGTGAGATTTTTCACTAAGTGTTCAAACCAAGATTGTTCTTGGTTTTCATGGATCAATCTTGATCTTTATATAATTCCTACCCTTCTACCTAGAAAGGATTTCTACCTTACTTTTTGTAAAGACTTTAACAAGCTATCTTTCAAACGTGAAAGGATTTTGCAACTTACTCAAGATTTGACAAAGCAACCTTGAGTTACAAAGTGGTGATTTTGAGGCTATTTAGAATTTGATATTTACTCAACTCTTGTTTGAGAATTATATTCTGTGGATGGACATCTATTGTGAATGATTACAACACAGAAATTAAAACATTACAGCAAGCTATAAGAAAAGGGATTGAGACACTTGAGTATGATAAAAAAGATTGATCTTTTGCTTGGTTCTGATTGTTGTAGTTTGTTCTTTAGTTTGCAGCTATATTTATAGAGTTCCAGAGGGCTTAGGACAGCTAATATGGCCGTTGGAAAAGGACCAACTGTCATAATATAGCTATTGAAAAAATCTGTCATAACTTAAGATTGATCTGCTGCATCAAAAGATCGATCCAGGATTGATCTTTTGGTCTGTGATGAAACAACTTGTTCCCTATGATCTGTGACAGTATGTCAGCCTTGATTATGTCCTTTTCAGTTATGTGTGCAGGCTTTTGGATGGTTCAAATCAGTAGTGTACTTCACTACTTGTAGCCTTGTACTTGCACTTGCTTTATATGAAGAATGATTTTTGTATTATGCCTTTATTGAAGCATGACTTGATTCTTCAAATTCTGGAATGAGTATAAGTTGAATGTGGCTTCCAGGATTGATCAATTATGTGGAGATTGATTATCTACTGTGAAGATTGTTCTCTGTATTTTTTAGCAGAATACAAATTGATCTTTGTCTTTAAAAGATCAATCTTTTGTCTTTTAAAAGATCAATCTTCAGAGTTGTTTCCTTTGATCTGATTTGTGATTTGTGATTTTTGATTCCTATCTTGTTTAAGACAATCAAATGCACATGTTAAATACCAAAACACTTAGAATCATAATTAGAATTCTCAATTAACTTTTTGTTTGTTTTCATCAAAACATTAAATTGAGATTTTGTCTCAACAATCTCCCCCTTTTTGATGATGACAAACATGTTAATTTAGATTTTAATTTTGATTCTAATTTTAATCATAGAGAGCTTTAAAAGCTCCCCCTCAAAATATGCTTCAGATTTTTGAACCAACATAAAATCTAAACATAAAATCTAAAATAATTCTCCCCCTTTGTCAACACAAAAAGGTTGGGGAATACAAAGGATAAAAAACAATGAATAGACTCTAGTTTTAAGAAAAATAACATTTTCTGAAAACTCCCCCTGAATATTATAGAATAAATATCCTTCTTTTTTTTAAAAAAATCAGAATACAAGGAAAATGCCACTATGCTCTTTGTCATCTTTCACAAGAGACAACATTTTAATTTTGAACATGATAATAAGCGCATATATGGAAGCGAAATAAGATGATACATGTACCTTTGATTTGTTAATGTTTCAAAGGGTTAAAGACACTCCAAATTTTTGTAATGAGACGAGGCATCATACTTTTCCATTCATGTGTATTGAGCATGCCTTGTCTATGTATCAATGTTCTTTCTTGATTATTGGATGATGTTCCTGCATCACAAGTTAGTAATGATTTTGGTACCCATATTTGTTTGGGTCCTTGGGAGTTAGCCTTGAAATATGGTTTTATATTGTTAAATGATTTCTCAGAATGATCAATCTTAGACTGAGAAGAACCTCTTTTTAAAACTGGTTTGAAAGATTGAATGTTAGTTGTTTCTAATAAGCCTCCAGATTGATCTAAAGATCGTTCTTTTAGTTTCTCAGAAAAATTTCTTTTACTGTCAAATGATTTTCTGTTTTGAGGTTTCTTCTATTCTTGTTTTTTATGTCCCTTTTTCTAAAGTAACATGCAAATTCTAAATGTCCAATTTAGTTACAATATGAACATTTGATTTTGCATTTTTCTTCTCTCAATTCAGGAACAAAGAAAGTTTCATACATTTTGGTTTTTTGAGTTTTGTCAAAACCGAGCCCAACTTTATCAAAAATCCCTACTTGAGATCCCATGATTTTCTGAAATGTCTCAGTTGCCTTAATAAAATTTTTCAATTCATTTTTAAGAGTTTCAACTTCAGCCTTGAGAAGATCGTTCTTTGTTTGTAAAGATTGATCTTGACTTTCTGAATTTTCAGATTCAAGATTTTTTAGTTGAGATTCTTTCAGATTTTGAATGATCTCTTTAAGTTTATCATTCATGACCTGAATTTTTTCTTTCTCTTCTTTTTCTTTGTGCAATCTTTCTTTAAAAGAACTACATTTTTGAATGAGAAAGTTTGAATCATTTAACAAATTATCAAATTCAATTTCCATTTGTTTGCATATAAGACATGGTTCAGAATTTATTACCTCTGTATCTTCAATGTTTGCCATCAAACACAGGTTTGCTTCTTCAGGTTCATCTATTTCTGATTCATCAGAATCATCCTAGGTTGCCATCATTGACTTGTTTTTGAAGGGAAATTTCTTTGGCACCTTTTTGTGTAATGGACATTCAGTTTTGTAATGTCCTTGTTTGTTGCAGCCAAAGCAAATGATTTTGCTTTCTATTTCAGTTTTGAATTCCTTTTTATCTGGAAATCCCTTTTTGATTTGATCCCTTCTTATCAACATTCTTTGTATCTTCTTTGTAAGACGAACTATCTCTTTATCAACATCTTCTTGTTCGATTTCTTCTAAGTCCTCATCTGTTTGTAATGGTGTACTTTCTTGAGATGCTTTCAAAGCTATTACTTTGGCCTTTTTGATTGGTTTATCTTCTTATAGCAGCACTTCATGTGCTCGTAATGTTCCAATCAGTTCCTCTAGGCCCAGTACTTCAAGATTCTTTGCCTGGCTTATGGCTGTTACCATTGGTCTCCATATTATTGGAAGACATCTCATGATCTTTCTGACTCTGTCTTGTACTGAGTATGCTTTCCCTAAAGAGCGCATTTCATTTACAATGGTTGTGAATCTTAAGTACATCTCATCAATGGTTTCTCCTTCATTCATTTCAAAGAGTTCAAACTTTCTTATGCCTATATAATTTCTTGTTTCTTTTACATGGCTTGTTCCTTCGTGATGAGTTTGTAATGTATCCCATACTTCTTTAGCAGTTTTGCATTCATCAACTTTTTAGCATTCTTCTCTGCTCAAAGCACACGATAAGAATAATTGAGCTTTAGAGTTTAGGAGTACCTTAGATTTTTCTTCTGCTGTCCAATCTGTTTTTTTTTCCAGCAGAGGTTGAATCATTTTGGTCGACTCTTGGTACGAAATCTCCATCTATAATGATGCCTCATTCCTGTATCTTGAGATTTCAAAAACAGCTGCATTTTTACCACCAAAGTAAGGTGGTCTATATGATGACCCTCCTTCAGCATTGTACATATCATTTGACATTTTTTGATCTTTTGTCTAACACTTGTTAGGTGTTGAACTTTTGAGACCAAGCTCGGATGCCAATTGAAGTAGAAATATCAATTATAAGAAAGGGGGGTTTGAATTATAATTGTCCCTTTATAAAAAAAAATTCTGCTTTAAAAATAAGATCTCAGGTTAAGATTGATCTTTACAGTGATGAAGATCAATCTTTACTTTGTAGAAGATCAATCTTAAGTTCGCAGAAGATCAATCTTTAAAACAACAAGATCAATTTTACCAAAATGAAATCTGATTGTAAAGCATAAAATAAATAGAGATAGAGATAGAGAGATCGCACAAGGATATATCTTGGTTCATCCAATCCGGGTTACGTCCAGTCCTCACAACTGTGAGATTTTTCACTAAGTGTCCAAACCAAGATCGTTCTTGGTTTTCATGGATCAATCTAGATCTTTATACAATTCCTACCCTTCTACCTAGAAAGGATTTCTACCTTATTGTTTGTAAAGACTTTAACAAGCTGTCTTTCAAACGTGAAAGGATTTTGCATCTTACTCAAGATTTGACAAAGCAACCTTGAGTTACAAAGTGGTGATTTTGAGGCTATTTAGAATTTGATATTTACTCAACTCTTGTTTGAGAAATATATTCCGTGGATGGACATCTATTGTGAACGATTACAACACAGAAATTAAAATAAAACAACAAGCTATAAGAAAAGGGATTGAGACTCTTGAGTATGATCAAAAAGATTGATCTTTTTCTTGGTGTTGATTGTTATATTTTGTTATTTAGTTTGCAGCTGTATTTATAGAGTTCCAGAGGGCTTAGGACATCTAATATGGCCATTGGAAAAGGACCAGCTGTCATAATATAGCTGTTGAAAAAATCTGTCATAACTTAAGATTGATCTGCTGCATCAAAAGATCGATCCAGGATTGATCTTTTGGTCTGTGATGAAACAAGTTGTTCCCTATGATCCGTGTCAGTATGTCAGCCTTGATTATGTCCTTTTCGGTTATGTGTGCAGGCTTTTGGATGGTTCAAATCAGTAGTGTACTTCACTACATGTAGCCTTGTACTTGCACTTGCTTTATATGAAGAATGATATATGTATTATGCCTTTATTGAAGCATGACTTGATTCTTCAAATTCTAGAATGAGTATAAGTTGAATGTGGCTTCCAGGATTGATCAATTATGTGGAGATTGATTATCTACTGTGAAGATTGTTCTATGTATTTTTTAGCATAATACAGATTGATCTTTGTCTTTAAAAGATCAATCTTTTGTCTTTTAAAGGATCAATCTTCAGAGTTGTTTCCTTTGATCTGATTTGTGATTTTTGATTCCTATCTTGTTTAACACACTCAAATGCACATGTTAAAAACCAAAACACTTAGAATCATAATTAGAATTCTTAATTAACTTTTTGTTCGTTAAATTGAGATTTTGTCTCAACACGGACATGCTCCACTTGTGCTTTTTCTTTCGATTTTATCTCCAGCATAATCAGCATCACAATACGCTATAAGATCAAAATGCGAACCTTTTGTATACCAAAGACCAAAATTAGTGGTTCCAACAAGATATCTAAAAAAGCGTTTTACTGCTGTTAAATGAGTTTCTTTTGGTGCTGATTGAAATCGAGCGCATAATCCCACTGCAAATACTATATCAGGCCTACTAGCAGTTAAGTAAAGCAAAGAGCCAATCATTCCTCGATATTCTTTTTTAGAAAAAGATTTACCATTTTCGTCTTTCTCTAAAGAAGAGGATGGACGCATGGGAGTAGACATGATCCTCGATTCATTCATTTTGTATTTGACCAATAAATCTTTAATGTATTTTTCTTGACAAATAAAAATACCGTTTTCATAATGTTTAATTTGTAATCCAAGAAAATACCTTAATTCTCCCATCATGCTCATTTCAAATTCACTTTGCATAAGTTTTGAAAATCCTTCACACAATTTTTCATTTGTCGATCTAAAAATTATATCATCAACGTATACTTGAACAATAAGTAAATCATTATTCTCTGTTTTCTTAAATAATGTGGTGTCAATTTTTCCTCTTGAAAATCCATTTTTTATTAAGAATGAACTTAATCGTTCATACCAAGCTTTGGGTGATTGTTTTAAACCATATAAAGCTTTGGTAAGTTTGAAAACATGATTTAGTTTTGAATGGTTTTCAAATCCTGGAGCCTGTTTCACATAGACTCGTTCATTTGAAAATCCATTCCAAAATGCATTTTTAACATCCATTTGAAACAATTTAATAAGCTTATGGGATGCATATGCAAGAAGTATACGAATAACTTCTAACCTTGCAACTAGAGCAGAAGTTTCATCGTAATCTATACCTTCTTGTTGATTGTATCCTTGAGCAACCAGTCTCGCTTTGTTTCTGATAACCTTTCCTTCTTCATCTAGTTTATTTTTGAAAACCGATCGTGTACCAATGATTGTTTGATCTTGTGGATCAGGTACCAGTGTCCAGACTTTGTTTTTCTCGAACTGCAGAAATTTGTCCTTCATGGCATCTATCCAAGATTGATCAATTATGGCTTCCTTAATGGATTTTAGCTCAATCTGGGATATATTGCCATGTCGTTTTCTTCATTTTTTAATGATTTTCTTATTCTAATCCCATCATCCGTGTCTCCAATGACTACAATTTGAGGATGATCTTCAATTGTTCTATAGATTTTTTTGTGGAGAATGAAATGGAGATTGTTTATCAATCTCTGTTTTCTGCAGTCTGTCTTGCTGCTGTGGATCAGTTTGAGATTTGTCTTCCTAATCCTTTTCACTTATATCCAAGTCATCAAACTCTTAAAATAATATGTGCATACTAATTTCTACAATATTAGTTCTTAGATTAAATACTCTATATCCTTTAGAATCAGTTGAGTAACCAAGAAAAATTGCTTTATCAAATTTGGCATCAAATTTTCCAATGAAAGTAAGAAATGTTTGGTTTTCTACTTTTCCAGATTTCATATGGGGTTTTGTTGATAATTTTTCTCATGGATACGCGGTTTAAGATATAACAAGATGTGTTTATGGCTTCAGCCCAAAAATACTTCTCAACATTAGACTCTTGCAAGAATATTTTCGTCATTTCTTGTAATATTCTATTTTTCCGTTCAACAACACCATTTTGTTGTGGAGTTATTGCACATGATAGATTATGAGAAATATCAAGTTCATCAAAGAAGGTTTTAAAAGAAGCATTTATGAATTCTGCTGCATGATCATTTCTTACAGAAATGGTGTTGGATTCTTTTTCATTTTGTACTTTTTTGCAAAATATTTTAAATGCTTCAAATGCATCTTTTTGTTTTAAAAATAACACCCGAGTGAATCTTGAGAAATCATCAACAATAAAAAACCATATTTCATTCCTCCTAGACTTGTTGTTTTAATTGGCCAAAAAATATCTATGTGAAGTAGTTAAAGAGTTCTGTTTGTGGTTACAAAATCTTTCGAATGAAAATTGCCCTTGACTGGCATTCTTTTTGCACATGCTTCACATATTTTATCTTTATCAAAATTGAGTTTGGTAATGCTCTAACAAGATCAAATTTTGAGATTTTTGATATTGTTTTCATACTAATATGTCCAGCTCTTTTATGCCATATCCCTTTATCTTTATTGATTGACATAAAATAGGATTCATCAGGTAGTTCTTCAAGATATAAAACATATAAATTATTCTTTCTATAAATTATGGGATGCATATGCAAGAAGTATACGAATAACTTCTAACCTTGCAACTAGAGCAAAAGTTTCATCGTAATCTATACTTTCTTGTTGATTATATCCTTGAGCAACCAGTCTCGCTTTGTTTCTGATAACCTTTCCTTCTTCATCTAGTTTATTTTTGAAAACCGATCGTGTACCAATGATTGTTTGATCTTGTGGATCAGGTACCAGTGTCCAGACTTTGTTTTTCTCGAACTGCAGAAATTTGTCCTTCATGGCATCTATCCAAGATTGATCAATTATGGCTTCCTTAATTGATTTTAGCTCAATCTGGGATATATTGCCATGTCGTTTTCTTCATTTTTTAATGATTTTCTTATTCTAATCCCATCATTCGTGTCTCCAATGATTACAATTTGAGGATGATCTTCAATTGTTCTCTAGATTTTTTTGTGGAGAATGAAATGGAGATTGTTTATGAATCTCTGTTTTCTGCAGTCTGTCTTGCTGCTGTGGATCAGTTTGAGATTTGTCTTCCTAATCCTTTTCACTTATATCCAAGTCATCAAACTCTTCAAATAATATGTGCATACTAATTTCTACAATATTAGTTCTTAGATTAAATACTCTATATCCTTTAGAATTAGTTGAGTAACCAAGAAAAATTGCTTTATCAAATTTGGCATCAAATTTTCCAATGAAAGTAAGAAATGTTTGGTTTTCTACTTTTCTAGATTTCATATGGGGTTTTGTTGATAATTTTTCTCATGGATACGTGGTTTAAGATATAACAAGATGTGTTTATGGCTTCAGCCCAAAAATACCTCTCAACATTAGACTCTTGCAAGAATATTTTCGTCATTTCTTGTAATATTCAATTTTTCCGTTCAACAACACCATTTTGTTGTGGAGTTATTGCACATGATAGATTATGAGAAATATCAAGTTCATCAAAGAAGGTTTTAAAAGAAGCATTTATGAATTCTACTCCATGATCATTTCTTACAGAAATGGTGTTGGATTCTTTTTCATTTTGTACTTTTTTGCAAAATATTTTAAATGCTTCAAATGCATCTTTTTGTTTTAAATATAACACCCAAGTGAATCTTGAGAAATCGTCAACAATAAAAAACCATATTTCATTCCTCCTAGACTTGTTGTTTTAATTGGCCAAAAAATATCTATGTGAAGTAGTTAAAGAGTTATGTTTGTGGTTACAAAATCTTTCGAATGAAAATTGCTCTTGACTGGCATTCTTTTTGCACATGTTTCACATATTTTATCTTTATCAAAATTGAGTTTGGTAATCCTCTAACAAGATCAAATTTTGAGATTTTTGAAATTGTTTTCATACTAATATGTCTAGCTCTTTTATGCCATATCCCTTTATCTTTATTGATTGACATAAAATAGGATTCATCAGGTAGTTCTTCAAGATATAAAACATATAAATTATTCTTTCTATTTCCAGAAAATAAAGTTTCTCCAGTTTCAGTTTTTCTGATTTCACATACCTTTTGTTTGAAAATAACTTCACATCCATTGTCATATAGCTGAATTATGTTTAAGATATTGTATTTTAAACCTTCAACATATTAAACATCAGTTATCTGAGCAGAGTTTGTTTTACCAATAGTTCATTTACCTTTAATTTGTGCTTGGTTGTTGTTTCCAAAAGTAACCGATCCTCTATCCTTCTTGATGAATGTCATAAAACAGATTTTATCTCCTGTAATGTGCCTTAAACAACCACTGTTCAAGAACCAAGTCTTTCTCTTTATATTTGGAAATCCAACCTGCATATGATGTTATCTCAGCCTTAGGTACCCACTTTGTTTTGGGTCCATTAGAGTTGGGCTGGAAATAGGCTAGACCAGGCCAGGCTTTGAAATGCCTGAGCCTGGCCTACGAATTATTTTTTAGGCCTAAGCCTGGTCTACGGTCTATCATAGGTTTTTTTCGGCCTGGCCTGGCCTCTTTAAAAGTCTTACCTGACCTTTTTAAAAGTTTTGCCTAGCCTGGAAGCCTATTTAAATGCCTTATTCACATTAAAATATTTAAATACTCAACTAATACCACATGATGCTCTCCACATACCAATATCAATGTGCATATCTATATATATTAAACAAATATTAATTTTTCTAACAATAATTTTTAAAAATTCTAAAACAAACATCTTTTAAACCCTAAAAAATAATTTTTGGTTTCAAATAATAGATTTTTTTTTTCTTTTGAAACAAACGAACCTATTATTATCTCTTAAACAAATATGGAACGACTACTGAGTGATTGACTAATTAAATGACTACCAATTATGGAACTACCAAATATAGAATCGTTTCCGAATATGGAACGACAACTCAATATGGAATGATTACTAAGTGATTTCCAAATTGATAGAATTTAAAATAAAAAATAATATTATTAATATAATAATAAAAAATAATATTAATAAATATTAAAGTATATATAGGCCGGCATATCAGGCCTAGGCATTTTTATAAGCCTGAGCCTGACCTTTTAAATAAATAGGCCTTAAAAACAACCTAAGTCTAGCCTTTTTATTAAATAGGCCATACCAGACCATACGATAAGTAGGTCATGCCATAGGCCCCTGAAGGACGGCCTAGCCGGTTCCCATCCCTACTTGAGAGTTAGTTTTGAAATTTCCTTTTTTGTTAAGATCGCACATCGTTTTTTCATGACCGGTTTTGAAATAAACTAAACATTTAATTGTTGATTTTGTATTTGATTTGATACTCTAGGTTTCAAAATATTTTAAACTTGATTCTGATGCCAATGGAAGTAACAATGTCGATTTACAAGGAAGGGGGGGGTTTGAATTGTAAATGTACCTATTTAAAAATTCCTGAAGAAACCTCAAGATTTAACTCAAGAATGATTTTGGTTAGGAAAACAAAAAACGAAGAACGTTATTGGTTTTTACCAGAAAACGGAGAACGTTCTTCGTTAGCTTAAAAAACAAAAATTCAGTTTATGGTTTATCTCAATTAATCAATTAAGCTTAATAAATAAAGAGATAAAAGAAGGAATAAGACACATAGATATATCCTGGTTCACCCAACTCGGGCTACGTCCAGTCCTCACAACTGTGAGATTTTCCACTAAGTGTTGAAAACAAATAACCTTCTTGATTTTACAACACCTAGTTTAGATCAACCTTGATCTGTTACAAGCTCTATTTCTTTCCACCCAGAAAGTAAATTAATCACTTATTGATCTTGATAGGATTCGTTACAATCTATTCAAACTATACTTAAACTTTTATAATTTATGTTTTATGTTAATGATAAGATTGTTTTGATAGAATCTAAGATGTCTCAACTTTGGTTTGAGATTCAATTCCTTACTAAGAATTCAGTAGTAATAACACAGTAAGATAGAAAAGTTCAGAATTGATTATTCTTTGTGAAAATGAGAATTTCAAGTTTGTGAATGTGAATGATTTATGAGACTTTGATAGCACTTGAACATCTGCCTTTATCCTGGATATTAGCCTTCCTTTTATAGGTGTTTAGGAGCATTTAATAATGGTCAAAAGAGCTGTTTGTGGTGCTATGACAGTTTTGAACAAAACAAATATATGAGATTAAAAATAATTCAGCCTTTGACAATTTTGAAACTGCTTTGACTGATGCTGTTACAACTTTACTTAATCTGTTTGCCTTCGAGTTTAAAGATCTTTGAGACTTGTCACTCAATTATTGATGTTACAGCTTCCATTTAGAGCCTTGAATTTGTCCAAAACTGTTTGATGAATGATTATAAACCTCTGCAGAAGTAAAAGGATCACTGCTGAAATTCTACAGAAAGGGAGATTGATTATCAATCTGGTTCTAGAAGTTTGAACTTTCTGGAGATTGATGATCAATCTGGATGTTCTGTTTGATTGTTCTGGATGTCTTTTGGGTGTCATTTTTTCAAATCAAGATTGATTGATTTTTCTTTGACAGTTTAGCTGAAGGTGTTCCAAACTGGTTCAACTAGCTTGATTTGATACCTTGTTTCTTAATGATTTGAAAGCCTTCTTTGATTGAGATGAGAGCTATTTGTTCCTTGCCATGTACTGATGAACTTAGTATAAAATTCAGAGGCAAAAGATTCGTCAAAATGGTGGAGTTTGATTGGTCAAGATGCTGTGACAGTTAGTCTTGAATCTGGAGATCACTCTCCATTTTGTCTAGAATGTTCTTTTTTGTTTGTCTGTTCAGTTTTTAATTATTTTCTTTGGTTTGCTTGATTCCTATCTTTGAATTAACTCATTCAAAAGCACTAGTTAAATTAACATAACATTTTAGAATCATAATTAATATTCTTAATTAACCTTTGTTTATTTTTATCAAAACTTTAATTTGAGAGTTTGTTTTAACAAATATAACACAACACAACAAATCAATTAAACACATCACAGTCAACAACTCAAATATGAAGAAAATATAATGATCAATCATTATCGTTTATAGATAAAAGTAATAATTTAAATTTAGTCAACTGGAACTTACTGGATTTAGTTGAATCAATTAACACATATATCATATACGTTTTCAAATTCAACTAACTTCTCAAACAATATTCTACAAGTTTGACTCTCTTAAAAAAAATTTAAATTGTAACAACGGTTACTCTACTGGTTTTACAAAAGATATGCATATAGAGAAACATTTAAAATATTTCACACCTTCAAGAATTACATACAAAAGCACATATAACAATTCAATGAAATGCATTTTTTCATTTTAAGCAAGTTACTTAGAAGATTAATTCACCAAAAAATGCAAATGATTAGTGTTTCTTGAAGGTTTCGACGAGAGGAATCCAAAAGCGATGCTAGTTTTTTGATACGACAAACATGAAGATCATAATCAGCGTAAAATAGTTCAATCAAAGAAAAATATGCAATTATTTCTAATAAAATGAGGTCACGGTTGATAAAATTGATTTAAAAAATGAACTTCAGCAGCCGATTTTTTGTGGGATAAAAGTTGTGATCGATTCAAATGACAACGAATTGGTGGGATGAATTCGAGAAAAAACTGAGATGAATTATGATTAATTTTTATGTTCATATGTCAACAAATGGATTATGTTTTTTCTTTTTTTTATAATTATAGATTGATGGGTGCAGATAGGAAATTTACATGTGCAAGAGTAAAACAAGACCCAAAATGGTGGAGTCCATTCTAAGACTGAAATGAGGTGTAATGAGCAACTCACAAGTGTATGGATAAAAAAGTATTTTACTCTGCACCCCCACACCTAAACCTGTCACCCCCTCGATCAACGTAAAAATACAATTTTGTCATTTTATTAAACCTTTAATTTTTTTTACCACTCTTTCTTTCACCCCCTCTTTTGAAACTTAATATAATTTACCATCACTTTTGAATATTACAAAAATTTTAAAAGAGAAAAGCATGTGACATTGGAATTTTTCATTCCTTAAGTTCTTCTTTTGAATATTTCTCACTTTGAACTCTAAGATTAATTTGGAATTTGGAGTTTGAGTTTTTTTTTAATGATTTTTCGATGTTCTTCTTCTTCTTCAACCTTGAGTATTTGTAACGCCCCAGATTTTGATCCAAGACATTACTCAAAAATATTTATTTTCTTTCAAAACAATTTTTTTTTATTCATCATATAATAAAATATCACTAGGAGATAGTTTGATTTCACTTTAAGAAATAAAGTAACGCAAAGATAATTTGTCAATTATAGAAAATGTCCACTTACGTATTAAAATAGAATAATTTAGGTTTTTCCTAGCGGAAGCACCCTGCCTCCGCATTTCTATTTAAAATCGGTCATAAAAGTAAATAACTTCAAAACAACAAAATAAAAATGTACCACATCAATTTTATCACTATAAACATTATTTTTATTTATTTATTAAAACACCCATTTTTCCCACGTGCGCGCCAAGCTAACGTCATTATTGCAATTCTTCAAAATCCTTAGTACCTAAATGTTGGTGTAAGGGGTCAGTTCATCCCACAACAAAATCAAACCAAACAATAAGTTAATAACCATAAAATAAAAATATAAAATCTTTTTGTAATAAGAGATTTAGAGAAATAATATTATTTTTTATGATTCGCAAGAGTGTATGAAAAGTTATAAAATATATATAAATAACTCCAATAATAACTCACTTTAGAATGAAAATAACAATGACAATAAAATGTATGCAATTTATGCATGCTCCTAAACATATATGATCCGGATATAGCCAGCCACTAAGGCATCCACATAGAAGTCACCCATACCAATGGGAAAAATTAAACCAGCCACTAAGGCATCCACAAAGATGCATATGATATGTCATGACAATGATAATGATGTTCAAAATGTACAAATCACTAGCCACTTAGGCAACCACAAAGAAAGAAAATCATAACACTAATAATCAGCCACTTAAGCACCACAAAGAAAAACTATTCAAAGCCAGATCACCAGCCACTAAGGCAATCACAATAACAAATCATTCCAGATCAAATTTTTGTAAATCACACAAACATCAAATTTACATTATCATGGATGTTCATAATTATAACTCAATAACTTTTAATACATCAAATATGCACGTGATCAAATATCTCAAAATCACCACTTTCATTTTAATAATCCATAAGATTCGATTTGAGTACGTGTTATTGATAACAATTAAATCTCATATCACCAAGAATAAAATAACTAGGGGTAATCCTGGTACATCCGGCGAAAATACCTTTGGAAAATCTTCGACCACAAGTATCCAGTCTACCTCCACCTATAGCTTCATACTGACTGAGTTGAGAGAAACAAATTTTTGAACTCCCCCTTACAAAGAGAAGTTCAATTTATTGGTATCGAGGAATCGAGAAACACCTGGATCTGGGAATATCAGAGACTTACGAGCACAATCCAATAAAAGGCAGGGTAACCACCAAATCAAATGGCAAGGAAGTAACAACAAGTTGGAGCGAATCCACCTAATCCAATGAAATGAACGAGTGTGTTGCCCCCGAATCATATATTACATTAAGTGATTTTCCAGCAATTAAACACTCACCTTGGATAAGTTCAGAGGAAGATGGAGCTTCTTCTCCATTGATATGGTAGACACGTCCCTTGGCAGTAGGGCGTGCAACATTTTCGTTGATATTGTTGCGGTTAACAGCTCTGTCGTCATTCCGTTCAGGGCATTCATTTGCAAAGTGGTCTGATTTCTGACAAATGTAACAAACCCTTGGTCTGATTGGACACTCAGATATCTTGTGTATTTCCCTGTTGCAGCGAAAACACCTAATAGGGTATGCCTGGTTTTGACTTGGAGTTTTTTGCCCTTGACCTTCCCCGTTTTGAGGTCGAGGTTGATCTCTATAATTCCCCAGTGGTCGGGCATACGACTTGTGTTGTTGATGTTACCTGTCCCTATTCTGTTGGCCGTTATGCCCCTGTTTAAAATATCAACATTTAGGGGTAAATATTAACATTTAGAGTCCAAGCTTATGACTCTCATGATATGGATGGATTTAAATCTCTACTTGATGTCTGATGGGTCCACCTACAGCTCCCCTATTCAGACGGCTCTATTTCATTTGCTCTACTTTCTTGCATTTCTCCACTAACACTTGATATTGACGTATCTCCAAGGGCCCCACTAACTCCTTAATCTCATACTTAGGCCCGCTTTTGAATCGCTCACACATGTATTCTTCATCTACTTGATTTATGAAATAGCGGAAGTGCTTTGCTAGGGACTTGAACTTTGCCGCATATTATGCTATCGTGAGTTTCCCTTGATATAACTTCAAAAATTGGGCCTCCTTCTCAGCCCTAGCAGTTTTTGGGAAATATTTGTCAAGGAACTTATTCCTAAAAGCCTCACAGGTCAGCTCTTCATGATTTGTCTTCATCATTTTTTCTTTGCACCTCGCTACCAGTATTCAGCTTCACCAATCATTAAATAGGTCGCATACTCTACTTTCGCATTGTCAGAGCAGTGTAGGATCTCAAAGATCTTCTCGATTTCTTGCAACCAAAGATCAGCCTTGTCGGGGTCATGCTCTCCTTTGAACTTGGGCGGATCTTGTCGACGAAATTCATTCAATGCTCTTGCTACACTAGCTGCTTCATCCCTCTGATCCCTCTGTGCATCTCGCTGGGCCTAGACCGCAGCTTGTTGGGTCATTGCAACGGCCATTGCATTCATGGCTTGGATCACTTCAGTCATATCTTTTCTTCCTTGGGGGACCGATCGGTTTGTTCGACGAGCCATAACGCTTCCTAAAACTATCTAATTAGAAAAATATCCTAATATAATTTTATCTTTAGGGTAGTATGGAAGTCTTTTATTGAACACTATATAGTAGGTTCGGGTTATACAACAAATCGTGTTTTTGAGGGGTTCCCAGGAAAGAGAGGTGGGTCAACGGACCACTTAATAACCAAGTCTTTCCTTAGCCAGAATCCCTAAAATGTACTCTTTATGTATTATCCTTCCCTTCTATTGTGTGGATCTTATAATTATACATAATTTAGTGTTTAGTACATTGTCTTAATTACAAATATTTAGATTATATGATGAAAGCTCAATAATTTTAAATCATGGTAATAAACTCATAATTCACAATATAATACAACCATAAATAATTACAATTTGATTAAATTAAAATTATTTATAATCATATGATCAATAATTTAAAACATATTTTTCATCATAATTATTCAAAGAAGTTAGACAATTAAATTCACATAATTGAAATTTAAATAATTAATAACAAGAAATAGTTAGAAAATCAAACACTTAGTATGAATAAGAAGTAGATAGTCTAAAATTAATAAAATAAAACAATCATACAATA
>JBBPBR010000001.1:13890825-13903950 GCA_037974775.1 Cicer pinnatifidum
CCTAAAATTCAAATTCTTACACAACTAAATACACCATTAAATTAAATATTTAATGACAAAAATTGGTGTAGATTATACAATTAATGACACATAATAGAAATTTAAGTAATATTTAGTAATTATAAAATTAAGAATTAACATATTTAATAGCACTTAATAGAAATTTAAGTAATTTTTAAAATTCAAATTTTTACACAACTAAATGTACCATTAAATAAAATATTTAAGACATATTTTTAATGACAAAAATTAATGGAAGTTATGCAATTAATAACACATAATAGAAATTTATGTAAAATTCAATAATTAGAAAATTAAGCAATTAACCTATTTAATGGCAACCTTGAGTATCTGTAACGCCCCAGATTTTGATCCAAGACATTACTCAAAAATATTTATTTTCTTTCAAAATAAATTTTTTTTTGTTCATCATATAATAAAATTTCACTAGGAGATAGTTTGATTTCACTTTAGGAAATAAAGTAACGCAATTTACTTGATATTATTATTATTATTTTTGCAAAGACAATTTATCAATTATAGAAAATGTTCACTTACGTATTAAAATAGAATAATTCTGGTTTTTCCTACCGGAAGGACCCCACCTCTGCATTTCTATTTAAAATCGGGCATACAAGTAAATAACTTCAAAAAAATAAAATAAAAATGTACCACATCAATTTTATCACTACAAACATTATTTTTATTTATTTATTAAAATACCCATTTTTCCCACGTGCGCGCGCCAAGCAAACGTCATTATTGCAATTCTTCAAAATCCTTAGTACCTAAATATTGGTGTAAGGGGTCAGTTCATTCCATAGCAAAATCAAACCAAACAATAAGTTAACAACCATAAAATAAAAATATAAAATCTTTTTGTAATAAAAGATTTAGAGAAATAATATTATTTTTTATGATTCGCAAGAGTGTATGAAAAGTTATAAAATATATATAAATAACTCCAATAATAACTCACTTTAGAATGAAAATAACAATGACAATAAAATGTATGCAATTTATGCATGCTCCTAAACATATATGATATGGATATAGTCAGCCACTAAGGCGTCCACACCGAAGTCACCCATACCAATGGGAAAAATTAAACCAGCCACTAAGGCGTCCACAAAGATGCATATGAAATGTCATGACAATGATAATGATGTTCAAAATGTACAAATCACTAGCCACTTAGGCAACCACAAAGAAAGAAAATCATAACAAAAAATAATCAGCCACTTAGGCATCACAAAGAAAAACTATTCAAAGCCAGATCACCAGCCACTAAGGCAATCACAAGAACAAATCATTCCAGATCAAATTTTTGTAAATCACACAAACATCAAATTTACATTATCATGGATGTTCATAATTATAACTCAATAACTTTTAACACATCAAATATGCACGTGATCAAATAGCTCAAAATCACCACTTTCATTTTAATAATCCATAAGATTCGATTTGAGTACGTGTTATTAATAACAATTAAATCTCATATAATCAAGAATAAAATAACATAAATTTCATTCATTTCACTGTAAAGTTTTCTGCATTCTAAAAACAGACTATTCATTATTGCATTTAATAATCAATTTTCTCATATTATTAAAATTAAAAAATATAAAATTTTCATCAATTTCCTCAAGACACATACATTGTTCATAAAAATCACGTTTTAAATTTAAAATACCCCAAGTGAATAATTAAAATCAAATACATCATAATAAACATATTACTAATTATAACATTATAAAAATTATAACTTTATAATTAAATACTCTAAAACACTAAACATTTTCACTACAAACATATTTATCAAGGTATAATAATAAAAATATAACTCTAATTAATTCATCAAGATAGAGGTATTACAAAAAGAAAAAACTAAAAGCATTATAGTTAATTTCTTTATGACGAACATAAAATCAATATTTTCCTTTTAAGACATCCAGACATCATATCAATATCTTACAATTCGCTAATTTAATATCTAGCCTAACTCTGCATGGGGAAAAGCCCTTACCTCGAGTGCTTTCCTTCCAAGTGACACTATATCGTCCTCGAAAATTTCAACAAGATGAAGGAACAAAAGTTTAGAACCTCGATCCGAATGTGAGGGAATGTGAGGATGGTTGTTTGAGCGACTTAGAAAATATTTGAGATAAATGTAATGCTGGTAATGGCGTGTCTTACGAAGGAGAGGTGTCTGTGACTAATAAAGGAGGTGTGTAATTGATCAGAGAGAGAGAGGGGAATAATTCCCTTTATTGAGTTTAATTGCCCACATGAATACAAAATTCAATTGGAATAATATCATTCAATGACCAACCGTAAGGAATGAATTGGCATTCATGTTATTTATTATTGTTAGTTACACATTTGAATGGACACAAGAGTAGTGTGGGTGATTCAATTTTGACTTGGTCAAAATTAACTTGGTCATTGTTCACTCTAAGACAGATATTTTTACGAGTTTTAATTAGTTAATGTTGAAGTTGTGGGATTTTAGAGAAAAGGATAGAGAAAATAATAAGGGTTTGAATATTATTGATAATAGTTTAATGCTGACTTGATTACAATAGACTCATTATTAATCTCTATTTATAGAGAAACATAGACTAAATCCTAAATTAGGAATAAATCATAATAATAATAAGAGATATTCTAAGATTCTCTATGATTATAAATTGATCATAGAAAATAACTCAAGATACTCTAATATAATATAAAAGATATTATAAGATATTTTCTAATATTCCAACACTCCCCCTCAAGCTAAAGCTTACTAAGCTTTAGCTTGCTACAAGAAAACAATGTTTTGCTCCACAAAATAATAAAAAAGATGGAGAGGCAACTCAGGGATGCATGACAAACACCAAAGAAGAAGCAGCCCAACTCTAACGAAACGAAGCCATGATCGATCATCAAAGTAAGAAAATGCGTCCAAAACAGGAGAAATAACAGCTGTTTGAACGATGACACATATTTTCGTTGATCAAAATCGGAGGGCAGATATGGAACCATCGAAGAGAAATAATCGTGCACCAAGAAGAATCTCATCAATTGAATTGCAAATCTTCCAAACCTGTTAGCTAAAAGCCCACTCATAAGGGCTGCAAAAGCTGCCACAGCAAAGGCTGCAGAGTTTCCTCCACCAAAAATCTGATCCCACTTCTGATGCCCTAGCCGCATCCTGAGGGTTACTGAAATTAAGATAACCATAACATCAACTTCAGCACCAAACTTGTACACAAGCCCGTGGATTTGCTTCACCTCTTGCAACAAAGAACAACACTTGAGTAAACTCACAAAGGTACTATGATCAGGTTTCAAACCTTGTATATCCCCCAATTCAGAAAACAACCATTGCACCATGCAAAAGTCACCAACTCGAGCAAACCCAGAAATCATAACATTCCAAGCAACGACATCTCTCTCCAACAAACCATAAAAAACACACCACGCGCCCCTTAAATCATTGCCACCTTTGAAGTGCATATACACAAGAGAAATCCCAGCAAATTTGTCTCTTTCAATTCCACAGTGAACAAGCAAGCCATGAATCTGCAAACCCACATTCAAAAAAATAGGGTTGGCACAAGCTCGAAGCAGAACAGAGAAAGTGTACTCATTGGGTATTTCGTCCAATGCACGCATGTCATTGAACATCTTGAATGCTTTTGGGGGTGACCCATTTTTGAGATGTGATGAAGTTAAGGTTGTCCAAGTGACAACGTTCCTGTGAGGCATTTTGTCGAACAGTTGGTTGACACGGCGAAAGTTTGCAGCTCTAAGGCTATCTTCAAACAAATCATTCTGCATAGCAAATCCAGGATCAATAACATAGACTATACCATCAATTGTCAAGGAAGTTTCTGCTATGTTCGTTGATATCACAATCTTCCTTCCAACGGGGCCTCCCTCTTTTACTGGAGGTGGAGGTGGCTAAAAAATCACCTACTGCATAGCTGGGGGAAGAGTAGAATACAATGATACTGGTCAACGTTAATTAGGGCTAAATATTAGGGTTTTAGGGTTTCGGCCAGAGAGCTTATGTGTTTAAATAAACTAAGGGTAAACTCGCCGATGATTGGAACATATAAGGGATACGACGGATAAACTTAAACTTTTTTTTTTTTTTGGGATGAACAGTACTAGCGCGATGAACAGTACCAACGCGGTGAACAGTACCAGCACGATGCGACGAACAATACCACGCGATGTACAATGCTGATCGAATGATGGAATGTTAGAAAAGAAAAACTATGATTATATTCCCTAATTGTTGGGAACTCGGCAGCGGAATAGAGGCGAGATCGTTCAAGGAGGATCAAAATAGGCTCTAGATACCATGTTGAAGTTGTGGGATTTTAGAGAAAAGGATAGAGAAAATAATAAGGGTTTGAATATTATTGATAATAGTTTAATGCTGACTTGATTACAATAGACTCAATACTAATCTCTATTTAAAGAGAAACATAGACTAAATCCTAAATTAAGAATAAATCATAATAATAATAAGAGATATTCTAAGATTCTCTATGATTATAAATTGATCATAGAAAATAACTCAAGATACTCTAATATAATATAAAAGATATTATAAGATATTTTCTAATATTCCAACAGTTAATAAAAAATCCCAATAATTAATTAATATAAAATTACTTCATCAAATGATCAAACATCTAAGGAATAATTATTCTATTATCGTCATACTAAAACAATCTAAAAGAATAAACAAAACTAAGGGTTTTAATTTAATTAATTAAAATAAGGGTGTTACAATATCTATTTATAGATAAAATTAGGGTTTCAATTTAGTTCTTGTTTAATTATGTATAATATCTTCATTACTAACTTGACCAACAATGATCTTATTCAAAAATAATAATGAACAAGATTTTTTTTTTATAATATGTCCATATTAAGAAACGTCTTATTACAAAATAATGTTAATAGATATAATATCTAAACAATTAAGTTCTCTAATATATTTAATAGATTCCAAATTTAATAAAGACATATTCAAATAAATATTGTGTTTCGTTTTTATGAATTATCGATAATTATCATAAACATATTTGAAAATTATTCTATTATAGTTTAATGATAATCTAACTTATTAATTAGTTAGCAAACAAAATAGAATCAAGTTAATAAATTATACTAGGTCAGGTATATTGTATATATTTTTCCATATATATCCTTAACTTTTTTTAATAATAAATTGAGGATTCATTCATTTTGTATTTGACTAACAAATCTTTAATGTATTTTTTTTGACAAATAAAAATACCGTTTTCATATTGTTTAATTTGTAATCCAAGAAAATACCTTAATTCTCCCATCATGCCATTTCAAATTCAGTTTGCATAAGTTTTGAAAATCCTTCACACAATTTTTCATTTATTGATCTGAAAATGATATCATCAACGTATACTTGAACAATAAGTAAATCATTATTCTCTGTTTTCTTAAATAATGTGGTGTCGATTTCTCCTCTTGAAAATCCATTTTTGATTAAGAACGAACTTAATCGTTCATACCAAGCTCTTGGTGCTTGTTTTAAACCATATAAAGCTTTGGTAAGTTTGAAAACATGATTTAGTTTTGATTGGTTTTCAAATCCTGGAGGCTGTTTCACATAGACTTGTTCATTTGAGAATCCATTCCAAAATGCATTTTTAACATCCATTTGAAACAATTTAATAAGCTAATGGGATGCATATGCAAGAGGTATACGAATAACTTCTAACCTTGCAACTGGAGCAAAAGTTTCATCGTAATCTATACCTTCTTGTAGATTGTATCCTTGAGCAACCAGTCTTGCTTTGTTTTTGATAACCTTTCCTTCTTCATCTAGTTTATTTTTGAAAACCCATCGTGTACCAATGGTTGTTTGATCTAGTGGATCAGGTACAAGTGTCCAGACTTTGTTTTTCTCAAACTGCAGAAATTTGTCCTTCATGGCATCTATCCAAGATTGATCAATTATGGCTTCCTTAATTGATTTTAGCTCAATCTGGGATATATTGCCATGTCGTTTCGTCATTTTTTAATGATTTTCTTATTCTAATCCCATCAGCCGTGTTTCCAATGATTACAGTTTGAGGATGATCTTCAATTGTTCTCTAGATTTTTTTGTGGAGAATGAAATGGAGATTGTTTGTCAATCTCTGTTTTCTGCAGTCTGTCTTGTTGCTGTGGATCAGTTTGAGTTTTGTCTTCTTTATCCTTTTCACTTATATCCAAGTCATCAAACTCATCAAATAATATGTGCATACTAATTTCTACAACATTAGTTCTTAGATTAAATACTCTATATCCTTTAGAATCAGTTGAGTAACCAAGAAAAATTGCTTTAGCAAATTTTCCAATGATATCTTTTTTGTTCAAAATATAACAATAACAACCTAAAATATGAAAGAAAGAAATGTTTGGTTTTCTATTTTTCCAGATTTCATATGGGGTTTTGTTGATGATTTTTCTTATGGATACGCGGTTTAAGATATAACAAGAAGTGTTTATGGCTTCAGTCCAAAAATACCTCTCAACATTAGACTCTTCCAAGATTGTTTTCGCCATTTCTTGTAATATTCTACTTTTCCGTTCAACCACTCCATTTTGTTGTGGAGTTCTTGCACATGATAGATTACGAGAAATACCAAGTTCATCAAAGAAGGTTTTAAAAGAAGCATTTATGAATTCTCCTCCATGATCATTTCTTACAGAAATGATGTTGGATTCTTTTTTATTTTGTACTTTTTTGCAAAATATTTTAAATGCTTCAAATGCATCTTTTTGTTTTAAAAATAACACCCAAGTGAATCTTGAGAAATCGTCAACAATAACAAAACCATATTTCATTCCTCCTAGACTTGTTGTTTTAATTGGCCAAAAAATATCTATGTGAAGTAGTTAAAGAGTTCTGTTTATGGTTACAAAATCTTTCGATTGAAAATTGCCCTTGACTTGCATTCTTTTTGCACATGCTTCACATATTTTATCTTTATCAAAATTGAGTTTGGATAATCCTCCAACAAGATCAAATTTTAAGATTTTTGAAATTGTTTTTATACTAATATGTCCAGCTTTTTTATGTCATATCCCTTTATCTTTATTGATTGACATAAAATAGGATTCATCAGGTAGTTCTTCAAGATATAAAACATATAAATTATTGTTTCTATTTCGAGAAAATAAAGTTTCTCTAGTTTCAGTTTTTCTGATTTCACATACCTTTTGTTTGAAAATAACTTCACATCCATTATCACATAGCTGAATTATGTTTAAGATATTTTATTTTAAACCTTCAAGATATTGAACATCAGTTATCTGAGCAGAGTTTGTTTTACCAATAGTTCATTTACCTTTAATTTGTGCTCGGTTGTTGTTTCCAAAAGTAACCGATCCTCTATCCTTCTTGATGAATGTCATAAAACAGTTTTTATCTCCTGTAATGTGCCTTAAACAACCACTATTCAAGAACCAAGGCTTTCTCTTTAAATTTGGAAATCCAACCTGCATAAGATGTTATCTCAGCCTTAGGTACCGACTTTGTTTTGGATGTTTGAGAGTTGGGGTGGAAATAGGCTAGACCAGGCCAGGCTTTGAAATGCCTGAGCCTGGCCTACGAATTATTTTTTAGGCCTAAGCCTGGTCTACGGCCTATCATAGGTTTTTTTTTTCGGCCTGGCCTGGCCTCTTTAAAAGTCTTACCTGACCTTTTTAAAAGTTTTGCCTGGCCTAGAAGCCTATTTAAAAGCCTTATTCACATTAAAATATTTAAATACTCAACTAATACCACATGATGCTCTCCACATACTAATATCAATGTACATATCTATATACATTAAATAAATATTAATTTTTCTAACAAAATAATTTTAAAAAAATCTAAAACAAACATCTTTTAAACCCTAAAAAATAATTTTTGGTTTCAAATAATAGATTTTTTTTCTTTTGAAACAAATGAACCTATTATTATCTCTTCAACAAATATGGAACGACTACTGAGTGATTGACTAATTAAATGACTACCAATTATGGAACTACCAAATATAGAATCGTTACCAAATATGGAACGACAACTGAATATGTAATGATTATTGAGTGATTTCCAAATTGGTAGAATTTAAAATAAAAAATAATATTATTAATATAATAATAAAAAATAATATTAATAAATATTAAAGTATATATAGGCCGGCCTATCAGGCCTAGGCATTTTTATAAGCCTGAGCCTGACCTTTTAAATAAATAGGCCTTATAAACAACCTATGTCTAGCCTTTTTATTAAATAGGCCATACCAGACCATACGATAAGTAGGTCATGCCATAGGCCCCTGACGGACGGCCTAGCTTGTTCCAATCCCTACTTGAGAGTTAGTTTTGAAATTTCCTTTTTTATTCAGATCGCACATCGTTTTTTCATGACCGGTTTGAAACTAACTGAACATTTAATTGTTGATTTTGGATTTGATTTGATACTCTGGGTTTCAAAATATTTTAAACTTGATTTTGAAGTGGTTCCAGATCGTTCCCTTTTCCCCAGATTTTCTGGAAAAGGTTCATCTTTCGTTTTGGAACTTTCTCCGTTTTGAGAGCAGCCTAGCGAATGTTCACCTTTTTAGTGCAAATTGTTTTTGACCTTCTTGTTTTTCAAATTTTGTTTATGTGTTTCTTTTAATTATTGAATGATTTTTCTGAGAACATTATTCCTATCTTGACTTTTTTCTCTTTCTTCATGAAATTGTTCTTTCGAGAAACTACATTTTTGAATAAGAAGATTTAAATCATTTAACAAGGTATCAAATTCTTTTCTCATTCTGTTTTTTCCATCAAGCATAGGTTAGCTTCCTCACCTTCTTTAGTTTCTGATTCTTCTGAATCATCCCATGTTGCCATCATTGATTTCATTTTGAAAGGAAATCTCTTTGGTGGATTCTTGTTTAAGGGACACTCTGCTTTGTAATGCCCTAATTTATTATATCCGAAGCATGTGACTTTGCTTTTGTCAACTTTTGTTTTGGAATTTTTGTTTTGAAATCCCTTTTTGATTTGATCTCTTCTTCTCAGCATTCTCTGTATTCTTCTTGTGAGGAGATCAATTTCATCAACATCCTCTTGTTCATTCTCTTATGGTTCTTCCTCTATTTGTACTGTGATTTTTTCTTGAGATGCCTTTAGTGCTATTTCCTTTCCCTTCTTAATTGGTTTGTCTTCTTGTAGCAGTACTTCATGTGCTCTTAATGTTCTAATTAATTCTTCTAGGGGAAGTGATTCAAGATTCTTGGCTTGGCATATAGCTGTTATCATTGGTCTCCATATGATTGGAAGATATCTCATGATTTTTCTTACTCTTTCTTGAACTGTGTAAGCTTTGCCAAGAGAACACATTTAATTTACTATTGTTATAAACCTTGAGTACATTTCATCAATAGTTTCTCCTTCTTGCATTTCGAAAAGTTCAAATTTCCTTATGCCAATGTTTGTTCTTGTTTATTTGACATGGCTTGTTCCTGCATGATGAGTTTGAAATGTATCCCATACTTCTTTTATAGTTGTGCATTCATCTACTCTTTCACTCTCTTCCCTGCTGAAGGCACATGATAAGAATAATTGAGCTTCAGAGTTTAGTAGTACCTTAGTTTTATCATCAGCTGTCCAGTCTGCTTCTTTCTTCGCAGCCGAGGTTGAGTCATCTTGATCAACTCTTGGTATGAAATCTCTATCTGTAATGATGCGCCACATCCCTATTTATTGAGATTTTAGAAACAGCTGCATCTTATTCTTCCAAAAATAGTAATCAGATCCATCAATGAATAATGGTCTCATTGAAGATCCTCCCTTAACAATGTATTTGGCTTTTGACATATTTTCTTCTAGATCTTTTCTCTAGCACTTGTTAGGTGTTGTTAAATCTTTTATAGAGACCGAGATCTGATGCCAATTGAAGTAACAATGTCGATTTACAAGGAAGGGGGGTTTGAATTGTAATGTAAATGTACCTATTTAAAAATTCTTGAAGAAACCTCAAGATTAAACTCAAGAATGATCTTGGTTAGGAAAACAAAAAACGAAGAACGTTATTGGTTTTTACTAGAAAACGGAGAACGTTATTGGTTAGCTTAAAAAACATAAATTCGTTGATGTTTTATCTCAATTAATCAATTAAGCTTAATAAATAAAGAGATAAAAGAAGGAATAAGACACACAGATATATCCTGGTTCACCCAACTCGGGCTATGTCCAGTCCTCAGAACTGTGAGATTTTCCACTAAGTGTTGGAAACAAAGAACCTTCTTGGTTTTACAACACCTAGTTTAGATCAACCTTGATCTGTTACAAGCTCTATTTCTTTCCACCCAGAAAGTAAATTAATCACTTATGGATCTTGATAGGATTCGTAACAATCTATTCAAACTATACTTAAACTTTTATAATTTCAGTTTTACGTTAATGATAAGATTGTTTTGATAGAATCTAAGATGTCTCAACTTTGGTTTGAGATTCAATTCCTTACTAAGAATTCAGTAGTAATAACACAGTAAGATAGAAAAGTTCAGAACTGATTCTTCTTTGTGAAAATGAGAATTTCAAGTTTGTGAATGGGAATGATTTATGAGACTTTGATAGCACTTGAACATCTGCCTTTATCCTTGATATTAGCCTTCCTTTTATAGGTGTTTAGGAGCATTTAATAATGGTCAAAAGAGCTGTTGATAGTGCTATGACAGTTTTGACCAAAACAAATATATGAAATTAAAAATAATCCAGCCTTTGACAATTTTGAAACTGTTTTGACTGATGTTGTTACAACTTTACTTAATCTATTTGCCTTCGAGTTTAAAGTTCTTTGAGACTTGTCACTCAATTATTGATGTTACAGTTTCCATTTAGAGCCATGAATTTGTCCAAAACAGTTTGTTGAATGATTATAAACCTCTGCAGAAGTAAAAGGATCACTGTTGAAATTATGCAGAAACGGAGATTGATTATCAATCTGGTTCTGGAAGTTTGAACTTTCTTGACATTTGATGATCAATCTGGAGGTTCTGTTTGATTGTTCTGGATGTCTTTTAGGTGTCTCTTTTACATATCAAGATTGATTGATTTTTCTTTGACAGTTTTGCTGAAGGTGTTCCAAACTGGTTCAACTAGCTTGATTTGTTACCTTGTTTCTTAATGATTTGAAAGCCTTCTTTGATTGAGATGGACCTATTTGTTCCTTGCCATGTACTGACGAACTTAGTATAAAATTCAGAGGCAAAAGATTCGTCAAAATGGTGGAGTTTGATTGGTCAAGAAGCTGTGACAGTCAGTCTTGAATCTGGAGATCATTCTCCATTTTGTCTAGAATGTTCTTGTTTCTTTGTCTGTTCAGTTTTTAACTATTTTCTTTGCTTTGCTTGATTCCTATATTTGAATTAACTCACTCAAAAGCACTAGTTAAATTAACATAACATTTTAGAATCATAATTAATATTCTTAATTAACCTTTGTTTATTTTCATCAAAACTTTAATTTGAGAGTTTGTTTTAACAAAAGTAACACGACACAACAAATCAATTAAACACATCACAGTCAACAACTCAAATATGAAGAAAATATAATGATCAATCATTATCGTTTATAGATAAAAATAATAATGTAAATTTAGTCAACAAGAACTTACTGGATTTAGTTGAATCAATTAACACATATATCATATACGTACGTTTTCAAATTCAACTAACTTCTCAAACAATATTCTACTAGTTTTACTCTCTTAAAAAATGTTTAAATTGTAACAATGGTTACTCTACTGGTTTTACAAAAGATAGGCATATAGAGAAACATTTAAAATATTTCACACCTTCATGAATTACATACAAAAACACATATAACAATTTAATGAAATGCATCTATTCATTTTAAGCAAGTTACTTAGAAGATTAATTCACCAAAAAATGCAAATGAGTAGTGTTTCTTGAAGGTTTCAACGAGAGGAATCCAAAAGCCATGCTAGTTTTTTTATACAACAAACATGGATATCATAATCGGCGTAAAATAGTTCAATCAAAGAAAAAGATGCACTTATTTCTAATAAAATGAGGTCACGGTTGATAAAATTGATTCAAAAAATGAACTTCAACAACCGATTTTGTGTGGGATAGAAGTTGTGATCGATTCAAATGACAACGAATTGGTGGGATGAATTTGAGAAAAAACTGAGATGAATTATGATTAATTTTTATGTTCATATGTCAACAAATGGATTATGTTTTTTTTTTTTTTTATAATTATAGATTGATGGGTGCATATAGGAAATTTATATGTGCAAGAGCAAAACAAGACCAAAAATGGTAGAGTCCATTCTAAGACTGAAATGAGGTGTAATGAGCAATTCACAAGTGTATGGATAAAAAAGTATTTTACTCTGCACCCCCATACCTAAACCTGTCACCCTCTCGATCAACGTAAAAATACAATTTTGTCATTTTATTAAACCTTTAATTTTTTTTACCACTCATTCTTTCACCCCCTCTTTTGAACTCTAAGATTAATTTGGAATTTTGAGTTTGAGTTTTTTTTAAGGATTTTTCGATGTTCTTCTTATTCAACCTTGAGTATCTATTTATAGATAATATTGGGGTTTCAATTTAGTTCTTGTTTAATTATGTATAATATCTTCATTAATACTAACTTGACCAACAATGATCATATTAAGAAAAATGATAAACAAGATTTTTTTATTTATAATATGTCCATATTAAGAAACGTCTGATTACAAGATAATGTTAATAGATATAATAGCTAAATAATTAAGTTCTCTAATATATTTAATACATTCCAAATTTAATAAAAACATATTCAAATAAATATTGTGTTTCGTTTTTACGAATTATCGATAATTATCATAAACATATTTGAAAATTATTCTATTATAGTTTAATGATAATCTAACTTATTAATTAGTTAGCAATCAAAATAGAATCAAGTTAATAAATTATACTAGGTCCAGTATATTGTATATATTTTTCCATATATATCCTTTACTTTTTTTTAAATAAAATTAATCAAAAAACATACATTATTAGATTAAACATTTCGTAGCCTTTATCCTCTTAATGT
>JBBPBR010000001.1:13916237-13926569 GCA_037974775.1 Cicer pinnatifidum
GTCCAGTATATTGTATATATTTTTCCATATATATCCTTAACTTTTTTTTATAATAAATTTAATCAAAAAACAAACATTATTAGATTAAACATTTCGTATCCTTTATCCTCTTAATGTAAAGAATTTATACAATTAGACTACGCTCACATATGTTTGTCGAGATATTTTTTAAATTATTAATATAATTAAAATATAAATTTGTCAAAATTATGTATAAAATCGTAAACGTTCAATGCATAATTAAATTTTGATAAGATAACCATACATGGATGATTGTGATTAAAAGAAAAAAGTCATAAGATTTTTTAAGTAATCTTGTGTCAGTTAAATAAATGTTAATTATGATAATCTATGTAAGGTTATATAGTTAAGAGTTAACCTTCTAATACTATCATTTAAAAACTCTTCTCATTTGACATGGTGATTTCAAACAACAATATTATTTTAAATATTTTTTTCAAAAATAGTTTTACTATAAACCATGTTATATTCCCAAAGAATTAAATATTATTAATTGTATTTCTAATATGATGCTTTTACAAAATAAGAAATTGAACATGACACAATTTATGGGTGAAAATATACTTCAAATGCATTTTCTATGCTTATAAATGGAGATTGTTTTTCAACTTAAATTGTCCAATCAAATTTAGTGTATACTAAGAGAAAAACAATTTTTACTTTTGAGAAGAGAATTATGGCAAAGAGTGATATGAAAAATATTGTCATAATTATGACATTGAGTATGGTGGTTTTTGCAAAAGCTGATAATTTAACTCCCACCGGTAAACTCCTTTGCTTTAGAAAGTGTGCTTTGAAATGTAGAAATTTAAGTTCGAATCGTCCATTACATGCAGCTTGTGTTGCTGGTTGTGAAGTAGCAAAATGCCATACGACATTATCTATAGATGCATATGATTGTACTGCTAGTTGTGTTTACTCGAAGTCCAATATAGTTAATATTGGTAAGATTAAACTTTATCCCTTTTTTTATTATTTATTTTTTGAAACACATCTTATAAACTTATTAATTCAAGATTTAAATATATTTTTTGTTTGAGTGGATATAGTTCGTCTATGTTTTATCCCTATAAATGTTTCAATAGTTTAGACATCCATCAATTCCATATATTTTAAAATCAAAATTAGAATTTGCAACATAGAATTTTAAATGGAGAGATGTTTTTGTGGAAGTTGAATTATTTTGATTTTAAATTAATTGATTTAATGTGATCCATGTTGCAAGTATTAATTAAATAATATTAAGATATTGATTTAGGTGACAATGAACACCATGTCCTTAACGTTACAAGAATTTAATTGAATATTTGTTTGTTTGGTAAAAAAAAAGGGAAGCCTTTTTAAAACTTACAATAGGTGAAGGACCAAACATTTGAGATATTTTTGGAGCAACTTATATATTATATATTTTGTAAGGTCAAAAAAATGTAATTAGTTATTAATTAAATTAGTTTTTCTTACGTAATTTTGATATTTTATTTTTTCAGATGAACGTGGTCTTAATATCATCATGAATTTGTGCTTGGAAACTTGCAAGAACAAATAATATATGTTTACTAGTAACAGCCGAAAATTCAAAATATTAATGAAGTGAGAAATTGAGTTCATGAATGTTGTAATATTATAAACTTGTGGTGAAACATAGTTATAGTGAGGCTAAACATTTCTCAAACAAGCTAGTCGTATAGTGGAGTGTTTAGCTTATTCGAGCTACCTTATGTTTCTTCTTTTATTAAAATTTCTATCAGATATTTGTGATTGTAGAGTGTTTACCATCCCTTGTTTTGTTCAATAGCTTGGGTTGTAATTTCTTTTATCATTTATTAAATAATGCAATGTCATCATACTTTAAAATAAATATTTGTTGTAGTCATTTCCACTATTTATTTGTTTATACAATTCCAATTTATTTGTGTTGATATTTCTAATAATAGTAATTAATATTAAAGACAAAATAAATAAATAATATTACTATACTCCACAACAGGTTTTGTAAAATATTTCAACAAGTTGATTTTGATTATCAACAAAGAATATTTCAATATCTTTCTTATTGATATGATCACGAATAAAATGATACTTTATTTCAATATGTTTTGTTCTAGAGTGTTGTATTGGAATTTTAGACAAATTTATTGCACTAGTGTTATCATAGTAAATTGGAATGCTGGAATAACTTACTGAGTAGTCTTAGAGAGTATTTTTAATCTAAAGAACTTATGAGCAGCTGTTTGACGCTGAGACATACTCAACTTCAGTGGTTGATAAAGCTATTGTGTTTTGTTTTCTGCAAGACCAGTTTTTCAAAGCTTCTCCTAAGAACTGACATGCTCCACTTGTGCTTTTTCTTTCCATTTTATCTCCAGCATAATCAGCATAACAATACGTTATAAGATCAAAATGCGAACCTTTTTTGTACTAACAAGATATCTAAAAAAGCGTTTTACTGCTGTTAAATGAGTTTCTTTAGGTGTTGACTGAAATCGAGCGCATAATCCCACTGCAAATACTATATCAGGCCTACTAGCAGTTAAGTAAAGCAAAGAGCCAATCATTCCTCGATATTCTTTTTTAGAAAAAGATTTACCATTTTCGTCTTTCTCTAAAGAAGAGGATGAATGCATGGGAGTAGAATGATCCTCGATTCATTCATTTTGTATTTGACTAACAAATCTTTAATGTAGTTTTCTTGACAAATAAAAATACCGTTTTCATATTGTTTAATTTGTAATCCAAGAAAATACCTTAATTCTCCCATCATGCTCATTTCAAATTCACTTTGCATAAGTTTTGAAAATCCTTCATACAATTTTTCATTTGTCGATCTGAAAATGATATCATCAACGTATACTTGAACAATAAGTAAATCATTATTCTCTGTTTTCTTAAATAATGTGGTGTCAATTTTTCCTATTGAAAATCCATTTTTGATTAAGAATGAACTTAATCGTTCATACCAAGTTCTTGGTGCTTGTTTTAAATCATACAAAGCTTTGGTACGTACGAAAACATGATTTAGTTTTGATTGGTTTTCAAATCCTGGAGGCTGTTTCACATAGACTTGTTCATTTGAGAATCCATTCCAAAATGCATTTTTAACATCCATTTGAAACAATTTAATAAGCTTATGGGATGCATATGCAAGAGGTATACGAATAACTTCTAACCTTGCAACTGGAGCAAAAGTTTCATCGTAATCTATACCTTCTTGTTGATTGTATCTTTGAGCAACCATTCTCGCTTTGTTTTTGATAACCTTTCCTTCTTCATCTAGTTTATTTTTGAAAACCCATCGTGTACCAATGATTGCTTGATCTAGTGGATCAGGTACAAGTGTCCAGACTTTGTTTTTCTCAAACTGCAGAAATTTGTCCTTCATGGCATCTATCCAAGATTGATCAATTATGGCTTCCTTAATTGATTTTAGCTCAATCTGGGATATATTGCCATGTCATTTTCGTCATTTTTTAATGATTTTCGTATTCTAATCCCATCAGTCGTGTCTCCAATGATTACAGTTTGAGGATGATCTTCAATTGTTCTCTAAATTTTTTTGTGGAGAATGAAATGGAGATTGTTTGTCAATCTCTATTTTATGCAGTCTGTCTTATTGCTGTGGATCAGTTTGAGTTTTGTCTTCTTTATCCTTTTCACTTATATCCAAGTCATCAAACTCATCAAATAATATGTGCATACTAATTTCTACAACATTAGTTCTTAGATTAAATACTCTATATCCTTTAGAATCAGTTGAGTAACCAAGAAAAATTGCTTTAGCAAATTTTCCAATGATATCTTTTTTGTTCAAAATATAACAATAACAACCTAAAATATGAAAGAAAGAAATGTTTGGTTTTCAATTTTTCTAGATTTCATATGGGGTTTTGTTGATGATTTTTCTTATGGATACGCAGTTTAAGATATAACAAGATGTGTTTATGGCTTCAGCCCAAAAATACCTCTCTACATTAGACTCTTCCAAGATTGTTTTCGCCATTTCTTGTAATATTCTATTTTTCCGTTCAACAACTCCATTTTGTTGTGGAGTTCTTGCACATGATAGATTACGAGAAATACCAAGTTCATCAAAGAAGGTTATAAAAGAAGCATTTATGAATTCTCCTCCATGATCATTTCTTAAAGAAATGATGTTGGATTCTTTTTCATTTTGTACTTTTTTGCAAAATATTTTAAATGCTTCAAATGCAACTTTTAGTTTTAAAAATAACACCCAAGTGAATCTTGAGAAATCGTCAACAATAATAAAACCATATTTCATTCCTCCTAGACTTGTTGTTTTAATTGGCCAAAAAATATCTATGTGAAGTAGTTAAAGAGTTCTGTTTGTGGTTACAAAATCTTTCGAATGAAAATTGCCCTTGACTTGCATTCTTTTTGCACATGCTTCACATATTTTATCTTTATCAAAATTGAGTTTGGATAATCCTCCAACAAGATCAAATTTTAAGATTTTTGAAATTGTTTTCATACTAATATGTCCAGCTTTTTTATGCCATATCCCTTTATCTTTATTGATTGACATAAAACAGGATTCATCAGGTAGTTCTTCAAAATATAAAACATATAAATTATTCTTTCTATTTCAAGAAAATAAAGTTTCTCCAATTTCAGTTTTTCTGATTTCACATACCTTTTGTTTGAAAATAACTTCACATCCATTGTCACATAGCTGAATTATGTTTAAGATATTTTATTTTAAACCTTCAACATATTGAACATCAGTTATCTGAGCAGAGTTTGTTTTACCAATAGTTCATTTACCTTTAATTTGTGCTTGGTTGTTGTTTCCAAAAGTAACCGATCCTCCATCCTTCTTGATGAATGTCATAAAACAGTTTTTATCTCCTGTAATGTGCCTTAAACTTCCACTGTTCAAGAACCAAGGCTTTCTCTTTATATTTTGAAATCTAACCTGCATAAGATGTTATCTCAGCCTTAGGTACCCACTTTGTTTTGAATGTTTGAGAGTTGGGGTGGAAATAGGCTAGACCAGGCCAGGCTTTGAAATGCCTGAGCCTGGCCTACGAATTATTTTTTAGGCCTAAGCCTGGTCTACGGCCTATCATAGGTTTTTTTTTTGGCCTGGCCTGGCCTCTTTAAAAGTCTTACATGACCTTTTTAAAAGTTTTTCCTGGCCTGAAAGCCTATTTAAAAGCCTTATTCACATTAAAATATTTAAATACTCAACTAATACCACATGATGCTCTCCACATACCAATATCAATGTGCATATCTATATATATTAAACAAATATTAATTTTTCTAACAAAATAATTTTAAAAAAATCTAAAACAAACATCTTTTAAACCCTAAAAAATAATTTTTGGTTTCAAATAATAGATTTTTTTTTTCTTTTGAAACAAACGAACCTATTATTATCTCTTGAACAAATATGGAATGACTACTGAGTGATTGACTAATTAAATGACTACCAATTATGGAACTACCAAATATAGAATCGTTACCAAATATGGAACGACAACTGAGTATGTAATGATTACTGAGTGATTTCCAAATTGATAGAATTTAAAATAAAAAATAATATTGTTAATATAATAATAAAAAATAATATTAATAAATATTAAAGTATATATAGGCCGACCTAGGCCTAAATATGCATTTTTATAAGCCTAAGCCTGACCTTTTAAATAAATAGGCCTTAAAAACAACCTGAGCCTAGCCTTTTTATTAAATAGGCCATACCAGGCCATACCATAAGTGGGTCATGCCATAGGCCCCTGACGGACGGCCTAGCCTGTTCCAGTCCCTACTTGAGAGTTAGTTTTGAAATTTCCTTTTCTATTCAGATCGCACATCGTTTTTCAATGACCGGTTTTGAAACTAACTGAACATTTAATTGTTGATTTTGGATTTGATTTGATACTCTGGGTTTCAAAATATTTTAAACTTGATTTTGAAGTGGTTCCAGATCGTTCCCTTTTCCCCAGATTTTCTAGAAAAGGTTCAACTTTCGTTTTGGAACTTTCTCCGTTTTGAGAGCAGCCTAGCGAATGTTCACCTTTTTAGTGAAAATTGTTTTTGACCTTCTTGTTTTTCAAATTTTGTTTATGTGTTTCTTTTAATTCTTGAATGATTTTTTTGAGAACATTATTCCTATCTTGACTTTTTTCTCTTTCTTCATGAAATTGTTCTTTCGAGAAACTACATTTTTGAATAAGAAGATTTGAATCATTTAACAAGGTATCAAATTCTTTTCTCATTCTATTTTTTCCATCAAGCATAGGTTAGCTTCCTCACCTTCTTTAGTTTCTGATTCTTCTGAATCATCCCATGTTGCCATCATTGATTTCATTTTGAAAGGAAATCTCTTTGGTGGATTCTTGTTTAAGGGACACTCTGCTTTGTAATGCCCTAATTTATTATATCCGAAGCATGTGACTTTGCTTTTGTCAACTTTTGTTTTGGAATTTTTGTTTTGAAATCCCTTTTTGATTTGATCTCTTCTTCTCAGCATTCTCTGTATTCTTCTTGTGAGGAGAGCAATTTCATCAACATCCTCATGTTCAATCTCTTTTGGTTCTTCCTCTATTTGTACTGTGATGTTTTCTTGAGATGCCCTTAGTGCTATTGCCTTTCCCTTCTTAATTGGTTTGTCTTCTTGTAGCAGTACTTCATGTGCTCTTAATGTTCCAATTAATTCTTCTAGGGGAATTGATTCAAGATTCTTTGCTTGGCTTATAGCTGTTATCATTGGTCTCCATATGATTAGAAGATATCTCATGATTTTTCTTACTCTTTCTTGAACTGTGTAAGCTTTGCCAAAAGAACGCATTTAATTTACTATTGTTATAAACCTTGAGTACATTTCATCAATAGTTTCTCCTTCTTGCATTTCGAACAGTTCAAATTTCCTTATGCCAATGTTGGTTCTTGTTTATTTGACATGGCTTGTTCCTGCATGATGAGTTTGAAATGTATCCCATACTTCTTTTATAGTTGTGCATTCATCTACTCTTTCACTCTCTTCCCTGCTTAAGGCACATGATAAGAATAATTCAGCTTTAGAGTTTAGTAGTACCTTAGTTTTATCATCAGCTGTCCAGTCTGCTTCTTTCTTCGCAGCCGAGGTTGAGTCATCTTGATCAACTCTTCGTATGAAATCTCTATCTATAATGATGCGCCACATCCCTATTTATTGAGATTTTAGAAACAGCTGCATCTTATTCTTCCAAAAATAGTAATCAGATCCATCAATGAATAATGGTCTCATTGAAGATCCTCCCTTAACAATGTATTTGGCTTTTGACATATTTTCTTCTAGATCTTTTCTCTAGCACTTGTTAGGTGTTGTTAAATCTTTTCTAGAGACCAAGATCCGATGCCAATTGAAGTAACAATGTCAATTTACAAGGAAGGGGGGTTTGAATTGTAAATGTACCTATTTAAAAATTCTTGAAGAAACCTCAAGATTTAACTCAAGAATGATCTTGGTTATGAAAACAAAAAACGAAGAACGTTATTGGTTTTTACCAGAAAACGGAGAACGTTCTTGGTTAGCTTAAAAAACAGAAATTCAGTTTATGTTTTATCTCAATTAATCAATTAAGCTTAATAAATAAAGAGATAAAAGAAGGAATAAGACACACAGATATATCCTGGTTCACCCAACTCGGGCTACGTCCAGTCCTCAGAACTGTGAGATTTTCCACTAAGTGTTGGAAACAAAGAACCTTCTTGGTTTTACAACACCTAGTTTAGATCAACCTTGATCTGTTACAAGCTCTATTTCTTTCCACCCAGAAAGTAAATTAATCACTTATCGATCTTGATAGGATTCGTTACAATCTATTCAAACTATACTTAAACTTTTATAATTTCAGTTTTACGTTAATGATAAGATTGTTTTGATAGAATCTAAGATGTCTCAACTTTGGTTTGAGATTCAATTCCTTAATAAGAATTCAGTAGTAATAACACAGTAAGATAGAAAAGTTCAGAACTGATTCTTCTTTGTGAAAATGAGAATTTCAAGTTTGTGAATGTGAATGATTTATGAGACTTTGATAGCACTTGAACATCTGACTTTATCCTTGATATTAGCCTTCCTTTTATAGGTGTTTAGGAGCATTTAATAATGGTCAAAAGAGATGTTGATAATGCTATGACAGTTTTGACCAAAACAAATATATGAAATTAAAAATAATCCAGCCTTTGACAATTTTGAAACTGTTTTGACTGATGCTGTTACAACTTTACTTAATCTATTTGCCTTCGAGTTTAAAGTTCTTTGAGACTTGTCACTCAATAATTGATGTTACAGCTTCCATTTAGAGCCTTGAATTTGTCCAAAACAGTTTGTTGAATGATTATAAACTTCTGTAGAAGTAAAAGGATCACTGTTGAAATTATGCAGAAACAGAGATTGATTATCAATCTGGTTCTGGAAGTTTGAACTTTCTTGAGATTGATGATCAATCTGGAGGTTCTGTTTGATTGTTCTGGATGTCTTTCGGGTGTCTCTTTTACATATCAAGATTGATTGATTTTTCTTTGACAGTTTTGCTGAAGGTGTTCCAAACTGGTTCAACTAGCTTGATTTGTTACCTTGTTTCTTAATGATTTGAAAGCCTTCTTTGATTGAGATGAGACCTATTTGTTCCTTGCCATGTACTGATGAACTTAGTATAAAATTTAGAGGCAAAAGATTCGTCAAAATGGTGGAGTTTGATTGGTCAAGAAGCTGTGACAGTGAGTCTTGAATTTGGAGATCATTCTCCATTTTGTCTAGAATGTTCTTGTTTCTTTGTCTCTTTAGTTTTTAACTATTTTCTTTGCTTTGCTTGATTCCTATATTTGAATTAACTCACTCAAAAGCACTAGTTAAATTAACATAAAATTTTAGAATCATAATTAATATTCTTAATTAACCTTTGTTTATTTTCATCAAAACTTTAATTTGAGAGTTTGTTTTAACAAATGTAACACGACACAACAAATCAAATAAACACATCACAGTCAACAACTCAAATATGAAGAAAATATAATGGTCAATCATTATCGTTTATAGATAAAAATAATAATGTAAATTTAGTCAACAAGAACTTACTGGATTTAGTTGAATCAATTAACACATATATCATATACGTTTTCAAATTCAACTAACTTCTCAAACAATATTCTACTAGTTTTACTCTCTTAAAAAATGTTTAAATTGTAAAAACGGTTACTCTACTGGTTTTACAAAAGATAGGCATATAGAGAAACATTTAAAATATTTCACACCTTCAAGAATTACATACAAAAACACATATAACAATTCAATGAAATGCATCTATTCATTTTAAGCAAGTTACTTAGAAAGATTAATTCACCAAAAAATGCAAATGAGTAGTGTTTCTTGAAGGTTTCGACGAGAGGAATCTAAAAGCGATGCTAGTTTCTTTATACAACAAACATGGATATCATAATCGGCGTAAAATAGTTCAATCAAAGAAAAAGATGCACTTATTTCTAATAAAACGAGGTCACGATTGATAAAATTGATTCAAAAAATGAACTTCAGCAAACAATTTTGTGTGGGATAGAAGTTGTGATCGATTCAAATGACAACGAATTGGTGGAATGAATTTGACAAAAAACTGAGATGAATAATGATTAAATTTTATGTTCATATGTCAACAAATGGATTATGTTTTTTTTTTTTTTTTGATAATTATAGATTGATGGGTGCAGATAGGAAATTTATATGTGCAAGAGCAAAACAAGACCAAAAATGGTGGAGTCCATTCTAAGACTGAAATGAGGTGTAATGTGCAACTCACAAGTGTATGGATAAAAAAGTATTTTACTCTGCACCCCCACACCAAAACCTGTCACCCCCTCGATCAACGTAAAAATTCAATTTTGTCATTTTATTAAACCTTTAATTTTTTTTACCACTCATTCTTTCACCCCCCCTCTTTTGAAACTTAAAATAATTTACCATCACTTTCAAATATTTTAAAATTTTTAAAAGAAAAAAGTATGTGACATTGGGATTTTTCATTCCTTAAGTCCTTCTTTTGAATATTTCTCACTTTGAACTCTAAGATTAATTTAGAATTTTGAGTTTGAGTTTTTTTTTTAATGATTTTTCGATGTTCTTCTTATTCAACCTTAAGTATCTATTTATAGATAATATTGGGGGTTTCAATTTAGTTCTTGTTTAATATCTTCATTACTAACTTGACTAACAATGGATCTTATTCAAAAAAATAATAAACAAGATTTTTTTTTTATAATATGTCCATGTTATTAAACATCTTATTACAAGATAATGTTAATAGATAT
>JBBPBR010000001.1:13926691-13943715 GCA_037974775.1 Cicer pinnatifidum
AGATATAATAGCTAAACAATTAAGTTCTCTAATATATTTAATACATTCCAAATTTAATAAAAACATATTCAAATAAATATTGTGTTTCGTTTTTACGAATTATCGTTAATTATCATAAACATATTTGAAAATTATTCTATTATAGTTTAATGATAATCTAACTTATTAATTAGTTAGCAAACAAAATAGAATCAAGTTAATAAATTATACTAGGTCCAGTATATTGTATATATTTTTCTATATATATCCTTAACTTTTTTTTAAATAAATTTAATCAAAAAACATACATTATTAGATTAAACATTTCGTAGCCTTTATCCTCTTAATGTAAAGTATTTATACAATTAGGCTACCCTCACATATGTTTGTCGAGATATTTTTTAAATTATTAATATAATTAAAATATAAATTTGTCAAAATTATGTATAAAATCGTAAACGTTCAATGCATAATTAAATTTTGATAACATAACCATAGATGGATGATCGTGATTAAAAGAAAAAAGTCATATGATTTTTTAAGTAATTTTGTGTCAGTTAAATAAATGTTAATTATGATAATCTATGTAAGGTTATATGGTTAAGATTTAACTTTCTAATACTATCATTTAAAAACTCTTCTCATTTGACATGGTGATTTCAAACAACAATATCATATTAAATATTTTTGTCAAAAATAATTTTACTATAAACCATGTTATATTCCCAAAGAATTAAATATTATTAATTGTATTTCTAATATGTTGCTTTTACAAAATAAGAAATTGAAACATGACACAATTTATGGGTGAAAATATACTTCAAATGCATTTTCTATGCTTATAAATGGAGATTGTTTTTCAACTTAAATTGTCAAATCAAATTTAGTGTATACTAAGAGAAAAACAATTTTTACTTTTGAGAAGAGAATTATGGCAAAGAGTGATATGAAAAATATTGTCATAATTGTGACATTGATTATGGTGGTTTTTGCAAAAGCTGATAATTTAACTCCCACCGGTAAACTCTTTTGCTTTGGAAAGTGTGCTTTGAAATGTAGAAATTTAAGTTCGAACCGTCCATTACATGCAGCTTGTGTTGCTGGTTGTGAAGTAGCAAAATGCCATAAGACATTATCAAAATATGCATATGATTGTACTGCTAACTGTGTTTACTCGAAGTCCAATATAGTTAATATTGGTAAGATTAAACTTTATCTCTTTTTTTATTATTTATTTTTTGAAACACATCTTATAAACTTATTAATTCAAGATTTAAATATATTTTTTGTTTCGGTAGATATAGTTCGTCTATGTTTTATCCCTATAAATGTTTCTCAATAGTTTAGACATCCATCAATTCCATATATTTTAAAATCAAAATTAGAATTTGCAACATTGAATTTTAAATGGAGAGATGTTTTTGTGGAAGTTGAGTGATTTTAATTTTTAATTAATTGATTTAAAGTGATCCATGTTGCAAGTATTAATTAAATAATATTAAGATATTGATTTAGGTGACAATGAAAACCATGTCCTTAATGTTACAAGAATTTAATTGAATATTTGTTTGTTTGGTAAAAAAAAAGGGAAGCCTTTTTAAAACATAAAATAGGTGAAGGACCAAACATTTGAGATATTTTTGGAGCAACTTATATATTATATATTTTGTAAGGTCTAAAAAATGTAATTAGCTATTAATTAAATTAGTTTTTCTTACGTAATTTTGATATTTTATTTTTTCAGATGAATGTGGTCTTAATATCATCAAGAATTTGTGCTTGGAAACTTGCAAGAACAAATAATATATGGTTACTAGTAACAGCCGAAAATTCAAAATATTAGTGAAGTGAGAAATTGAGTTCATTAATGTTGTAAAATTATAAACTTGTACCAAGTGCCTTGTTTTCATGAATCCTTTGGATTGGTAGATTGGCTTGGTTAGTTGTAAGGTGAAACATAGTTATAGTGAGGCTAAACATTTCTCAAACAAGCTAGTCGTATAGTGGAGTGTTTAGCTTATTCGAGCTACCAAATCTTTCTTCTTTTATTAAAATTTCTATCAGATATTTGTGATTGTAGAGTGTTTACCATCCCTTGTTTTGTTCAATAGCTTGGGTTGTAATTTCTTTTATCATTTATTAAATAATGCAATGTCATCATACTTTAAAATAAATATTTGTTGTAGTCATTTCCACTATTTATTTGTTTATACAATTCCAATTTATTTGTGTTGATATTTCTAATAATAGTAATTAATATTAAAGACAAAATAAATAAATAATATTACTATACTCGACAACAGGTTTTGTAAAGATTTCAATAAGTTGATTTTGATTATCAACAAAGATTAATTCAATATCTTTCTTATTGATATGATCACGAATAAAATGATGCTTTATTTCAATATGTTTTGATCTATAGTGTTGTACTGAATTTTTAGACAAATTTATTGCACTAGTGTTATCATAGTAAATTGGAATGTTGGAATAACTTACTGAGTAGTCTTAGAGTTGATTTTTAATCCAAAGAACTTATGAGCAGCAGTTTGACGTTGAGACATACTCCACTTCAGTGGTTGATAAAGCTATTGTGTTTTGTTTTCTGCAAGACCAACTTTCCAAAGCTTCTCCTAAGAACTGACTGAAGTAGAAATATCAATTATAAGAAAGGGGGGTTTGAATTATAATTGCCCTTTTTTTTTTAAAAAAAAAAATTGCTTTAAAACTAAGATCTCGGGTTAAGATTGATATTTAAAGTGATGAAGATCAATCTTTACTTTGTAGAAGATCAATCTTAAATTTGCAGAAGATCAATCTTTAAAACAGCAAGATCAATTTTACCAAAATGAAATCTGATTGTGAAGCATAAAATAAATAGAGATAGAGATAGAGAGATCACACAAGGATATATCCTGGTTCACCCAATCCGGGTTACGTCCAGTCCTCACAACCGTGAGATTTTTCACTAAGTGTCCAAACCAAGATCGTTCTTGGTTTTCATGGATCAATCTTGATCTTTATACAATTCCTACCCTTCTACCTAGAAAGGATTTGTACCTTACTGTTTGTAAAGACTTTAACAAGCTGTCTTTCAAACCTGAAAGGATTTTGCAACTTACTCAAGATTTGACAAAGCAACCTTGAGTTACAAAGTGGTGATTTTGAGGCTATTTAGAATTTGATATTTACTCAACTCTTGTTTGAGAAATATATTCTGTGTATGGACATCTATTGTGAATGATTACAACACAGAAATTAAAACAAAACAACAAGCTATAAGAAAAGGGATTAAGACACTTGAGTAAGATCAAAAAGATTGATCTTTTGCTTGGTGCTGATTGTTGTATTTTGTTCTTCAGTTTGCAGCTGTATATATAGAGTTCTAGAGGGCTTAGGACAGCTAATATGGCCGTTGGAAAAGGACCAACTGTCATAATATAGCTGTTGAAAAAATCTGTAATAACTTAAGATTGATCTGCTGCATCAAAAAATCGATCCAAGATTGATCTTTTGGTCTGTGATGAAACAGCTTGTTCCCTATGATCCGTGTCAGTATGTCAGCCTTGATTATGTCCTTTTCAGTTATGTGTGTAGGCTTTTGGATGGTTCAAATCAGTGGTGTACTTCACTACTTGTAGTCTTGTACTTGCACTTGCTTTATATGAAGAATGATCTTTGTATTATGCCTTTATTGAAGCATGACTTGATTCTTCAAATTCTGGAATGAGTATAAGTCGAATGTGGCTTCCAGGATTGATCAATTATGTGGAGATTGATTATCTACTGTGAAGATTGTTCTCTGTATTTTTTTAGCAAAATACAGATTGATCTTTGTCTTTAAAAGATCAATCTTTTGTCTTTTAAAGGATCAATCTTCAGAGTTGTTTCCTTTGATCTGATTTGTGATTTTTGATTCCTATCTTGTTTAACACACTCAAATGCACATGTTAAATACCAAAACACTTAGAATCATAATTAGAATTCTTAATTAACTTTTTGTTTGTTTTCATCAAAACCTTAAATTGAGATTTTGTCTCAACACTGACATGCTCCACTTGTGCTTTTTCTGATTTTATCTCCAGCATAATCAGCATCACAATACGCTATAAGATCAAAATGCGAACCTTTTCTATATCAAAGACCAAGATTAGTGGTTCCAACAAGATATCTAAAAAAGCGTTTTACTGCTGTTAAATGAGTTTCTTTTGGTGCTGATTGAAATCGAGCGCATAATCCCACTGCAAATACTATATCAGGCCTACAAGCAGTTAAGTAAAGCAAAGAGCCAATCATTCCTCGATATTCTTTTTTAGAAAAAGATTTACCATTTTCGTCTTTCTCTAAAGAAGAGGATGGATGCATGGGAGTAGACATGATCCTCGATTCATTCATTTTGTATTTGACTAACAAATCTTTAATGTATTTTTCTTGACAAATAAAAATACCGTTTTCATATTGTTTAATTTGTAATCCAAGAAAATACCTTAATTCTCCCATCATGCTCATTTCAAATTCACTTTGCATAAGTTTTGAAAATCCTTCACACAATTTTTCATTTGTCGATCTAAAAATGATATCATCAACGTATACTTGAACAATAAGTAAATCATTATTCTCTGTTTTCTTAAATAATGTGGTGTCAATTTTTCCTCTTGAAAATCCATTTTTGATTAAGAATGAACTTAATCGTTCATACCAAGCTGTTGGTGCTTGTTTTAAACCATATAAAGCTTTGGTAAGTTTGAAAACATGATTTAGTTTTGATTGGTTTTCAAATCCTGGAAGCTGTTTCACATAGACTTGTTCATTTGAGAATCCATTCCAAAATGCATTTTTAACATCCATTTGAAACAATTTAATAAGCTTATGGGATGCATATGCAAGAAGTATACGAATAACTTCTAACCTTGCAAATAGAGCAAAAGTTTCATCGTAATCTATACCTTCTTGCTGATTGTATCCTTGAGCAACCAGTCTCGCTTTGTTTCTGATAACCTTTCCTTCTTCATCTAGTTTATTTTTGAAAACCCATTGTGTACCAATGATTGTTTGATCTAGTGGATCAGGTACCAGTGTCCAGACTTTGTTTTTCTCGAACTGCAGAAATTTGTCCTTCATGGCATCTATCCAAGATTGATCAATTATGGCTTCCTTAATTGATTTTAGCTCAATCTGGGATATATTGCCATGTCTTTTTTGTTATTTTTTAATGATTTTCTTATTCTAATCCCATCAGCCGTGTCTCAAATGATTACAGTTTGAGGATGATCTTCAATTGTTTTCTTGATTTTTTTGTGGAGAATGAAATGGAGATTGTTTATCAATCTCTGTTTTCTGCAGTCTGTCTTGCTGTTGTGGATCAGTTTGAGTTTTGTCTTCCTAATCCTTTTCACTTATATCTTAGTCATCAAACTCATCAAATAATATTTGCATACTAATTTCTACAACATTAGTTCTTAGATTAAATACTCTATATCCTTTAGATTAAATACTCTAGCCTGTTCCCATCCCTACTTGAGAGTTAGTTTTGAAATTTCGTTTTTTGTTAAGATCGCACATCATTTTTTCATGACCGGTTTTGAAACAAACTGAACATTTAATTGTTGATTTTGTATTTGATTTGATACTCTGGGTTTCAAAATATTTTAAACTTGATTTTGAAGTGGTTCCAGATCGTTCCCTTTTCCCCAGATTTTTTTGAAAAGGTTCCGCTTTCGTTTTGGAACTTTCTCCGTTTTGAGAGCAGCCTCGAGAATGTTCTCCTTTTTAGTGCAAATTGTTTTTGACCTTCTTGTTTTTCAAATTTTGTTTATGTGTTTCTTTTAATTCTTGAATGATTTTTTTGAGAACATTATTCCTATCTTGACTTTTGTCTTTTTCTTCATGAAATTGTTCTTTCAAGAAACTACATTTTTGAATAAGAAGATTAAAACCATTTAACAAGGTATCAAATTCTTTTCCCATTCTGTTTTTTCCATCAAGCATAGGTTAGCTTCCTCAACTTCTTTAGTTTCTGATTCTTCTGAATCATCCCATGTTGCCATCATTGATTTCATTTTGAAAGGAAATCTCTTTGGTGGATTCTTGTTTAAGGGACACTCTGCTTTGTAATGCCCTAATTTATTATATCTGAAGCATGTGACTTTGCTTTTGTCAACTTTTGTTTTGGAATTTTTGTTTTGAAATCCCTTTTTGATTTGATCTCTTCTTCTCAGCATTCTCTGTATTCTTCTGGTGAGGAGAGCAATTTCATCAGTATCCTTTTGTTCAATCTCTTTTGGTTCTTCCTCAATTTGTATTGTGATGTTTTCTTGAGATGCCTTTAGTGCTATTGCCTTTCCCTTCTTAATTGGTTTGTCTTCTTGTAGCAGTACTTCATGTGCTCTTAATTTTCCAATTAATTCTTCTAGGGGAAGTGATTCAAGATTCTTTGCTTGGTTTATATCTGTTATCATTGGTCTCCATATGATTGGAAGATATCTCACGATTTTTCTTACTCTTTCTTGAACTGTGTAAGCTTTGCCAAGAGAACACATTTCATTTACTATTGTTATGAACCTTGAGTACATTTCATCAATAGTTTCTCCTTCTTGCATTTCGAACAGTTCAAATTTCCTTATGCCAATGTTTGTTCTTGTTTATTTGACATAGCTTGTTCCTGCAAGATGAGTTTGAAATGTATCCCATACTTCTTTTGCAGTTGTGCATTCATCTACTCTTTCACTCTCTTCTCTGCTTAAGGCACATGATAAGAATAATTGAACTTTAGAGTTTAGTAGTACCTTAGTCTTATCATCTGCTGTCAAGTCTGCTTCTTTCTTCGCAGCTGAGGTTGAGTCATCTTGATCAACTCTTGGTATGAAATCTCTATCTGTAATGATGCGCCACATCCCTATTTATTGAGATTTTAGAAACAGCCGCATCTTATTCTTCCAAAAATAGTAATAAGATCCATCAATGAATAATGGTCTCATTGAAGATCCTCCCTCAACAATGTATTTGGCTTTTGACATATTTTCTTCTAGATCTTTTCTCTAGCACTTGTTAGGTGTTTTTAAATCTTTTCTAGAGACCGAGATCTGATGCCAATTGAAGTAACAATGTCAATTTACAAGGAAGGGGGGTTTGAATTGTAAATGTACCTATTTAAAAATTCCTGAAGAAACCTCAAGATTTAACTCAAGAATGATCTTGGTTAGGAAAACAAAAAACGAAGAACGTTATTGGTTTTTACTAGAAAACGGAGAACGTTCTTGGTTAGCTTAAAAAACAGAAATTCAGTTTATGTTTTATCTCAATTAATCAATTAAGCTTAATAAATAAAGAGATAAAAGAAGGAATAAGACACACAGATATATCCTGGTTCACCCAACTCGGGCTACGTCTAGCCCTCACAACTATGAAATTTTCCACTAAGTGTTGAAAACAAATAACCTTCTTGGTTTTACAACACCTAGTTTAGATCAACCTTGATCTGTTACAAGCTCTATTTCTTTCCACCCAGAAAGTAAATTAATCACTTATCGATCTTGATAGGATTCGTTACAATCTATTCAAACTATACTTAAAGTTTTATAATTTCAGTTTTACGTTCATGATAAGATTGTTTTGATGGAATCTAATCTGTCTCAACTTTGGTTTGAGATTCAATTCCTTACTAAGAATTCAGTAGTAATAACACAGTAAGATAGAAAAGTTCAGAACTGATTCTTCTTTGTGAAAATGAGAATTTCAAGTTTGTGAATGTGAATGATTTATGAGACTTTGATAGCACTTGAACATCTGCCTTTATCCTGGATATTAGGCTTCCTTTTATAGGTGTTTAGGAGCATTTAATAAAGGTCAAAAGAGCTGTTGGTAGTGCTATGACAGTTTTGACCAAAACAAATATATGAGATTAAAAATAATCCAGCCTTTGACAATTTTGAAACTGTTTTGACTGGTGCTGTTACAACTTTACTTAATTTGTTTGCCTTCGAGTTTAAAGATCTTTGAGACTTGTCACTCAATTATTGATGTTACAGCTTCCATTTAGAGCCTTGAATTTGTCCAAAACAATTTGACGAGTGATTATTAACCTCTGCAGAAGTAAAAGGATCACTGCTGAAATTCTGCATAAACGGAGATTGATTATCAATCTGGTTCTGGAAGTTTGAACTTTCTTGAGATTGATGATCAATCTGGATGTTCTGTTTGATTGTTCTAGATCTCTTTTGGGTGTCATTTTTTCAGATCAAGATTGATTGATATTTCTTTGACAGTTTAGCTGAAGGTGTTCCAAACTGGTTCAACTAGCTTGATTTGATACCTTGTTTCTTAATGATTTGAATGCCTTCTTTGATTGAGATGAGACCTATTTGTTCCTTGCCATGTACTGATGAACTTAGTATAAAATTCAGAGGCAAAAGATTCGTCAAAATGGTGGAGTTTGATTGGTCAAGATGCTGTGACAGTCATTCTTGAATCTGGAGATCATTCTCCATTTTGTCTAGAATGTTCTTTTTTGTTTGTCTGTTCCATTTTTAACTATTTTCTTTGGTTTGCTTGATTCCTATCTTTGAATTAACTCACTCAAAAGCACTAGTTAAATTAACATAACATTTTAGAATCATAATTAATATTCTTAATTAACCTTTGTTTATTTTCATCAAAACTTTAATTTGAGAGTTTGTTTTAACAAATATAACACAACCCAACAAATCAATTAAACACATCACAGTCAACAACTCAAATATGAAGAAAATATAATGATCAATCATTATCGTTTATAGATAAAAGTAATAGTGTAAATTTAGTCAACAAGAACTTACTGGATTTAGTTGAATCAATTAAAACATATATCATATACATTTTCAAATTCAACTAACTTCTCAAACAATATTCTACTAATTTTACTCTCTTAAAAAAAATTTAAATTGTAACAACGATTACTCTACTGGTTTTACAAAAGATAGGCATATAGAGAAACATTTAAAATATTTCACACCTTCAAGAATTACATACAAAAACACATATAACAATTCAATGAAATGCATTTATTCATTTTAAGCAAGTTACTTAGAAGATTAATTCACCAAAAAATGCAAATGAGTAGTATTTCTTGAAGGTTTCGACGAGAGGAATCCAAAAGCGATCCTAGTTTTATGATACGACAAACATGGAGATCATAATCAGCGTAAAATAGTTCAATCAAAAAAAATATGCAGTTATTTCTAATAAAACGAGGTCACGGTTGATAAAATTGATTTAAAAAATGAACATCCGCAGCCGATTTTGTGTGGGATAAAAGTTGTGATCGATTGAAATGACAACGAATTGGTGGGATGAATTTGAGAAAAAACTAAGATGAATTATGATTAATTTTTATGTTCATATGTCATCAAATGGATTATGCTTTTTCTTTTTTTATAATTATAGATTGATGGGTGCAAATAGGAAATTTACATGTGCAAGAGTAAAACAAGACCCAAAATGGTGGAGTCCATTCTAAGACTGAAATGAGGTGTAATGAGCAACTCACAAGTGTATGGATAAAAAAGTATTTTACTCTGCAGCCCCACACCTAAACCTGTCACCCCCTCGATCAACGTAAAAATACAATTTTGTCATTTTATTAAACCTTTAATTTTTTTTACCACTCTTTCTTTCACCCCCTCTTTTGAAACTTAAAATATTTTACCATCACTTTTGAATATTTCAAAAATTTAAAAAGAGAAAAGCATGTGACATTGGAATTTTTCAATCCTTAAGTTCTTCTTTTGAATATTTCTCACTTTGAACTCTAAGATTAATTTGGAATTTTGAGTTTGAGTTTTTTTCAATGATTTTTCGATGTTCTTCTTCTTCAACCTTGAGTATTTGTAACGCCCTAGATTTTGATCCAAGACATTACTCAAAAATATTTTTTTTCTTTCATAACAATTTTTTTTTATTCATCATATAATAAAATTTCACTAGGAGATAGTTTGATTTCACTTTAAGAAATAAAGTAACGCAGTTTACTTGATATTATTATTATTATTATTATTTTTGCAAAGATAATTTATCAATTATAGAAAATGTCCACTTACGTATTAAAATAGAATAATTCAGGTTTTTCCTAGCAGAAGGACCCCGCCTCCGCATTTCTATTTAAAATCGGTCATAAAAGTAAATAACTTCAAAAAAATAAAATAAAATTGTACCACATCAATTTTATTACTACAAACATTATTTTTATTTATTTATTTATTTATTTATTTATTTATTTATTTATTAAAATACCCATTTTTCCCACGTGCGCGCCAAGCAAACGTCATTATTGCAATTCTTCAAAATCCTTAGTACCTAAATGTTGGTGTAAGGGGTCAGTTCATCCCACAACAAAATCAAAACAAACAATAAGTTAACAACCATAAAATAAAAATATAAAATCCTTTTGTAATAAGAGATTTAGAAAAATAATATTATTTTTTATGATACGCAAGAGTGTATGAAAAGTTATAAAATATATATAAATAACTCCAATAATAACTCACTTTAGAATGAAAATAACAATGACAATAAAATGTATGCAATTTATGCATGCTCCTAAACATATATGATCTGGATATAGCCAGCCACTAAGGCGTCCACACAGAAGTCACCTATACCAATGGGAAAAATTAAACCAACCACTAAGGCGTCCACAAAGATGCATATGATATGTCATGACAATGATAATGATGTTCAAAATGTACAAATCACTAGCCACTTAGGCAACCACAAAGAAAGAAAATCATAACACAAATAATCAGCCACTTCGGCACCACAAAGAAAAACTATTCAAAGCCAGATCACCAGCCACTAAGGCAATCACAAGAACAAATCATTCGAGATCAAATTTTTGTAAATAACACAAACATCAAATTTACATTATCATGGATGTTCATAATTATAACTCAATAACTTTTAATACATCAAATATGCACGTGATCAAATATCTCAAAATCACCACTTTCATTTTAATAATTCATAAGATTCGATTTGAGTACGTGTTATTGATAACAATTAAATCTCATATCACCAAGAATAAAATAACTAGGGGTAATCCTGGTACATCCGACGGAAATACCTTTGGAAAATCTTCGACCACAAGTAGCCCGTCTACCTCCACCTCTAGCTTCATACTGACTGAGTTGAGAGAAACACATTTTTGAACTCCCCCTTTCAAAGTGAAGTTCAATTTATTGGTATCGAGGAATCAAGAAACACCTAGATCTGGGATTATCACAGACTTACGAGCGCAATCCAATAAAACATAATGGCTTGACAACCAATCCATCCCAAGGATCATTCCCACATGCTTGAGGGAAATACAAATCAAATCAACATTGAATCTCATATCAAACACAATCAACAGACATTGCAAGCAAGCCATATTACATTTCACCGATTCGGTAGAAGGTAGGGTAACCACCAAATCAAATGGCAAGGAAGTAACAACAAGTTGGAGCGAATCCACCCAATCCAATGAAATGAATAAGTGTGTTGCCCCCGAATCATATATTACATTAAGTGATTTTCCAACAATTAACACTCACCTTGGATAAGTTCAGAGGAAGATGGAGCTTCTTCTCCATTGATATGGTAGACACGTCCCTTAGCAGTAGGGCGTGCAACATTTTCGTTGATATTGTTGCGGTTAACAGCTCTGTCGTCTTTCCGTTCAGGGCATTCATTTGCAAAGTGGTCTGGTTTCTGACAAATGTAACAAACCCTTGGTCTGATTGGACACTCAGATATCTTGTGTCTTTCCCTGTTGCAGCGAAAACACCTAATAGGGTATGCCTGGTTCTGACTTGGAGTTTTTTACCCTTGACCTTCCCCGTTTTGAGGTCGAGGTTGATCTCTAGCATTCCCTACTGGTCGGGCATACGGCTTGTGTTGTTGATGTTGCCTGCCCCTATTCTGTTGGTCGTTATGCCCCTGTTTAAAATATTAACATTTAGGGGTAAATATTAACATTTAGAGTCCAAGCTTATGACTCTCATGATATGGATGGATTTAAATCTCTACCTGATGTCTGATGGGTCCACCTACAGCTCCCCTATTCAGACGGATCTATTTCATTTGCTCCACTTTCTTGCATTTCTCCATTAACACTTGATATTAACGTATCTCCAAGGGCCCCACTAACTCCTTAATCTCATACTTAGGTCCGCTTTCGAACCGCTCACACATGTATTCTTCATCTACCTGATTTATGAAATAGCGGAAGTGCTTTGCTAGGGACTTGAACTTTGCCGCATATTCTGCTATCGTGAGATTCCCTTGATACAACTTCAAAAATTGGGCCTCCTTCTCAGCCCTAGCACTTTTTGCGAAATATTTGTCAAGGAACTTATTCCTGAAAGCCTCCCAGGTCAGCTCTTCATGATTTGTCTCCATCATTTTCTTCGCACCTCGCCACCAGTATTCAGCTTCACCAATCATTAAATAGGTCACATACTCTACTTTCGCATTGTCAAGGCAGTGTAGGATCTCAAAGTTCTTCTCGATTTCTTGCAACCAAAGAACAGCCTTGTCGGGGTCATGCTCTCCTTTGAACTTGGGCGGATCTTGTCGACGAAATTCATTCAATGCTCTGGTTGCACTAGCTGCTTCATCCCTCTGATCCCTCTGTGCATCTCGCTGGGCCTAGACTTCAGCTTGTTGGGTCATTGCAGCGGCCATTGCATTCATGGCTTGGATCACTTCAGTCATATCGTTTCTTCCTTGGGGGACCGATCAGTTTGTTCGACGAGCCATAACGCTTCCTAAAATTATCTAATTAGAAAAATATCCTAATATAATTTTAACTTTAGGGTAGTATGGAAGTCTTTTATTGAACACTATATAGTAGGTTCGGGTTATACAACAAATCATTTTTTTGAGGGGTTCCCAGGAAAGAGAGGTGGGTCAACGGACCACTTAATAACCAAGTTTTTCCTTAGCCAGAATCACTAAAATGCACTCTTTATGTATTATCCTTCCCTTCTATTGTGTGGATCTTACAATTATACATAATTTAGTGTTTAGAACATTGTCTTAATTACAAATATTTAGATTATATGATGAAAGCTCAATAATTTTAAATCATGGTAATAAACTCATAATTCACAATATAATACAACCATAAATAATTACTGTTTGATTAAATTAAAATAATTTTAATCATATGATAAATAATTTAAAACATATTTTTCATCATAATTATTCAAAGAAGTTAGACAATTAAATTCACATAATTGAAATTTGAAAACTTAATAACATGAAAACAATCATACAATACAAGAAAAATCATAAAGATTATAAAATGTAACAACTTAAAAAATTATAAAATATAAAAGAAAATGTCAATAAAGCATGCAAGTAGATATAGAGATTTCAGATTTGAAAACAATTAAATGCACCATTAAATCAAATATTTAACACATATTTTTAATGACAAATATTCATGGAGGTTATACAATTAATAACATATAATAACAATTTAAGTAATATTTAATAATTATAAAATTAAGAATTAACATATTTAATGACACTTAATAGAAATTTAAGTAATTCCTAAAATTCGAATTCTTACACAATTAAATACACCATTAAATTAAATATTTAATGACAAAAATTGGTGTAGATTATACAATTAATGACACATAATAGAAATTTAAGTAATATTTAATAATTATAAAATTAAGAATTAACATATTTAATAGCACTTAATAGAAATTTAAGTAATTCCTAAAATTCAAACTTTTACACAACTAAATGTACCATTAAATAAAATATTTAAGACATATTTTTAATGACAAAAATTAATGGAAGTTATGCAATTAATAACACATAATAGAAATTTAAGTAAAATTCAATAATTAGAAAATTAAGCAATTAACCTATTTAATGGCACTTAATAGAAAAATAATTAAATGCACCATTAAATGAAATATTTAAGACGTATTTTTAATGACAAAAATTAATGTACGTTATACAATTAATGACACCTAATAGAAATTTAAGTAACTTCAGTAATTATAAAATTAAGCAATTAATATATTTAACGACACTTAATAGAAATTTAAGTAATTCTGAAAAATTCAAATTTAATGAGGTTAAAAAATTAATAACACATAATAGAAATTTAAGTAATTAGTAGAATTTCAAATTCAAATAAGTTACACAATTAATGATGTAATAAAAGTTAAAATAATTAATAAAATTCAATTTCAAGAAGGTACATAATTAATGACAAATAATAGATATTTAAATAATTGATAAAACTCAAAAAAATAGAAAATTAAACAACTAATATGAACAAAATCATAAAAACATGCGACATACACGAAGCGTCCCACCCCACTAAAGTCCGAGAATTAATGTTCTGATACCACAATGTAACACCCCAGATTTTGATCCAAGACATTACTCAAAAATATTTATTTTTTTAAAACAATTTTTTTTTATTCATCATATAATAAAATTTCACTAGGAGATAGTTTGATTTCACTTTAAGAAATAAAGTAACGCAATTTACTTGATATTATTATTATTATTTTTGCAAAGACAATTTATAAATTATAGAAAATGTTCACTTACGTATTAAAATAGAATAATTCAGGTTTTTCCTACCGGAAGGACCCCGCCTCCGCATTTCTATTTAAAATCGGTCATACAAGTAAATAACTTCAAAAAAATAAAATAAAAATGTACCACATCAATTTTATCACTACAAACATTATTTTTATTTATTTATTTATTAAAATACCCATTTTCCCACGTGCGCGCGCCAATCAAACGTCATTATTGCAATTCTTCAAAATCCTTAGTACCTAAATGTTGGTGTAAGGGGTCAGTTCATCCTACAGCAAAATCAAACCAAACAATAAGTTAACAACCATAAAATAAAAATATGAAATCTTTTTGTAATAAAAGATTTAGAGAAATAATATTATTTTTTATGATTCGAAAGAGTGTATGAAAAGTTATAAAATATATATAAATAACTCCAATAATAACTCACTTTAGATTGAAAATAACAATGACAATAAAATGTATGCAATTTATGCATGCTCCTAAACATATATGATCTGGATATAGCCAGCCACTAAGGCGTCCACACAGAAGTCACCCATACCAATGGCAAAAATTAAACCAGCCACTAAGGTGTCCACAAAGATGTATATGATATGTCATGAAAATGATAATGATGTTCAAAATATACAAATCACTAGCCACTTAGGCAACCACAAAGAGAGAAAATCATAACAAAAAATAATCAGCCACTTAGGCACCACAAAGAAAAACTATTCAAAGCCACATCACCAGCCACTAAGGCAATCACAAGAACAAATCATTCCAGATCAAATTTTTGTAAATCACACAAACATCAAATTTACATTATCATTGATGTTCATAATTATAACTCAATAACTTTTAACACATCAAATATGCACGTGATCAAATATCTCAAAATCACCACTTTCATTTTAATAATCCATAAGATTCGATTTGAGTACGTGTTATTGGTAACAATTAAATCTCATATCACCAAGAATAAAATAACATTAATTTCATTAATTTCACTGTAAAGTTTTCTGCATTCTAAAAATAGACTATTCATTATTGCATTTAATAATTAATTTTCTCATATTATTAAAATTAAAAAATATAAAATTTTCATCAATTTCCTCAAGACACATACATTGTTCATAAAAATCACGTTTTAAATTTAAAATACTCCAAGTCAATAATTAAAATCAAATACATCATAATAAACATATTACTAATTATAACAATATAAAAATTATAACTTTATAATTAAATACTCTAAAACACGTCAAACACTAAACATTTTCATTACAAACATATTTATCAAGGTATAATAATAAAAATGTAACTCTAATTAATTCATCAAGATAGAGGTATTACAAAAAGAAAAAAATCAAAGCATTATAGTTAATTTCTTTACAACGAAAATAAAATCAATATTTTCCTTTTAAGACATCCAGACATCATATCAATATCTTACGATTCGCTAATTTAATATCTAGCCTAACTCTGCATGGGGAAAAGCCCTTACCTCGAGTGCTTTCCTTCCAAATGACACTATATCGTCCTCGAAAATTTCAACAAGACGAAGGAACAAAAGTTTAGAACCTCGATCCGAATGTGAGTGAATGTGAGGATGGTTGTTTGAGCGACTTAGAAAATATTTGACATAAATGTAATGTTGGTAATGGCGTGTCTTAATTAAGGAGGTGTGTAATTGATCAGAGAGAGATGAATAATTCCCTTCATTGAGTTTATTTGCCCACATGAATACGAAATTCAATTGGAATAATATCATTCAATGACCAACCGTTAGGAATTAATTGACATTCATGTTATTTATTATTGCTAGTTACACATTTGAATGGACACAAGAGTAGTGTGGGTGATTCAATATTGACTTGGTCAAAATTAACTTGGTCATTGTTCACTCTAAGACATATATTTTTTTGAGTTTTAATTAGTTAATAAAAAAATCCCAATAATTAATTAATATAAAATTACTTCATCAAATGATCAAACATCTAAGGAATAATTATTCTATTATCGTCATACTAAAACAATCAAAAAGAATAAACAAAACTAAGGGTTTTAATTTAATTAATTAAAATAAGGGTGTTACAATATCTATTTATAAATAAAATTAGGTTTTCAATTTAGTTCTTGTTTAATTATGTATAATATCTTCATTACTAACTTGACCAACAATGGTCTTATTCAAAAATAATAATGAACAAGATTTTTTTTTTATAATATGTCCATATTAAGAAACGTCTTATTACAAAATAATGTTAATAGATATAATATCTAAACAATTAAGTTCTCTAATATATTTAATAGATTCCAAATTTAATAAAAACATATTCAAATAAATATTGTGTTTCGTTTTTACGAATTATTGATAATTATCATAAACATATTTGAAAATTATTCTATGATAATTTAATGATAATCTAACTTATTAATTAGTTAGCAAAAAAAATAGAATCAGGTTAATAAAT
>JBBPBR010000001.1:13943973-13958495 GCA_037974775.1 Cicer pinnatifidum
ATATGTTGCTTTTACAAAATAAGAAATTGAACATGACACAATTTATGGGTGAAAATATACTTCAAATGCATTTTCTATGCTTATAAATGGAGATTGTTTTTCAACTTAAATTGTCAAATCAAATTTAGTGTATACTAAGAGAAAAACAATTTTTACTTTTGAGAAGAGAATTATAGCAAAGAGTGATATGAAAAATATTGTCATAATTATGACATTGAGTATGGTGGTTTTTGCAAGTATTAATTAAATAATATTAAGATATTGATTTAGGTGACAATGAACACCATGTCCTTAACGTTACAAGAATTTAATTGAATATTTGTTTGTTTGGTAAAAAAAAAGGGAAGCCTTTTTAAAACTTACAATAGGTGAAGGACCAAACATTTGAGATATTTTTGGAGCAACTTATATATTATATATTTTGTAAGGTCAAAAAAATGTAATTAGTTATTAATTAAATTAGTTTTTCTTACGTAATTTTGATATTTTATTTTTTCAGAATTTGTGCTTGGAAACTTGCAAGAACTAATAATATATGTTTACTAGTACCAGTCGAAAATTCAAAATATTAATGAAGTGAGAAATTGAGTTCATTAAATGTTGTAAAATTATAAACTTGTACCGAATGCCTTGTTTTCATGAATCCTTTGGATTGGTAGATTGGCTTGGTTAGTTGTAAGGTGAAACATAGTTATAGTGAGGCTAAACATTTCTCAAACAAGCTAGTCGTATAGTGGAGTGTTTAGCTTATTCGAGCTACCTCATCTTTCTTCTTTTATTAAAACTTCTATCATATATTTGTGGTTGTAGAGTGTTTACCATCCCTTGTTTTGTTCAATAGCTTGGGTTGTAATTTCTTTCATCATTTATTAAATAATGCAATGTCATCATACTTTAAAATAAATATTTGTTGTAGTCATTTCCACTATTTATTTGTTTATACAATTCCAATTTATTTGTGTTGATATTTCTAATAATAGTAATTAATATTAAAGACAAAATAAATAAATAATATTACTATACTCCACAACAGGTTTTATAAAATATTTCAACACGTTGATTTTGATTATCAACAAAGATTAATTCAATATCTTTCTTATTGATATGATCACGAATAAAATGATGCTTTATTTCAATATGTTTTGTTCTAGAGTGTTGTATTGGAATTTTAGACAAATTTATTGCACTAGTGTTATCATAGTAAATCGGAATGCTGGAATAACTTACTGAGTAGTCTTAGAGTTGATTTTTAATCTATAGAACTTATGAGCAGCTGTTTGACATTGAGACATACTCAACTTCAGTGGTTGATAAAGCTATTGTGTTTTGTTTTCTGCAAGACCAGTTTTTCAAAGCTTCTCCTAAGAACTGACATGCTCCACTTGTGCTTTTTCTTTCCATTTTATCTCCAGCATAATCAGCATCACAATACACTATAAGATCAAAATGCGAACCTTTTCTATACCAAAGACCAATATTAGTGGTTCCAACAAGATATCTAAAAAAGCGTTTTACTGCTGTTAAATGAGTTTCTTTTGGTGCTGACTAAAATCGAGCGCATAATCCCACTACAAATACTATATCAGGCCTACTAGCAATTAAGTAAAGCAAAGAGCCAATCATTCCTCGATATTCTTTTTTAGAAAAAGATTTACCATTTTCGTCTTTCTCTAAAGAAGAGGATGGATGCATGGGAGTAAAGCAACGTATACTTGAACAATAAGTAAATCATTATTCTCTGTTTTCTTAAATAATGTGGTGTCAATTTTTCCTCTTGAAAATCCATTTTTGATTAAGAATGAACTTAATGGTTCATACCAAGCTTTTGGTGCTTGTTTTAAACCATATAAAGCTTTGGTAAGTTTGAAAACATGATTTAGTTTTGATTGGTTTTCAAATCCTAGAGGCTGTTTCACATAGACTTGTTCATTTGAGAATCCATTCCAAAATGAATTTTTAACATCCATTTGAAACAATTTAATAAGCTTATGGGATGCATATGCAAGAATTATACGAATAACTTCTAACCTTGCAACTGGAGCAAAAGTTTCATCGTAATCTATACCTTCTTGTTGATTGTATCCTTGAGCAACCAATCTCGCTTTGTTTCTGATAACGTTTCCTTCTTCGTCTAGTTTATTTTTGAAAACCCATCGTGTAACAATGATTGTTTGATCTAGTGGATCAGGTACCAGTGTCCAGACTTTATTTTTCTCGAACTGCAGAAATTTGTCCTTCATGGCATCTATCCAAGATTGATCAATTATGGCTTCCTTAATTGATTTTAGCTCAATCTGGGATATATTGCCATGTCGTTTTCGTCATTTTTTAATGATTTTCTTATTCTAATCCCATCAGCCGTGTCTCCAATGATTACAGTTTGAGGATGATATTCAATTGTTCTCTAGATTTTTTTTGTGGAGAATGAAATGGAGATTGTTTGTCAATCTCTGTTTTCTACAGTCTGTCTTGCTGCTGTGGATCAGTTTGAGTTTTGTCTTCTTTATCCTTTTCACTTATATCCAAGTCATCAAACTCATCAAATAATATATGCATACTAATTTCTACAACATTAGTTCTTAGATTAAATACTCTATATCCTTTAGAATCAGTTGAGTAACCAAGAAAAATTGCTTTATCAAATTTGGCATCAAATTTTCCAATGATATCTTTTTTGTTCAAAATATAACAATAACAACCTAAAATATGAAAGAAAGAAATGTTTGGTTTTCTATTTTTCCAGATTTCATATGGGGTTTTTTTTGATGATTTTTCTTATGGATACGCGATTTAAGATATAACAAGATGTGTTTATGGTTTCAGCCCAAAAATACCTCTCAACATTAGACTCTTCCAAGATTGTTTTCACCATTTCTTGTAATATTCTATTTTTCCGTTCAACAACTCCATTTTGTTGTGGAGTTCTTGCACATGATAGATTATGAGAAATACCAAGTTCATCAAAGAAGATTTTAAAAGAAGCATTTATGAATTCTCCTCCATGATCATTTCTTTCAGAAATGATGTTGAATTCTTTTTAATTTTGTACTTTTTTGCAAAATATTTTAAATGCTTCAAATGCATCTTTTTGTTTTAAAAATAACACCCAAGTGAATCTTGAAAAATCGTCAACAATAACAAAACCATATTTCATTCCTCCTTGACTTGTTGTTTTAATTGGCCAAAAAATATCTATGTGAAGTAGTTAAAGAGTTCTGTTTGTGGTTACAAAATATTTCGAATGAAAATTGCCCTTGACTTGCATTCTTTTTGCACATGCTTCACATATTTTATCTTTATCAAAATTGAGTTTGGGTAATCCTCCAACAAGATCAAATTTTGTGATTTTTGAAATTGTTTTCATACTAATATGTCCAGCTTTTTTATGCCATATCCCTTTATCTTTATTGATTGACATAAAACAGCATTCATCAGGTAGTTCTTCAAGATATAAAACATATAAATTATTCTTTCTATTTCCAGAAAATAAAGTTTCTCCAGTTTCAGTTTTTCTAATTTCACATACCTTTTGTTTGAAAATAACTTCACATCCATTGTCACATAGCTGAATTATGTTTAAGATATTGTATTTTAAATCTTCAACATATTGAACATCCGTTATCTGAGCAGAGTTTGTTTTACCAATAGTTCATTTACCTTTAATTTGTGCTTGGTTGTTGTTTCCAAAAGTAACCGATCCTCTATCCTTCTTGATGAATGTCATAAAACAGTTTTTATCTCCTGTAATGTGCCTTAAACAACCACTGTTCAAGAACCAAGGCTTTCTCTTTATATTTGGAAATCCAACCTGCATAAGATGTTATCTCTGCCTTAGGTACCCACTTTGTTTTGGATCCTTGAGAGTTGGGGTGGAAATAGGCTAGACCAGGCCATACTTTGAAATGCCTGAGCCTGGCCTACGAATTATTTTTTTGGCCTAAGCCTGGTCTACGGCCTATCATAGGTTTTTTTTCGACCTGGCCTGGCCTCTTTAAAAGTCTAACTTGACCTTTTTAAATGTTTTGCCTGGCCTGAAAGCCTATTTAAAAGCCTTATTCACATTAAAATATTTAAATACTCAACTAAAACCACATGATGCTCTCCACATACCAATATCAATGTGCATATCTATATATATTAAACAAATATTAATTTTTCTAACAAAATAATTTTTAAAAAATCTAAAACAAACATCTTTTAAACCCTAAAAAATAATTTTTGGTTTCAAATAATAGATTTTTTTTCTTTTGAAACAAACGAACCTATTATTATCTCTTAAAAAAATATGAAACGACTACTGAGTGATTGACTAATTAAATGACTACCAATTATGGAACTACCAAATATAGAATCGTTACCGAATATGAAACGACAACTGAATATGGAATGATTACTCAGTGATTTCCAAATTGATAGAATTTGAAATAAAAAATAGTATTATTAATAAATATTAAAGTATATATAGGCCGACCTATCAGGTATAATAGGCATTTTTATAAGCCTGAGCCTGACCTTTTAAATAAATAGGCCTTAAAAACAACCTGAACCTAGCCTTTTTATAAAATACGACATACCAGGCCTTACCATAAGTAGGTCATGCCATAGGCCCCTAACGGACGGCCTAGCCTGTTCCCATCCCTACTTGAGAGTTAGTTTTGAAATTTCCTTTTTTATTAAGATCGCACATCGTTTTTTCATGACCGATTTTGAAACAAACTGAACATTTAATTGTTGATTTTGTATTTGATTTGATACTCTGTGTAACACCCCGTTTTTCAAAGCGAGGGTATATTTTTTTTTCAAAAGAAATAAAAATAAAACAGAGAAATAAATAGGGTAACACCTGGGGATAAATAATTAAGTCATTATAATTTACAAGCAGCGGAAAAAGTTCTCAAAATATGAATTAAAAATATTTACATAACAAAAGTGGTACAGTCTTCCAGTTTAAAAATAAAAGCAACCCAAAAGAAAGACATTTGTTCCCTCTGTGTCAACCTAGTCTGATCATTTTACAAAACAACTAAACACCCTGAGTGATCTCCACGCGCCCCGTGAGATCCTCCTAACGTAGCTCCAATCAAGCATTCCCATCTACATTCCCATCCGTAGGGTACGAACCGGTAGGGTCATCCTGACTCTCATCTGAGGGCAAAGCCCAGATTTCCACAATAGTTGTAAAGGGTCACCAACCGAAATTAACAGTTAACACATAACATTTAAGTTTTTAAATGCACAAAATACCCTTTCAACTTAGCATGCACCTTAAAAGGGTTTTCCATATGCTAAAAGTTCATATAATGCTTGCCAAATAAAAATGAAGTCAAAATAAGCCTTAAATCAATCAAGGAATAAACAACTGACCAATCCATTGATGAACCAATTGAGCAATCGATTATCTAACTTAAAATAAGAATTTCTACTAAGCCAATCGATTTCCAAATCGATTTCCTGAAGGTTTTTAGTGAAAATTGAACTCTGGGCTTAATTCAATCGATTGGGAAATCGATTGAATGTATAACTGAGCCCCTGTATTAATGCCAATCGATTTCCAAACCGATTTTGTCAGTTTTCTGAGTTCCTATATGGCCAAATCGATTTCCAAATCGATTTCTTAAATGGTTTTGAAAAACATATTATAAAATCGATTGGCAAATCGATTTTGTCAAATTAGCGAAGTCCTTGTAACTCATCCAATCGATTGGGAAATCGATTTCCCTGCATATTCTTCCAAAAAATCCATAAACTAACTCAATCACATTCATGCATAATCCCAAATCTTAACACTTAGCACTGATAACGCAATCGCTACAACATCACGAGTTTCGAAATAGTATTGAAATCAAACATGTTATCACCAAATTCCAAAACATGACACTTAACACTTATAACACAATTACTACAACATCAGGAGTTTCGAAATGGTATTGCAATCAACATGTTATCACCAAATTCCAAAACATAACACTTAAAACTTATAACACAATTACTACAACATCAGGAGTTTCGAAATGGTATTGCAATCAAACATGTTATCACCAAATTCCAAAACATAACACTTAACACTTATAACACAATACCCACACGGAAAAAATGAACCAACAATTCACAATTTACCAGGGTATAGTCTCTCACGGACAAACACCTGTGCAGTCTCTCACGGACAAACACAATTCACCAGGGCGTAGTCTCTCACGGACAAACCCCTGTGCAGTCTAACACGGACAAACACAATTTACCAAGGCGTAGTCTCTAACGGACAAACACCTGTGCAGTCTTTCACGGACAAACACAATTCACCAAGAAACGTAAGTCGTAAACGTACCACCTATCACGGGTCAATACTGTTTACCGAGGTGCCCCCTATCACGAGTCAGCACAACTTACCAAAAAGCGTAAACCATAAACGTACTGCCTATCACGGGCCCGTACCATTTACCAAGGTGCCACCTATCACGGGTCTGCACGGTTTACTAAAACAAACATTAAGTAAACAAGACATTAAGAGATTTCCCATTCTTAATTCTTATTTAACTTAAACGAATTTCAAAACAAACATTAAGTAAACGAGACATTAAGAGATTCCCCATTCTTAATACTCATTTGACTTAAGCGATTTTCAAAACAAACATTAAGTAAACGAGACATTAAGAGATTCCTCATTCTTAATACTCATTTGACTTAAGCGATTTTCAAAACAAACATTAAGTAAACAAGACATTAAGAGATTCCCCATTCTTAATATTTATTTGACTTAAGCGATTTTCAAAACAAACATTAAGTAAACAAGACATTAAGAGATTCCCCATTCTTAATTCTTATTTAACTTAAACGAATTTCAAAACAAACATTAAGTAAACGAGACATTAAGAGATTCCCCATTCATAATACTCATTTGACTTAAGCAATTTTCAAAACCAAACACACATTAAGTAAACAAGACATTAAGAGATTCCCCATTCTTAATACTCGTTTAACTCTAATGGTTTTCAAATTCCACACAGAACAAACTCAACCGTATTCACAAATTTATTACACGATTCACGCCAAAACACAACAATTCATTTCTCCACAAAATCATTTTCACGACGACATTAAGTAAACGCAAATATTAAGAGATTCCCCATTCTTAATACTCATTTAACTTAACGATTTTCAAAACAAAACATTAAGCAAACATAAGTATTAAGAGATTCCCCATTCTTAATACTCTTCTTAAACGGTTTTCCAAAACAAACATTAAGTAACCAAGACATTAAGAGATTCCCCATTCTTAATGCCCAATTAACTTAAACGATTTTCAAAACAACATTAAGTAACCAAGACATTAAGAGATTCCCCATTCTTAATGCCCAGTTAACTTAAACGATTTTTTTCCAAACACACATTAAGTAAACAAGACATTAAGAGATTCCCCATTCTTAATACTCGTTTAACTTAATGGTTTTCAAATTACACACAAAACAAACTCAAACATACTTTTACATTCAATCCATAATTCACACCAAAACACATCAATCAACAAACATCAAGTATGAACACGCCAAGTACGTTGAACACAATAATTTCATTTATTCAAAATCACACATACATGAGGTAAATTCATTTTTCATGAAACATTCATCAATATAACCAAAACCTACTCTAAGATTTTACCTATAAAACCTTAGATTCATTTTCCCCAAATCAATACTCCAACCCTAACAAAATTCTTTTCCACACAACCACAGATAAGGCCCTAAAATGCAAACTAAAAGTTTGGAAGGAGCCCTTACCTTCACGTTAGCTGAAACGTGCGATTACAGCACCGCGAGCAAATCCGATAAAATCTCCGCTCGCAACGCCGCTTCCAAAGTTGGACCCCTAGCACCGTAGCGTGGTAGTGAGCAACTTTCCCTTCTATCTCTTTGCGAAACGAAGCTTAGATCTAGATGAAACGGGGAGGTTTGTGTTTGAATCCCTAATACCGTTTTTCTTCGTTTTCGAATCAAAGAGGAAGAGTGAAGTTGAGAAATCTTTGTCCTATCACCAAATATCAATTTTCGAACTCAAAGGAAGCAAGAGCAACGAAAATGGATGAAGATGGAGGAAGGAGGAATAAGCTTGGCGCGAGGCAGAGGAAGAGGATGGAAAATGTTCTGTTTCTCTCTCTCTTTTTTCCTTTCTTCCTTTTTCTTTCCTTTCTATTTCTTTTCTTTTCAATCCCTTCCCTTCCTTTTCTATATATATATACATATATATATATATATTAATTATAATTAACAAATATCTCCAAACCTTTAGATATTTATTAAATTACCCTTTCACCCATAACGCATTAAACTATTCGTAAAAGATTCACCGCAGTTAATTTAATTTATTTATCGACGAGTAATTCTAATCAGGCATCAAAATATCTTTTTGATCATATAAACTCCAAAATATTAATAACTTTGGCTAAAAAGCCTCCGAGCTCAATACCAAAAATACACCAAAAACATAAAGTACACTTTAAAATTATGGGTCTTACACTCTGGGATTCAAAATATTTTAAACTTGATTTTGAAGTGGTTCTAGATCGTTCCCTTTTCCCCAGATTTTCTGGAAATGGTTCAGCTTTCGTTTTGGAACTTTCTCCGTTTTGAGAGAAGCCTCGAGAATGTTCTCCTTTTTAGTGCAAATTGTTTTTGACCTTATTGTTTTTCAAATTTTGTTTATGTGTTTCTTTTAATTCTTGAATGATTTTTTTGAGAGCGTTATTCCTATCTTGACTTTTTTCTTTTTCTTCATGAAATTGTTCTTTCGAGAAACTACATTTTTTAATAAGAAGATTTGAACCATTTAACAAGGTATCAAATTCTTTTCCCATTCTGTTTTTACCATCAAGCATAGGTTAGCTTCCTCACCTTCTATAGTTTCTGATTCTTCTGAATCATCCAATGTTGCCATCATTGATTTCATTTTGAAAGGAAATCTCTTTGGTGGGTTCTTGTTTAAGGGACACTCTGCTTTGTAATGCCCTAATTTATTATATCCGAAGCATGTGACTTTGCTTTTGTCAACTTTTGTTTTGGAATTTTTGTTTTGAAATCCCTTTTTGATTTGATCTCTTCTTCTCAGTATTCTCTGTATTCTTCTGGTGAGGAGAGCAATTTCATCAGCATCCTCTTGTTCAATCTCTTTTGGTTCTTCCTCTATTTGTACTGTGATGTTTTCTTGAGATGCCTTTAGTGCTATTGCCTTTCCCTTCTTAATTGATTTGTCTTCTTGTAGCAGTACTTCATGTGCTCTTAATGTTCCAATTAATTCTTCTAGGGGAAGTGATTCAAGATTCTTGGCTTGGCTTATAGCTGTTATCATTGGTCTCCATATGATTGGAAGATATCTCATGATTTTTCTTACTCTTTCTTGAACTGTTTAAGCTTTGCCAAGAGAACGCATTTCATTTACTATTGTTATGAACCTTGAGTACATTTCATCAATAGTTTCCCCTTCTTGCATTTCGAACAATTCCAATTTCCTTATGCCAATGTTTGTTCTTGTTTATTTGACATGGCTTGTTCCTGCATGATGAGTTTGCAATGTATCCCATACTTCTTTTACAGTTGTGCATTCATCTACTCTTTCACTCTCTTCCCTGCTTAAGGCACATGATAAGAATAATTGAGCTTTAGAGTTTAGTAGTACCTTAGTTTTATCATCAACTGTCCAGTCTGCTTCTTTCTTCGCAGGCGAGCTTGAGTCATCTTGATCAACTCTTGGTATGAAATATCTATCTGTAATGATGCGCCACATCCCTATTTATTGAGATTTTAGAAACAGCTGCATCTTATTCTTCCAAAAATAGTAATCAGATCCATCAAAGAATAATGGTCTCATTGAAGATCCTCCCTCAACAATGTATTTGGCTTTTGACATATTTTCTTCTAGATGTTTTCTCTAGCACTTGTTAGGTGTTTTTAAATCTTTTCTAGAGACCGAGATCTGATGCCAATTGAAGTAACAATGTCGATTTACAAGGAAGGGGGTTTGAATTGTAAATGTACCTATTTAAAAATTCCTGAAGAAACCTCAAGATTTAACTCAAGAATGATCTTGGTTAGGAAAACAAAAAACGAAGAACGTTATTGGTTTTTACCAGAAAACGGAGAACGTTCTTAGTTAGCTTAAAAAACATAAATTCAGTTTATGTTTTATCTCAATTAATCAATTAAGCTTAATAAATAAAGAGATAAAAAAAGGAATAAGACACACAGATATATCCTAGTTCACCCAACTCGTGTTACGTCCAGTCCTCACAACTGTGAGATTTTCCACTAAGTGTTGAAAACAAAGAACCTTCTTGGTTTTACAACACCTAGTTTAGATCAACCTTGATCTGTTACAAGCTCTATTTCTTTCCACCCAGAAAGTAAATTAATCACTTATCGATCTTGATAGGATTCGTTACAATCTATTCAAACTATACTTAAACTTTTATAATTTCAGTTTTACGTTCATGATAAGATTGTTTTGATAGAATCTAAGATGTTTCAACTTTGGTTTGAGATTCAATTCGTTACTAAGAATTTAGTAGTAATTACACAGTAAGATAGAAAAGTTCAGAACTGATTCTTCTTTGTGAAAATGAGAATTTTAAGTTTGTGAATGTGAATGATTTATGAGACATTGATAACACTTGAACATCTGCCTTTATCCTGGATATTAGCCTTCCTTTTATTGGTGTTTAGGAGCATTTCATAATGGTCAAAATAGTTGTTGGTAGTGCTATGACAGTTTTGACCAAAACCAATATATGAGATTAAAAATAATCCAGCCTTTGACAATTTTGAAACTGTTTTGACTGATGCTGTTACAACTTTACTTAATCTATTTGCCTTCGAGTTTAAAGTTCTTTGAGACTTGTCACTCAATTATTGATGTTACAGCTTCCATTTAGAGCCTTGAATTTGTCCAAAACAGTTTGTTGAATGATTATAAACCTCTGCCGAAGTAAAAGGATCACTGTTGAAATTCTGCAGAAACGGAGATTGATTATCAATCTGGTAATGGAAGTTTGAACTTTCTTGAGATTGATGATCAATCTGGATGTTCTGTTTGATTGTTCTGGATGTCTTTTGGGTGTCTTTTTTACATATCAAGATTGATTGATTTTTCTTTGACAGTTTTGCTGAAGGTGTTCCAAACTGGTTCAACTAGCTTGATTTGTTACCTTGTTTCTTAATGATTTGAAAGCCTTCTTTGATTGAGATGAGAGCTATTTTGTTCCTTGCCATGTAATGATGAACTTAGTATAAAATTCAGAGGCAAGAGATTCGTCAAAATGGTGGAGTTTGATTGGTCAAGAAGCTGTGACAGTCAGTCTTGAATCTGGAGATCATTCTCCATTTTGTCTAGAATGTTCTTGTTTCTTTGTCTGTTCAGTTTTTAACTATTTTCTTTGATTTGCTTGGTTCCTATCTTTGAATTAACTCACTCAAAAGCACTAGTTATATTAACATAACATTTTAGAATCATAATTAATATTCTTAATTAACCTTTCTTTATTTTCATCAAAACTTTAATTTGAGAGTTTGTTTTAACAAATGTAACATGACACAAAAAATCAATTAAACACATCACAGTCAACAACTCAAATATGAAGAAAATATAATGATCAATCATTATCGTTTATAGATAAAAATAATAATCTAAATTTAGTCAACAAGAACTTACTGGATTTAGTTGAATCAATTAACACATATATCATATACGTTTTCAAATTCAACTAACTTCTCAAACAATATTCTACTAGTTTTACTCTCTTAAAAAATATTTAAATTGTAACAACGGTTACTCTACTGGTTTTACAAAAGATAGGCATATAGAGAAACATTTAAAATATTTCACACCTTCAAGAATTACATACAAAAACACATATAACAATTCAATGAAATGCATTTATTCATTTTAAGCAAGTTACTTAGAAGATTAATTCACCAAAAAATGTAAATGAGTAGTGTTTCTTGAAGGTACAAGTTTGTGTTATTTAGTGTTATTCACCAAACTGCAGTTGGATTATTCTGGAAAGTACAAGTTTGTGTTATTTAAATGTAATTGGGTTGATATTAATAAAGCTGTCAAGAATGATAAGTTTGGTATGACGCTTGTCAATTTCAAATTTTTAAAACATACTGGGAAAAATATTTGTGATGACCCATTTGTGTTTGCATCACAAGCTAAAAAGGTGTTTTATATATGTGATGAGAGAAACAAGGATTGGCATGTTGTTCTTAATGCAAAAGTTAGGGATATCTATGATATGGGTGATGAGGAATCTAATGAAATAGAAGAAATTCACGGGCAACTAATGGGCGATACAAGTGAAGATACTCAAAATGTTAATGCTTTGGTTAGGCTTGAAGTTGAAGACGATAATGATTTTTTTAAAGTTGTTGATGTTGATAATATGGATGATGATGATGAAGATGATGAGGAAGACGAATGAAGTGTGTTGTAGTTGAAAAAGGTATTAGTTATATATTATTTGTTTTAAAGTTTTATTTATATTGTTTTTATTATGACTTATATGCACACAGTTTTATTGTCCTTTTGTTTTGTTTTGTTTGTAGAAGTGGAGCCTACAAAAATGTTAGATGTATGGGAAATGATTACAAAGAAGAAATGGCGAAATTAATAGAGGTGTTATGATTAACATGTCTTGTTAAAATTAACATGTCTGGTTAAAATTAACATGTTTTGTTGTTTTTGTGCTCTAACATGTTTGATGTACAATGATGATGTTAGGAATATTTGATGTAGAGGTATGTGTTCGTACTTGTATTTTCATAAGTAATATTTTCTATTTTCTATTTTCTATAATGAAAATGGTAATTATATAGTATTGGTTAATTTTAATTATAATATTTTATATTGAATCTTGTATTTATTCATTTTTTATTTTATTGATTGTAGGTGAAGATTAAAAGCTAATTTGTTGTTGAAGATGGAATATTGTCAATATAGTGGACTCAATTTCTTAATGTTTTTTGAGATTGTTATGAACTACTAAGTAAAAATTCACTAGAGTGTCCTATGGGGAACATTGTTTTACTATTATTTTATCTTTGTAAGACTTTTATGTTAATTTTTAATATATATGATGAACACCTTTAATTTTATTTTGACTCTTAAATATATATATATATATATATATATATATATATATTATTGTGTATTTATATTTGGTTAATTTTATTATTGATAATAAAAATTTAATATTTATAATAAATTAGCTACCGTTAAAACCTATACCAACAGAAAAAAGTTATCACTTAAATGTATAGCAACATAATCAAAACAGTAGGTATAACTTTTATAAATTATGGCTAAAGTATATACCAATGGTGAAATATCCGTAGGTAAAAGCAAATGTTTACCGCAACGAAAAACAATTTGTCGCTATACCATATAGCCACGACGAAAATCCGTAGGGATTGGGTAATTATGTACCACGAAAAAAAACCCCGTCGGTATAGGTAATTTTGCCTATCCCTACGGTTTATATACGTTTACCTATAGATTTTCACTATCGCTAAATGTTCAATTTCTTGTAGTGTTAATTCACCAAAAAATGCAAATGAGTAGTGTTTCTTGAAGGTTTCGACGAGAGGAATCCAAAAGCGATGCTAGTTTTTTTATACAACAAACATGGATATCATAATCGGCGTAAAATAGTTCAATCAAAGAAAAAGATGCAGTTATTTCTAATAAAACGAGGTCACGGTTGATAAAATTGATTCAAAAAATGATCTTCAGCAACCGATTTTGTGTGGGATAGAAGTTGTGATCGATTCAAATGACAACAGATTGGTGGGATGAATTTGAGAAAAAACTGAGATGAATTATGATTAATTTTTATGTTCATATGTCAACAAATGGATTATGTTTTTTTTTTTTTTTTTTATAATTATAGATTGATGGGTGCAGTTAGGAAATTTATATGTGCAAGAGCAAAACAAGACCAAAAATGGTGGAGTCCATTCTAAGACTGAAATGAGGTGTAATGAGCAACTCACCAGTGTATGGATAAAAAAGTATTTTACTCTGCACCCCCACACCTAAACCTGTCACCCCCTCGATCAACGTAAAAATACAATTTTGTCATTTTATTAAACCTTTAATTTTTTTTACCACTCATTCTTTCACCCCCCCTCTTTTGAAACTTAAAATAATTTACCAACACTTTCGAATATTTTAAAATTTTTAAAAGAAAAAAGTATGTGACATTGGGATTTTTCATTCCTTAAGTTCTTCTTTTGAATATTTCTCACTTCGAACTCTAAGATTAATTTGGAATTTTGAGTTTGAGTTTTTTTTTTAATGATTTTTCGATGTTCTTCTTATTCAACCTTGAGTACCTATTTATAGATAATATTGGGGTTTCAATTTAGTTCTTGTTTAATTATGTATAATATCTTCATTACTAACTTGACCAACAATGATCTTATTCAAAAAAATAATAAACAAGATTTTTTTTATTTATTTATTATATGTCCATATTA
>JBBPBR010000001.1:13958694-13985535 GCA_037974775.1 Cicer pinnatifidum
TAAGGTTATATGGTTAAGATTTAACTTTCTAATACTATCATTTAAAAACTCTTCTCATTTGACATGGTGATTTCAAACAACAATATCATATTAAATATTTTTGTCAAAAATAATTTTACTATAAACCATGTTATATTCCCAAAGAATTAAATATTATTAATTGTATTTTTAATATGTTGCTTTTACAAAATAAGAAATTGAAACATGACACAATTTATGGGTGAAAATATACTTCAAATGCATTTTCTATGCTTATAAATGGAGATTGTTTTTCAACTTAAATTGTCAAATCAAATTTAGTGTATACTAAGAGAAAAACAATTTTTACTTTTGATAAGAGAATTATGGCAAAGAGTGATATGAAAAATATTGTCATAATTATGACATTGATTATGGTGGTTTTTACAAAAGCTGATAATTTAACTCCCACCGGTAAACTCCTTTGCTTTGGAAAGTGTGCTTTGAAACGTAGAAATTTAAGTTCGAATCGTCCATTACATGCAACTTGTGTTGCTGGTTGTGAAGTAGCAAAATGCCATAAGACATTATCAAAATATGCATATGATTGTACTGCTAGTTGTGTTTACTAGAAGTCCAATATAGTTAATATTGATAACATTAAACTTTATCTCTTTTTTTATTATTTATTTTTTTGAAACACATCTTATAAACTTATTAATTCAACATTTAAATATATTTTTTGTTTCAGTAGATATAGTTCGTCTATGTTTTATCCCTATAAATTTTTTTCAATAGTTTAGACATCCATCAATTCCATATATTTTAAAATCAAAATTAGAATTTGCAACATTAAATTTTAAATGGAGAGATGTTTTTGTGGAAGTTGAGTGATTTTTATTTTTAATTAATTGATTTAAAGTGATCCATGTTGCAAGTATTAATTAAATAATATTAAGATATTGATTTAGGTGACAATGAACACCATGTCCTTAACCTTACAAGAATTTAATTGAATATTTGTTTGTTTGGTAAAAAAAAAGGGAAGCCTTTTTTAAACTTAAAATAGGTGAAGGACCAAACATTTGAGATATTTTTGGAGCAACTTATATATTATATATTTTGTAAGGTCAAAAAAATGTAATTAGTTATTAATTAAATTAGTTTTTCTTACGTAATTTTGATATTTTATTTTTTCAGATGAACGTGGTCTTAATATCATCATGAATTTGTGCTTGGAAACTTGCCAGAACAAATAATATATGTTTACTAGTAACAGCCAAAAGTTCAAAATATTAATGAAGTGAGAAATTGAGTTCATTAATGTTGTAAAATTATAAACTTGTACTGAATGCCTTGTTTTCATGAATCCTTTGGATTGGTAGATTGGCTTGGTTAGTTGTAAGGTGAAACATAGTTATAGTGAGGCTAAACATTTCTCAAACAAGCTAGTCGTACAGTGGAGTGATTAGCTTATTCGAGCTACCTTATCTTTCTTCTTTTATTAAAACTTCTATCAGATATTTGTGATTGTAGAGTGTTTACCATCCCTTGTTTTGTTCAATAGCTTGGGTTGTAATTTCTTTCATCATTTATTAAATAATGCAATGTCATCATACTTTAAAATAAATATTTGTTGTAGTCATTTCCACTATTTATTTGTTTATACAATTCCAATTTATTTGTGTTGATATTTCTAATAATAGTAATTAATATTAAAGACAAAATAAATAAATAATATTACTATACTCGACAAGAGGTTTTGTAAAGATTTCGACAAGTTGATTTTGATTATCAACAAAGATTAATTCAATATCTTTCTTATTGATATGATCACGAATAAAATGATGCTTTATTTCAATATGTTTTGATCTAGAGTGTTGTATTGAATTTTTAGACAAATTTATTGCACTAGTGTTATCATAGTAAATTGGAATGTTGGAATAACTTCCTGAGTAGTCTTAGAGTTGATTTTTAATCCAAAGAACTTATGAGCAGCAGTTTGACGCTGAGGCATACTCAACTTCAGTGGTTGATAAAGCTATTGTGTTTTGTTTTCTGCAAGCCCAGCTTTCCAAAGCTTCTCCTAAGAACTGACTGAAGTAGAAATATCAATTATAAGAAAGGGGGGTTTGAATTATAATTGTCCCTTTTTTTAAAAAAAAAAATATCTGCTTTAAAAATAAGATCTCAGGTTAAGATTGATATTTAAAGTGATGAAGATCAATCTTTACTTTGTAGAAGATCAATCTTAAGTTTGCAGAAGATCAATCTTTAAAACAGCAAGATCAATTTTACCAAAATGAAATCTGATTGTAAAGCATAAAATAAATAGAGATAGAGATCGAGATAGAGAGATCACACAAGGATATATCCTGGTTCACCCAATCCGGGTTACGTCCAGTCCTCACAACCGTGAGATTTTTCACTAAGTGTCCAAACCAAGATCGTTCTTGGTTTTCATGGATCAATCTTGATCTTTATACAATTCCTACCCTTCTACCTAGAAAGGATTTCTACCTTACTGTTTGTAAAGACTTTAACAAGCTGTCTTTCAAACGTGAAAGGATTTTGCATCTTATTCAAGATTTGACAAAGCAACCTTGAGTTACAAAGTGGTGATTTTGAGGCTATTTAGAATTTGATATTTACTCAACTCTTGTTTGAGAAATATATTCTGTGGATGGACATCTATTGTGAATGATTACAACACAGAAATTAAAACAAAACAACAAGCTATAAGAAAAGGGATTGAGACACTTGAGTATGATCAAAAAGATTGATCTTTTGCTTGGTCTTGATTGTTGTATTTTGTTCTTTAGTTTGCAGCTGTATTTATAGAGTTCCAGAGGGCTTAGGACAGCTAATATGGCCGTTGGAAAAGGACCAGCTGTCATAATATAGCTGTTGAAAAAATCTGTCATAACTTAAGATTGATCTGCTACATCAAAAGATCGATCCAGGATTGATCTTTTGGTCTGTGATGAAACAGCTTGTTCCCTATGATCCGTGTCAGTATGTCAGCCTTGATTATGTCCTTTTCGGTTATGTGTGCAGGCTTTTGGATGGTTCAAATCAGTAGTGTACGTCACTACATGTAGCCTTGTACTTGCACTTGCTTTATATGAAGAATGATCTTTGTATTATGCCTTTATTGAAGCATGACTTGATTCTTCAAATTCTGGAATGAGTATAAGTTGAATGTGGCTTCCAGGATTGATCAATTATGTGGAGATTGATTATCTACTGTAAAGATTGTTCTCTGTATTTTTTAGCATAATACAGATTGATCTTTGTCTTTAAAAGATCAATCTTTTGTCTTTTAAAGGATCAATCTTCAGAGTTGTTTCCTTTGATCTGATTTGTGATTTTTGATTCCTCTCTTGTTTAACACACTCAAATGCACATGTTAAATACCTTAAAACACTTAGAATCATAATTAGAATTCTTAATTAACATTTTGTTTGTTTTCATCAAAACAATAAATTGAGATTTTGTCTCAACTCGGACATGCTCCACTTGTGCCTTTTCTTTCGATTTTATCTCCAGCATAATCAGCATCACAATACGCTATAAGATCAAAATGCGAACCTTTTCTATACCAAAGACCAAGATTAGTGGTTCCAACAAGATATCTAAAAAAGCGTTTTACTGCTGTTAAATGAGTTTCTTTTGGTGCTGATTGAAATCGAGCACATAATCCCACTGCAAATACTATATCAGGCCTACTAGCAGTTAAGTAAAGCAAAAAGCCAATCATTCCTCGATATTCTTTTTTAGAAAAAGATTTACCATTTTCGTCTTTCTTTAAAGAAGAGGATGGATGCATGGGAGTAGACATGATCCTCGATTCATTCATTTTGTATTTGACTAACAAATCTTTAATGTATTTTTCTTGACAAATAAAAATACCGTTTTCATATTGTTTAATTTGTAATCCAAGAAAATACCTTAATTCTCCCATCATGCTCATTTCAAATTCACTTTGCATAAGTTTTGAAAATCCTTCACACAATTTTTCATTAGTCGATCTGAAAATTATATCATCAACGTATACTTGAACAATAAGTAAATCATAATTCTCTGTTTTCTTAAATAATGTGGTGTCAATTTTTCCTCTTGAAAATCCACTTTTGATTAAGAATGCACTTAATCGTTCATACCAAGCTTTTGGTGCTTGTTTTAAACCATATAAAGCTTTGGTAACTTTGAAAACATGATTTAGTTTTGATTGGTTTTCAAATCCTGGAGGCTGTTTCACATAGACTTGTTCATTTGAGAATCCATTCCAAAATGAATTTTTAACATCCATTTGAAACAATTTAATAAGCTTATGGGATGCATATGCAAGAAGTATACGAATAACTTCTAACCTTGCAACTAGAGCAAAAGTTTCATCGTAATCTATACCTTCTTGTTGATTGTATCCTTGACCAACCAGTCTCGCTTTGTTTCTGATAACATTTCCTTCTTCATCTAGTTTATTTTTGAAAACCCATCGTGTACCAATGATTGTTTGATCTAGTGGATCAGGTACCAGTGTCGAGACTTTGTTTTTCTCGAATTGCAGAAATTTGTCCTTCATGGCATCTATCCAAGATTGATCAATTATGGCTTCCTTAATTGATTTTAGCTCAATCTGGGATATATTGCCATGTCGTTTTCTTCATTTTTTAATGATTTTCTTATTCTATTCCCATCATCCGTGTCTCCAATGATTACAGTTTGAGGATGATCTTCAATTGTTCTATAGATTTTTTTGTGGAGAATGAAATGGAGATTGTTTATCAATCTCTGTTTTCTGCAGTCTGTCTTGCTGCTGTGGATCAGTTTGAGTTTTGTCTTCCTAATCCTTTTCACTTATATCCAAGTCATCAAACTCATCAAATAATATGTGCATACTAATTTCTACAACATTAGTTCTTAGATTAAATACTCTATATCCTTTAGAATCAGTTGAGTAACCAAGAAAAATTGCTTTATCAAATTTGGCATCTAATTTTCTAATGAAAGTAAGTAATATTTGGTTTTCTACTTTTCCAGATTTCATATGGGGTTTTGTTGATGATTTATCTCATGGATACGCGGTTTAAGATATAACAAGATTTGTTTATGGCTTCAGCCCAAAAATACCTCTCAACATTAGACTTTTCCAAGAATATTTTCGTCATTTCTTGTAATATTCAATTTTTCCGTTCAACAACACCATTTTGTTGTGGAGTTCTTGCACATGATAGATTATGAGAAGTATCAAGTTCATCAAAGAAGGTTTTAAAAGAAGCATTTATGAATTCTACTCCAAGATCATTTCTTACAGAAATGGTGTTGGATTCTTTTTCATTTTGTACTTTTTTGCAAAATATTTTAAATGCTTCAAATGCATCTTTTTGTTTTAAAAATAACACCCAAGTGAATCTTGAGAAATCGTCAACAATTAAAAACCATATTTCATTCCTCCTAGACTTGTTGTTTTAATTGGCCAAAAAATATCTATGTGAAGTAGTTAAAGAGTTCTATTTGTGGTTACAAAATCTTTCAAATGAAAATTGCCCTTGACTGGCATTCTTTTTCCACATGCTTCACATATTTTATCTTTATCAAAATTGAGTTTGGTAATCCTCTAACAAGATCAAATTTTGAGATTTTTGAAATTGTTTTCATACTAATATGTCCAGCTATTTTATGCCATATCCCTTTATCTTTATTGATTGACATAAAATAGGATTCATCAGGTAGTTCTTCATGATATAAAACATATAAATTATTCTTTCTATTTCAAGAAAATAAAGTTTCTCCAGTTTCAGTTTTTCTGATTTCACATACCTTTTGTTTGAAAATAACTTCACATCCATTGTCACATAGCTGAATTATGTTTAAGATATTGTATTTTAAACCTTCAACATATTAAACATCAGTTATCTGAGCAGAGTTTGTTTTACCAATAGTTCATTTACCTTTAATTTGTGCTTGGTTGTTGTTTCCAAAAGTAACCGATCCTCTATCATTCTTGATGGATGTCATAAAACTGATTTTATCTCCTATAATGTGCCTTAAACAACCACTGTTCAAGAACCAAGGCTTTCTCTTTATATTTGGAAATCCAACATGCATAAGATGTTATCTCAGCCTTAGGTACCCACTTTGTTTTGGGTCCTTGAGAGTTGGGGTGGAAATAGGCTAGACCAGGCCAGACTTTGAAATGCCTGAGCCTGGCCTACGAATTATTTTTTAGGCCTAAGCCTGGTCTACGGTATCATAGGTTTTTTTCGGCCTGGCCTGGCCTCTTTAAAAGTCTTACCTGACCTTTTTAAAAGTTTTGCCTAGCCTGAAAGCCTATTTAAATGCCTTATTCAGATTAAAATATTTAAATACTCAACTAATACCACATGATCCTCTCCACATACCAATATCAATGTGCATATCTATATATATTAAACAAATATTAATTTTTCTAACAATAATTTTTAAAAAATCTAAAACAAACATCTTTTAAATCCTAAAAAATAATTTTTGGTTTCAAATAATAGATTTTTTTTTCTTTTGACACAAACGAACCTATTATTATCTCTTAAACAAATATGGAACGACTACTGAGTGATTGACTAATTAAATGACTACCAATTATGGAACTACCAAATATAGAATCGTTACCGAATATGGAACGACAACTGAATATGGAATGATTACTGAGTGATTTCCAAATTGATAGAATTTAAAATAAAAAATAATATTATTAATATAATAATAAAAAATAATATTAATAAATATTAAAGTATATATAGGCCGGCCTATCAGGCCTAGGCATTTTTATAAGCCTGAGCCTAACCTTTTAAATAAATAGGCCTTAAAAACAACCTAAGCCTAGCCTTTTTATTAAATAAGCCATACCAGACCATACGATAAGTAGGTCATGCCATAGGCCCCTGAAGGACGACCTAGCCTGTTCCCATCCCTACTTGAGAGTTAGTTTTGAAATTTCCTTTTTTGTTAAGATCGCATATCGTTTTTTCATGACCGGTTTTGAAATAAATTGAACATTTAATTGTTGATTTTGTATTTGATTTGATACTCTAGGTTTCAAAATATTTTAAACTTGATTCTGATGCCAATTGAAGTAACAATGTCGATTTACAAGGAAGGGGGGGGTTTTAATTGTAAATGTACCTATTTAAAAATTCCTGAAGAAACCTCAAGATTTAACTCAAGAATGATCTTGGTTAGGAAAACAAAAAACGAAGAACGTTATTGGTTTTTACCAGAAAACGGAGAATGTTCTTAGTTAGCTTAAAAAACAGAAATTCAGTTTATGCTTTATCTCAATTAATCAATTAAGCTTAATAAATAAAGAGATAAAAGAAGGAATAAGACACACAGATATATCCTGGTTCACCCAACTCGGGCTACGTCCAGTCCTCACAACTGTGAGATTTTCCACTAAGTGTTGGAAACAAAGAACCTTCTTGGTTTTACAACACCTAGTTTAGATCAACCTTGATCTGTTACAAGCTCTATTTCTTTCCACCCATAAAGTAAATTCATCACTTATCGATCTTGATAGGATTCATTACAATCTATTCAAACTATACTTTAACTTTTATAATTTCAATTTTACGTTAATGATAAGATTGTTTTGATAGAATCTAAGATGTCTCAACTTTGGTTTGAGATTCAATTCCTTACTAAGAATTCAATAGTAATAACACAGTAAGATAGAAAAGTTCAGAACTGATTATTCTTTGTGAAAATGAGAATTTCAAGTTTGTGAATGTGAATGATTTATGAGACTTTGATAGCACTTGAACATCTGCCTTTATCCTGAATATTAGCCTTCCTTTTATAGGTGTTTAGGAGCATTTAATAATGGTCAAAAGAGTTGTTGGTAGTGTTATGACAGTTTTGAACAAAACAAATATATGAGATAAAAAAGAATCCAGCCTTTGACAATTTTGAAACTGTTTTACCTGTTGGTAGTGCTATGACAGTTTTGGAGTTTGATTGGTCAAGATGCTTTGACAGTCAGTCTTGAATCTGGAGATCATTCTCCATTTTGTCTAGAATGTTCTTTTTTGTTTGTCTGTTCAGTTTTTAACTATTTTCTTTGGTTTGCTTGATTCCTATCTTTGAATTAACTCATTCAAAAGCACTAGTTAAATTAACATAACATTTTAGAATCATAATTAATATTCTTAATTAACCTTTGTTTATTTTCATCAAAACTTTAATTTGAGAGTTTGTTTTAACAAATATAACACAACACAACAAATCAATTAAACACAACAAATCAATTAAACACATCACAGTCAACAACTCAAATATGAAGAAAATATAAAGATCAATCATTATCATTTATAGATAAAAGTAATAATTTAAATTTATTCAACAAGAACTTACTGGATTTAGTTGAATCAATTAACACATATATCATATACGTTTTCAAATTCAACTAACTTCTCAAACAATATTCTACTAGTTTTACTCTCTTAAAAAAAATTTAAATTGTAACAACGGTTACTCTACAGGTTTTACAAAAGATAGGCATATAGAGAAACATTTAAAATATTTCACACCTTCAAGAATTACATACAAAAACACATATAACAATTCAATGAAATGCATTTATTCATTTTAAGCAAGTTACTTAGAAAGATTAATTCACCAAAAAATGCAAATGAGTAGTGTTTCTTGAAGGTTTCGACGCGAGGAATCCAAAAGCGATGCTACTTTTTTGATACGACAAACATGGAGATCATAATCAGCGTAAAATAGTTTAATCAAAGAAAAATATGCAGTTATTTCTAATAAAATGAGGTCACGGTTGATAAAATTGATTTAAAAAACGAACTTCAGCAGTCGATTTTGTGTGGGATAAAAGTTGTGATCGATTTAAATGACAACGAATTGGTGGGATGAATTTGAGAAAAAACTGAGATGAATTATGATTAATTTTTATGTTCATATGTCAACAAATGGATTATGTTTTTTCTTTTTTTTATAATTATAGATTGATGGGTGCAGATAGGAAATTTATATGTGCAAGAGTAAAACAAGACCCAAAATGGTGGAGTCCATTCTAAGACTGAAATGAGGTGTAATGAGCAACTCACAAGTGTATGGATAAAAAAGTATTTTACTCTGCACCCTCACACCTAAACCTATCACCCCCTCGATCAACGTAAAAATACAACTTTGTCATTTTATTAAACCTTTAATTTTTTTTACCACTCTTTCTTTCACCCTCTCTTTTGAAACTTAAAATAATTTACCATCACTTTTGAATAATTCAAAAATTTTAAAAGAGAAAAGCATGTGAAATTGGAATTTTTCATTCCTTAAGTTCTACTTTTGAATATTTCTCACTTTGAACTCTAAGATTAATTTGGAATTTTGAGTTTGAGTTTTTTTTAATGATTTTTCGATGTTCTTCTTCTTTAACCTTGAGTATTTGTAGAGCCCCAGATTTTAATCCAAGACATTACTCAAAAATATTTATTTTCTTTCAAAACAATTTTTTTTTTATTCATCATATAATAAAATTTCACTAGGAGATAGTTTGATTTCACTTTAAGAAATAAAGTAACGCAATTTACTTGATATTATTATTATTATTATTATTTTTGCAAAGATAATTTATCAATTATAGAAAATGTCCACTTACCTATTAAAATAGAAAAAATTTGGTTTTTCCTAGCGGAAGGACCCCGCCTCCGCATTTCTATTTAAAATCGGTCATAAAAGTAAATAACTTCAAAAAAATAAAATAAAAATGTACCACATCAATTTTATCACTATAAACATTATTTTTATTTATTTATTAAAACACCCATTTCTTCCACGTGCGCGCCAAGCCAACGTCATTATTGCAATTCTTCAAAATCCTTAGTATCTAAATGTTGGTGTAAGGGGTCAGTTCATCCCACAACAAAATCAAACCAAACAATAAGTTAATAACCATAAAATAAAAATATAAAATCTTTTTGTAATAAGAGATTTAGAGAAATAATATTATTTTTTATGATTCGCAAGAGTGTATGAAAAGTTATAAAATATATATAAATAACTCCAATAATAACTCACTTTAGAATGAAAATAACAATGACAAAAAATGTATGCAATTTATGCATGCTCCTAAACATATATGATCCGGATATAGCCAGCCACTAAGGCGTCCACATTGAAGTCACCCATACCAATGGGAAAAATTAAACCAGCCACTAAGGCGTCCACAAAGATGCATATGATATGTCATGACAATGATAATGATGTTCAAAATATACAAATCACTAGCCACTTAGGCAACCACAAAGAAAGAAAATCATAACACAAATAATCAGCCACTTAAGCACCACAAAGAAAAACTATTCAAAGCCAGATCACCAGCCACTAAGGCAATCACAAGAACAAATCATTCCAGATCAAATTTTTGTAAATCACACAAACATCAAATTTACATTATCATGGATGTTCATAATTATAACTCAATAACTTTTAATACATCAAATATGCACGTGATCAAATATCTCAAAATCACCACTTTCATTTTAATAATCCATAAGATTCGATTTGAGTACGTGTTATTGATAACAATTAAATCTCATTATTCCAAGAATAAAATAACTAGGGGTAATCCTGGTACATCCTGCGGAAATACCTCTGGAAAATCTTCGACCACAAGTATCCCGTCTACCTCCACCTCTAGCTTCATACTGACTGAGTTGAGAGAAACACATTTTTGAACTCCCCCTTTCAAAGAGAAGTTCAATTTAATGGTATCGAGGAATCGAGAAACACCTGGATCTGGGAATATCACAGACTTACGAGCACAATCCAATAAAACATAATGGCTTGACAACCAATCCATCCCAAGGATCATTCCTACATGCTTGAGGGGAATACAAATCAAATCAACATTGAATCTCATATCAAACACAATCAACGGACATTGCAAGCAACTCGTATTACGTTTCACCGATTCGGTAGAAGGCAGGGTAACCACCAAATCAAATGGCAAGGAAGTAACAACAAGTTGGAGCGAATCCACCCAATCCAATGAAATGAACGAGTGTGTTGCCCCCGAATCATATATTACATTAAGTGATTTTCTAGCAACTAAACACTCACCTTGGATAAGTTCAGAGGAAGATGGAGCTTCTTCTCCATTGATATGGTAGACACGTCCCTTGGCAATAGGGCGTGCAACATTTTCATTGATTATGTTGTGGTTAACAGCTCTGTCGTCTTTCCGTTCAGGGCATTCATTTGCAAAGTGGTCTGGTTTCTGACAAATGTAAAAACCCTTGGTCTAATTGGACACTCAGATATCTTGTGTATTTCCCTATTGCAGCGAAAACACCTAATAGGGTATGCCTGGTTCTGACTTGGAGTTTTTTGCCCTTGACCTTCCCCGTTTTGAGGTCGAGGTTGATCTCTAGCATTCCCCAGTGGTCGGGCATACGGCTTGTGTTGTTGATGTTGCCTGCCCCTATTATGTTGGTTGTTATGCCCCTGTTTAAAATATCAACATTTAGGGGTAAATATTAACATTTAGAGTCCAAGCTTATGACTCTCATGATATGGATGGATTTAAATCTCTACCTGATGTCTGATGGGTCCACCTACAGCTCCCCTATTCAGACGGCTCTATTTCATTTGCTCCACTTTCTTGCATTTCTCCACTAACACTTGATATTGACGTATCTCCAAGGGCCCCACTAACTCCTTAATCTCATACTTAGGCCCGCTTTCGAACCGCTCACACATGTATTCTTCATCTTCCTGATTTATGAAATAGCGGAAGTGCTTTGCTAGGGACTCGAACTTTGCCGCATATTATGCTATCGTGAGATTCCCTTGATACAACTTCAAAAATTGGGCCTCCTTCTCAGCCCTAGCAATATTTTGGGAAATATTTGTCAAGGAACTTATTCCTGAAAGCCTCCCAGGTCAGCTCTTCATGATTTGTCTTCATCATTTTCTTCGCACCTCACCACCAGTATTCAGCTTCACCAATCATTAAATAGGTCGCATACTCTACTTTCGCATTGTAAGGGCAGTGTAGGATCTCAAAGATCTTCTCGATTTCTTGCAACCAAAGATCAGCCTTGTCGGGGTCATGCTCTCCTTTGAACTTGGGCGGATCTTGTCGACGAAATTCATTCAATGCTCTTGCTGCACTAGCTGCTTCATCCCTCTGATCCCTCTGTGCATCTCGTTGGGCCTAGACCGCAGCTTGTTGGGTCATTGCAGCGGCCATTGCATTCATGGCTTGGATCACTTCAGTCATATCGTTTCTTCCTTGGAGGACCATTCGGTTTGTTCTACGAGCCATAACGCTTCCTAAAATTATCTAATTAGAAAAATGTCCTAATATAATTTTAACTTTAGGGTAGTATGGAAGTCTTTTATTGAACACTATATAGTAGGTTCGGGTTAGACAACAAATCGTGTTTTTGAGGGGTTCCCAAGAAAGAGAGGTGGGTCAACGGACCACGTAATAACCAAGTCTTTCCTTAGCCAGAATCCCTAAAATGTACCCTTTATGTATTATCCTTCCCTTCTATTGTGTGGATCTTACAATTATACATAATTTAGTGTTTAGTACATTGTCTTAATTACAAATATTTAGATTATATGATGAAAGCTCAATAATTTTAAATCATGGTAATAAACTCATAATTCACAATGTAATACAACCATAAATAATTACTGTTTGATTAAATTAAAATTATTTCTAATCATATGATCAATAATTTAAAACATATTTTTCATCATAATTATTCAAAGAAGTTAGACAATTAAATTCACATAATTGAAATTTAAATAATTAATAACATGAAATAGTTAGAAAATCAAACACATAGTATGAATAAGAAGTAGATAGTCTAAAATTAATAAAATAAAACAATCATACAATAAAAGAAAAATCATAAAGATTATAAAATGTAACAACTTAAAAAATTATAAAATATAAAAGAAAATATCAATAAAGCATGTAAGTAGATATAGAGATTTCATATTTGAAAACAATTAAATGCACCATTAAATCAAATATTTGACACATATTTTTAATGGCAAATATTCATGGAGGTTATACAATTAATAACACATAATAACAATTTAAGTAATATTTAATAATTATAAAATTAAGAATTAACATATTTAATGACACTTAATAGAAATTTAAGTAATTCCTAAAATTCAAATTCTTACACAACTAAATACACCATTAAATTAAATATTTAATGACAAAAATTGATGTAGATTATACAATTAATGACACATAATAGAGATTTAAGTAATATTTAATAATTATAAAATTAAGAATTAACATATTTAATAGCACTTAATAGAAATTTAAGTAATTCTTAAAATTCAAATTTTTACACAATTAAATGTACCATTAAATAAAATATTTAAGACATATTTTTAGTGACAAAAATTAATGGAAGTTATGCAATTAATAACACATAATAGAAATTTAAGTAAAATTCAATAATTAGAAAATTAAGCAATTAACCTATTTAATGGCAACCTTGAGTATTTGTAACGCCCCAGATTTTGATCCAAGACATTACTCAAAAATATTTATTTTCTTTCAAAACAATTTTTTTTTTTATTCATCATATAAAAAAATTTCACTAGGAGATAGTTTGATTTCACTTTAAGAAATAAAGTAACGCAATTTACTTGATATTATTATTATTATTTTTGCAAAGACAATTTATCAATTATAGAAAATGTTCACTTACGTATTAAAATAGAATAATTCAGGTTTTTCCTACCGGAAGGACCCCCCCTCTGCATTTCTATTTAAAATCGGGCATACAAGTAAATAATTAAATTAGTTATTAATTAAATTAGTTTTTCTTACGTAATTTTGATATTTTATTTTTTCAGATGAACGTGGTCTTAATATCATCATAAATTTGGGCTTGGAAAGTTGCAAGAACAAATAATATATGTTTACTAGTAACAGCCGAAAATTCAAAATATTAATGAAGTGAGAAATTGAGTTCATTAATGTTGTAAAATAATAAACTTGTACCGAATGCCTTGTTTTCATGAATCCTTTGGATTGGTAGATTGGCTTGGTTAGTTGTAAGGTGAAACATAGTTATAGTGAGGCTAAACATTTCTCAAACAAGCTAGTCGTATAGTGGAGTGTTTAGCTTATTCGAGCTACCTCATCTTTCTTCTTTTATTAAAACTTCTATCAAATATTTGTGGTTGTAGAGTGTCTACCATCCCTTGTTTTGTTCAATAGCTTGGGTTGTAATTTCTTTCATCATTTATTAAATAATGCATTGTCATCATACTTTAAAATAAATATTTGTTGTAGTCATTTCCACTATTTATTTGTTTATACAATTCCAATTTATTTGTGTTGATATTTCTAATAATAGTAATTAATATTAAAGACAAAATAAATAAATAATATTACTATACTCCACAACAGGTTTTGTAAAATATTTCAACAAGTTGTTTTTGATTATCAACAAAGATTAATTTAATATCTTTCTTATTGATATGATCACGAATAAAATGATGCTTTATTTCAATATGTTTTTTTTCTAGAGTGTTGTATTGGAATTTTAGACAAATTTATTGCACTAGTGTTATCATAGTAAATTGGAATGCTGGAATCACTTACTGAGTAGTCTTAGAGTTGATTTTTAATCTAAAGAACTTATGACCAGCTATTTGACGCTGAGACATACTCAACTTCAGTGGTTGATAAAGCTATTGTGTTTTGTTTTCTGCAAGACCAGTTTTTCAAAGCTTCTCCTAAGAACTAACATGCTCCACTTGTGCTTTTTCTTTCCATTTTATCTCCAATATAATCAGCATCACAATATGTTATAAGATCAAAATGCGAACCTTTTCTATACCAACAAGATATCTAAAAAAGCGTTTTACTGCTGTTAAATGAGTTTCTTTTGGTGTAGACTGAAATCGAGCGCATAATCCCACTGCAAATACTATATCAGGCCTACTAGCAGTTATGTAAAGCAAAGAGCCAATCATTCCTCGATATTGGTTTTTAGAAAACGATTTACCATTTTCGTCTTTCTCTAAAGAAGAGGATGGATGCATGGGAGTAGACATGATCCTCGATTCATTCATTTTGTATTTGACTAACAAATCTTTAATGTATTTTTCTTGACAAATAAAAATACCGTTTTCATATTGTTTAATTTGTAATCCAATGCTCATTTCAAATTCACTTTGCATAAGTTTTGAAAATCCTTATACAATTTTTCATTTGTCGATCTGAAAATGATATCATCAACGTATACTTGAACAATAAGTAAATCATTATTCTCTATTTTCTTAAATAATGTGGTGTCAATTTCTCCTCTTGAAAATCCATTTTTGATTAAGAATGAACTTAATCGTTCATACCAAGCTCTTGGTGCTTGTTTTAAACCATATAAAGCTTTGGTAAGTTTGAAAACATGATTTAGTTTTGATTGGTTTTCAAATCCTGGAGGCTGTTTCACATAGACTTGTTCACTTGAGAATCCATTCCAAAATGCATTTTTAACATCCATTTGAAACAATTTAATAAGCTTATGGGATGCATATGCAAGAGGTATACGAATAACTTCTAACCTTGCAACTAGAGCAAAAGTTTCATCGTAATCTATACCTTCTTGTTGATTGTATCCTTGAGCAACCAGTCTCGCTTTGTTTCTGATAACCTTTCCTTCTTCATCTAGTTTATTTTTGAAAACCATCGTGTACCAATGATTGTTTGATCTAGTGGATCAGGTACAAGTGTCCAGACTTTGTTTTTCTCAAACTGCAGAAATTTGTCCTTCATGGCATCTATCCAAGATTGATCAATTATGGCTTCCTTAATTGATTTTAGCTCAATCTGGGATATATTTCCATGTCGTTTTCGTCATTTTTTAATGATTTTCTTATTCAAATCCCATCAGCCGTGTCTCCAATGATTACAGTTTGAGGATGATCTTCAATTGTTCTCTAGATTTTTTTGTGGAAAATGAAATGGAGATTGTTTGTCAATCTCTATTTTCTGCAGTCTGTCTTGTTGCTGTGGATCAGTTTGAGTTTTGTCTTCTTTATCCTTTTCACTTATATCCAAGTCATCAAACTCATCAAATAATATGTGGATACTAATTTCTACAACATTAGTTCTTAGATTAAATACTCTATATCCTTTAGAATCAGTTGAGTAACCAAGAAAAATTGTTTTATCAAATTTGGCATCAAATTTTCCAATGATATCTTTTTTGGTCAAAATATAACAATAACAACCTAAAATATGAAAGAAAGAAATGTTTGGTTTTCTATTTTTCCAGATTTCATATGGGGTTTTGTTGATGATTTTTCTTATGGATACGCGGTTTAAGATATAACAAGATGTGTTTATGGCTTCAGCCCAAAAATACCTCTCAACATTAGACTCTTCCAAGATTGTTTTCGCCATTTCTTGTAATATTCTATTTTTCCGTTCAACAACTCCATTTTGTTGTGGGGTTCTTGCACATGATAGATTACAAGAAATACCAAGTTCATCAAAGAAGGTTTTAAAAGAAGCATTTATGAATTCTCCTCCATGATCATTTCTGTAAGATTACGAGAAATGATGTTGGATTCTTTTTCATTTTGTACTTTTTTGCAAAATATTTTAAATGCTTCAAATGCATCTTTTTGTTTTAAAAATAACACCCAAGTGAATCTTGAGAAATCGTCAACAATAACAAAACCATATTTCATTCCTCCTAGACTTGTTGTTTTAATTGGCCAAAAAATATCTATGTGAAGTAGTTAAAGAGTTCTGTTTGTGGTTACAAAATCATTCGAATGAAAATTGCCCTTGACTTGCATTCTTTTAGCACATGCTTCACATATTTTATCTTTATCAAAATTGAGTTTGGATAATCCTCCAACAAGATCAAATTTTAAGATTTTTGAAATTGTTTTCATACTAATATGTCCAGCTTTTTTATGCCATATCCCTTTATCTTTATTGATTGACATAAAACAGGATTCATCAAGTAGTTCTTCAAGATATAAAACATATAAATTATTCTTTCTATTTCAAGAAAATATAGTTTCTCCAGTTTCAGTTTTTCTGATTTCACATACCTTTTGTTTGAAAATAACTTCACATCCATTGTCACATAGCTGAATTATGTTTAAGATATTTTATTTTAAACCTTCAAGATATTGAACATCAGTTATCTGAGCAGAGCTTGTTTTACCAATAGTTCATTTACCTTTAATTTGTGCTTGGTTGTTGCTTCCAAAAGTAACGGATCCTCCATCCTTCTTGATGAATGTCATAAAATAGTTTTTATCTCTTGTAATGTGCCTTAAACAACCACTGTTCAAGAACCAAGGCTTTCTCTTTATATTTGGAAATCCAACCTGCATAAGATGTTATCTCAGCCTTAGGTACCCACTTTGTTTTGGATGTTTGAGAGTTGGGGTGGAAATAGGCTAGACCAAGCCAGGCTTTGAAATGCCTGAGCCTGGCCTACGAATTATTTTTTAGGCCTAAGCCTGGTCTACGGCCTATCGTAGGTTTTTTTTCGGCCTGGCCTGGCCTCTTTAAAAGTCTTACCTGACCTTTTTAAAAGTTTTGCCTGGCCTTGAAGCCTATTTAAAAGCCTTATTCACATTAAAATATTTAAATACTCAACTAACACCACATGATGCTCTCCACATACCAATATCAATGTGCATATCTATATATATTAAACAAATATTAATTTTTCTAACAATAATTTTTAAAAAATCTAAAACAAACATCTTTTAAACCTTAAAAAATAATTTTTGGTTTCAAATAATAGATTGTTTTTTCTTTTGAAACAAACGAACCTATTATTATCTCTTAAACAAATATGGAACGACTACTGAGTGATTGACTAATTAAATGACTACCAATTATGGAACTACCAAATATAGAATCGTTACCAAATATGGAACGACAACTAAATATGTAATGATTACTGAGTGATTTCCAAATTGATAGAATTTAAAATAAAAAATAATATTATTAATATAATAATAAAAAATAATATTAATAAATATTAAAGTATATATAGGCCGGCCTAGGCCTAAATATGCATTTTTATAAGCCTGAGCCTGACCTTTTAAATAAATAGACCTTAAAAACAACCTGAGCCTAGCCTTTTTATTAAATAGGCCATACCAGGCCATACCATAAGTAGGTCATGCCATAGGCCCCTGACGGACGGCCTAGCCTGTTCCAATCCCTACTTGAGAGTTAGTTTTGAAATTTCCTTTTTTATTCAGATCGCACATCGTTTTTTCATGACCGGTTTTGAAACTAACTGAACATTTAATTGTTGATTTTGGATTTGATTTGATACTCTGGGTTTCAAAATATTTTAAACTTGATTTTGAAGTGGTTCCAGATTGTTCTCTTTTCCCCAGATTTTCTGGAAAAGGTTCAACTTTCGTTTTGGAACTTTCTCCGTTTTGAGAGCAGCCTAGCGAATGTTCACCTTTTTAGTGCAAATTGTTTTTTACCTTCTTGTTTTTCAAATTTTGTTTATGTGTTTCTTTTAATTCTTGAATGATTTTTTTGAGAACATTATTCCTATCTTGACTTTTTTCTCTTTCTTCATGAAATTGTTCTTTCGAGAAATTGCATTTTTGAATTAGAAGATTTGAATCATTTAACAAGGTATCAAATTCTGTTTTTTCCATCAAGCATAGGTTAGCTTCCTCACCTTCTTTAGTTTCTGATTCTTCTGAATCATCCCATGTTGCCATCATTGATTTCATTTTGAAAGGAAATCTCTTTGGTGGATTCTTGTTTAAGGGACACTCTACTTTGTAATGCCCTAATTTATTATATCCGAAGCATGTGACTTTGCTTTTGTCAACTTTTGTTTTGGAATTTTTGTTTTGAAATCCCTTTTTGGTTTGATCTCTTCTTCTCAGCATTCTCTGTATTCTTCTGGTGAGGAGAGCAATTTCATCAGCATCCTCTTGTTCAATCTCTTTTGGTTCTTCCTCTATTTGTACTGTGATGTTTTCTTGAGATGCCTTTAGTGCTATTGCCTTTCCCTTCTTACATTTCGAACAGTTCAAATTTCCTTATGCCAATGTTTGTTCTTGTTTATTTGACATGGCTTGTTCCTGCATGATGAGTTTGAAATGTATCCCATACTTCTTTTATAGTTGTGCATTCATCTACTCTTTCACTCTCTTCCCTGCTTAAGGCACATGATAAGAATAATTGAGCTTTAGAGTTTAGTAGTACCTTAGTTTTATCATCAGTTGTCCAGTCTGCTTCTTTCTTCGCAACCGAGGTTGAGTCATCTTGGTCAACTCTTGGTATGAAATCTCTATCTATAATGATGCGCTACATCCCTATTTAGTGAGATTTTAGAAACAGCTGCATCTTATTCTTCCAAAAATAGTAATCAAATCCATCAAAGAATAATGGTCTCATTGAAGATTGTAAGACCCGTAGTTTTAAATCCTAAGTTATACAATTTTAGGGTATTTTGTGTTAAATTGCTTAGGCTTTTAACCCAGTTTTCGGTATTTAGGTCGAAAATATACTTTTGGAAATTGGACTAAAATTATTTGTCGAAGAATAATTTATTTGGGTTTCGAAGAATTTAATACTGAGCGGTTTTGTTCAAAATATCTCGAGTTGCTGAATATTGTATTTGACAATTGAATTGCGACGAGAGTAGATATTTTTATCAAAATATTTGGAGATGTGAGTGAAGTGATGGATGTGAGAGTTGTTAGATATTTATTGGTTTAGTTTCAATTATAATATATATATATATATACAAATATATGAATATATATATTATAATTAATAGATATATATATATATATGAATAGTAAGTAATATATATATATATATATATATATATATATATATATGTATGTATACATATAAGCTAGAGAAGGAATGGAAAGAAGGAAAAAAGAAAACGTAAACGTTAACAGAGGAAGTTAGCACGCCGCCCATCGTCCTTCCTCCTTCTTCCTTCTTGTTTTCTTTCTTTGCTTTCTTTTGCTCAAGAATAGAAACCCAGGGCTTAGTGGGGAAGAAAGCAAGGATTTCTCAGCTGCATACTTCCTCGTTGTTTCGAAAACGAAGAAAAACGGTATTAGGGATTTCAAAACCGTCAAACACAAACCTCCCCGTTTCATCTAGATCTAAGCTTCGTTTCGCGAAGAGATAGAAGGGAAAGTTGTTCACTGCTACGCTACGGTGCTAGGGGACCAACTTTGGAAGCGAGGTTGCGAGCGGAGATTTTACCGGATTTACTCGCGGTACCGTAATCGCACGTTAAAGCTAACGTGAAGGTAAGGGCTCCTTCCAAACTTTTAGTTTGCATTTAGGGCCTTATCTGTGGTTGTGTGGAAAATAATTTTGTTAGGGTTGGAGTATTGATATGGGGAAAAATGTATCTAATGCTTTATGGGTAAAATCTTAGAGTTAGGTTTTGGTTATATTGATGAATGTTTCGTGGAAAATGAATTTAAACTCATTTATGTATGATTTTGAGTAAATGAAACTTGTGTGTTTGAGTGATGGATTGTGTTGATTTGTGTCGTCGTATTCGACGTGTTCATAATTGATAATTATAGAATTTGAGATGTGTTTTGTGTGGTTTGTGTGGAAGAATGATTTGGTGTGAATTATGGATTGAATGTGAAAGTATGTTTGAGTTAGTTTTGTGTGGAATTTGAAAACCATTAAGTTAAATGAGTATTAAGAATGGGGAATCTCTTAATGTATTGTTTACTTAATGTTTGTTTTGGAAAATCGTTTAAGTTAAATGAGAATTAAGAATGGGGAATCTCTTAATGTCTCGTTTACTTAATGTTGTTTTGAAAATCGTTTAAGATAACTGGGCGTTAAGAATGGGGAATCTCTTAATGTCTGGGTCACTTAAGGTTGTTTTGAAAATCGTCTAAGTTAACTGGGCGTTAAGAATGGGGAATCTCTTAATGTCTTGGTTACTTAATGTTTGTTTTGGAAAATCGTTTAAGTTAAAAGAGTATTAAGAATGGGGAATCTCTTAATATTTCTGTTTGCGTAATGCTTTGTTTAGAAAATCATTAAGTTAAATGAGTATTAAGAATGGGGAATCTCTTAATATCTACGTTTACTTAATGTCGTCGTGAAAATGATTTTGTGGAGAAATGAATTGTTGTGTTTTGGCTTGAATTGTGTAATAAATTTGTGAATACGTTTGAGTTCGTTCTGTGTGGAATTTGAAAACCATTGTTTACTTAATGTGTGTTGTTTGTGAAAATCGTTTAAGTTAAATGAGTATTAAGAATGGGGAACCTCTTAATGTCTCGTTTACTTAATGTTTGTTTTGAAAATCGTTAAGTTAAATGAGTATTAAGAATGTGGAGTCTCTTAATGTCTCGTTTACTTAATGTTTGTTTTGGAAAAATCGTTTAAGTTAACTGGGCATTAAGAATGGGGAATCTCTTAATGTTTTGGTTACTTATTGTTTTGTTGTGGAAAATCGTTTAAGTCAAAAGTATATTAAGAATGGGGAATCTCTTAATATGTATGTTTGCTTAATGTTTTGGTGTGAAAATCGGTTAAGTAAATGAGTATTAAAAATGGGGAATCTTTTAATATCTGCATTTACTTTACGATCGTTGTGGATGGAGTCAGTGTATGCTCATGCATTTCATTTTGGTAAATTATGCTGCCCCGTGATAGGTGGCACCTCGGTAAACAGTACTGACCCGTGATAGGTGGTACGTTTACGATTTACGTTTGGAAAGTTGTGTTGACCCGTGATAGGTGGCACCTCGGTAAACAGTACTGACCCGTGATAGGTGGTACGTTTACGACTTATGTTTCTTGGTGAATTGTGTTTGTCCATGAGAGACTGCACAGGTGTTTTTCCGTGAGAGACTACGCCCTGGTAAATTGTGTTTGTCCGTCAGAGACTATGCCCTGGTGAATTGTGTTTGTCCGTCAGAGACTGCACAGGTGTTTGTCCGTGAGAGACTACACCCTGGTAAATTGTGAATTGTTGGTTCATCTTGTCCGTGTGGGAATTGTGTTATAAGTGTTAAGTGTTATGTTTTGGAATTTAGTGATAGCATGTTTGATTGCAATACTATTTCGAAACTCATGATGTTGTAGTAATTGTGTTATAAGTGTTAAGTGTTATGTTTTGGAATTTGGTGATAGCATGTTTGATTGCAATACTATTTCGAAACTCATGATGTTGTAGTAATTGTGTTATAAGTGTTAAGTGTTATGTTTTGGAATTTGGTGATAGCATGTTTGATTGCAATACTATTTCGAAACTCATGATGTTGTAGTAATTGTGTTATAAGTGCTAAGTGTTAAGATTTGGGATTATGTATGAATGTGATTGAGTGTAAAACTATTTTGAAACTAAAGTTGTTGTGGTGATTGTGTTATAATTGCCAAGTGTGGATGTTTGGGAATTGTGTGATCGCGTGTTTGACAGCAAAACCATTTCGAAACTTAAGATGTTGTGGTAATTGTGTTATAATCGCTAAGTGTTCTGTTTTGGAGTTGGGTGTAAATGTGATTGATTGCAAAACTGTTTCGAAACTCAAGATGTCGTGGTGATTGCGCTATAATTGCTAAGTTTGATTGTTTGGATTTGTGGGTAAGTGTTGATTGATTTCGAAACCCTTTGAAAAGCTGAAAAATGCTAAATTTTGCTGTTTTTTTGTTGCTGTCTGATGTGTATTCGAATACAGCAAGCTGTATTCGAATACAGACATGTTGTTTCGCCACTGACTTACTGTGTAGTCGAATACAGACATGCTATTTTGCCACTGACTTACTGTGTAGTCGAATACAGACTGTTGTAGTCGAATACAGACATGTTGTTTTGCTGCTGAATGCTGAAATAGCCTTGTATTCGAATACAAAGATGCTGTATTCGAATACAGCAGTGCTGTTTTGTTAAAAACTTCATTTTTCAACTTTGTTTATGCATGGTTGGCATATAGTAACCCTTTTAAGGTGTATGCTAAGTTGAAATGTTATTTTGTGCATTTAAAAACTTAAATGTTTGTGTTAACTGTTAATTTCGGTTGGTGACCCTTTACAACTATTGTGGAAATCTGGGCTTTGCCCTCAGATGAGAGCCAGGATGATCTTACCGGTTTGTACCCTACGGATGGGAATTTAGATGGGAATGCTTGATTGGAGCTACGTTAGGAGGATCTCACGGGGCGCGTGGAGATCACTCAGGGTGTTTAGTTGTTTTGTAAAATGATCAGACTAGGTTGACACAGAGGGAACATATGTCTTTCTTTTGGGTTGCTTTTATTTTTAAACTGGAAGACTGTACCACTTTTGTTATGTAAACATTTTGGATTCATATTTTGAGAACTTTTTCCGCTGCTTGTAAATTATAATGACTTAATTATTTATCCAAAGGTGTTACCTTATTTATTTCTCTGGTTTATTTTAATTTCTTTTGAAAAAAAATACACCTTCGCTTTGAAAAACGGGGTGTTACAAAGATCCTCCTATAACAATGTATTTGGCTTTTGACATATTTTCTTCTAGATATTTTCTCTAGCACTTGTTAGGTGTTGTTAAATCTTTTCTAGAGATCGAGATCCGATGCCAATTGAAGTAACAATGTCGATTTACAAGGAAGGGGGGTTTGACTAGTAAATGTACCTATTTAAAAATTCTTGAAGAAACCTCAAGATTTAACTCAAGAATGATCTTGGTTAGGAAAACAAAAAACGAAGAACGTTATTGGTTTTTACCAGAAAACAAAGAACGTTCTTGGTTAGCTTAAAAAACAGAAATTCAGTTTATATTTTATCTCAATTAATCAATTAAGCTTAATAAATAAAGAGATAAAAGAAGGAATAAGACACACAGATATATCCTGGTTCACCCAACTCGGGCTACGACCAGTCCTCAAAACTGTGAGATTTTCCACTAAGTGTTGGAAACAAAGAACCTTCTTGGTTTTACAACACCTAGTTTAGATCAACCTTGATCTGTTACAAGCTCTACTTCTTTCCACCCAGAAAGTAAATTAATCACTTATCGATCTTGATAGGATTCGTTACAATCTATTCAAACTATACTTAAACTTTTATAATTTCAGTTTTACGTTAATGATAAGATTGTTTTGATAGAATCTAAGATGTCTCAACTTTGGTTTGAGATTCAATTCCTTACTAAGAATTCAGTAGTAATAACACAGTAAGATAGAAAAGTTCAGAACTGATTCTTCTTTGTGAAAATGAGAATTTCAAGTTTGTGAATGTGAATGATTTATGAGACTTTGATAGAACTTGAACATCTGCCTTTATCCTTGATATTAGCCTTCCTTTTATAGGTGTTAGGAGCATTTAATAATGGTCAAAAGAGCTGTTGATAGTGCAATGACAGTTTTGACCAAAACAACTATATGAAATTAAAAATAATTCAGCCTTAGATAATTTTGAAACTGTTTTGACTGATGTTGTTACAACTTTACTTAATCTATTTGCCTTCGAGTTTAAAGTTATTTGAGACTTGTCACTCAATTATTGATGTTACAGCTTCCATTTAGAGCCTTGAATTTGTCCAAAACAGTTTGTTGAATGATTATAAACCTCTGCAGAAGTAAAAGGATCACTGTTGAAATTCTGCAGAAACGGAGATTGATTATCAATCTGGTTCTGGAAGTTTGAACTTTCTTGAGATTGATGATCAATCTGGAGGTTCTGTTTGATTGTTCTGGATGTCTTTTGGGTGTCTCTTTTACATATCAAGATTGATTGATTTTTCTTTGACAGTTTTGCTGAAGGTGTTCCAAACTGGTTCAACTACCTTGATTTGTTACCTTGTTTCTTAATGATTTGAAAGCCTTCTTTGATTGAGATGAGACCTATTTGTTCCTTGCCATGTACTGATGAACTTAGTATAATATTCAGAGGCAAAAGATTCGTCAAAATGGTGGATTTTGATTGGTCAGGAAGCTGTGACAGTCAGTCTTGAATCTGGAGATCATTCTCCATTTTGTCTAGAATGTTCTTGTTTCTTTGTCTGTTCAGTTTTTAACTATTTTCTTTGCTTTGCTTGATTCCTATATTTGAATTAACTCACTCAAAAGCACTAGTTAAATTAACTTAACATTTTAGAATCATAATTAATATTCTTAATTAACCTTTGTTTATTTTCAACAAAACTTTAATTTGAGAGTTTGTTTTAACAAATGTAACACGACACAACAAATCAATTAAACACATCACAGTCAACAACTCAAATATGAAGAAAATATAATGATCAATCATTATCGTTTATAGATAAAAATAATAATGTAAATTTAGTCAACAAGAACTTACTGGATTTAGTTGAATCAATTAATACATATATCATATACGTACGTTTTCAAATTCAACTAACTTCTCAAACAATATTCTACTAGTTTTACTCTCTTAAAAAATGTTTAAATTGTAACAACGGTTACTCTACTGGTTTTACAAAAGATAGGCATATAGAGAAACATTTAAAATATTTCACACCTTCAAGAATTACATACAAAAACACATATAACAATTCAATGAAATGCATCTATTCATTTTAAGCAAGTTACTTAGAAGATTAATTCACCAAAAAATGCAAATGAGTAGTGTTTCTTGAAGGTTTCAACGAGAGGAATCCAAAAGCGATGCTAGTTTTCTTATACAACAAACATGGATATCATAATCGGCGTAAAATATTTCAATCAAAGAAAAAGATGCAGTTATTTCTAATAAAACGAGGTCACGGTTGATAAAATTGATTCAAAAAATGAACTTCAGCAACCGATTTTGTGTGGGATAGAAGTTGTGATCGATTCAAATGACAACGAATTGGTGGGATGAATTTGAGAAAAAACTGAGATGAATTATGATTAATTTTTATGTTCATATGTCAACAAATGGATTATGTTTTTTTTTTTTATAATTATAGATTGATGGGTGCAGATAAGAAATTTATATGTGCAAGAGCAAAACAAGACCAAAAATGGTGGAGTCCATTCTAAGACTGAAATGAGGTGTAATGAGCAACTCACAAGTGTATGGATAAAAAAGTATTTTACTCTGCGCCCCCACACCTAAACCTGTCACCTCCTCGATCAACGTAAAAATACAATTTTGTCATTTTATTAAACCTTTAATTTTTTTTTACCACTCATTCTTTCATCCCCCTCTTTTGAAACTTAAAATAATTTACCATCACTTTCGAATATTTTAAAATTTTTAAAAGAAAAAAGTATGTGACATTGGGATTTTTCATTCCTTAAGTCCTTCTTTTGAATATTTCTCACTTTGAACTCTAAGATTAATTTGGAATTTTGAGTTAGAATTTTTTTTTTAATGATTTTTCGATTTTCTTCTTATTCAACCTTGAGTATCTATTTATAGATAATATTGAGGTTTCAATTTAGTTCTTGTTTAATTATGTATAATATCTTCATTACTAACTTGACCAACAATGATCTTATTCAAAAAAATAATAAACAAGATATTTTTTTTTATAATATGTCCATATTAAGAAACGTCTTATTACAAGATAATGTTAATAGATATAATAGCTAAACAATTAAGTTCTCTAATATATTTAATACATTCCAAATTTAATAAAAACATATTCAAATAAATATTGCGTTTCGTTTTTACGAATTATCGATAATTATCATAAACATATTTGAAAATTATTCTATTATAGTTTAATGATAATCTAACTTATTAATTAGTTAGCAAACAAAATAGAATCAAGTTAATAAATTATACTAGGTCTAGTATATTGTATATATTTTTCCATATATATCCTTAACTTTTTTTTAAATAAATTTAATCAAAAAACATACATTCTTAGATTAAACATTTCAAAGCCTTTAT
>JBBPBR010000001.1:13991364-14001411 GCA_037974775.1 Cicer pinnatifidum
TGCATAATTAAATTTTGATAACATAACCATACATGGATGATTGTGATTAAAAGAAAAAAGTCATATGATTTTTTAAGTAATCTTGTGTCAGTTAAATAAATGTTAATTATGATAATCTATGTAAGGTTATATAGTTAAGATTTAACCTTCTAATACTATCATTTAAAAACTCTTCTCATTTGACATGGTCATTTCAAACAACAATATCATATTAAATATTATTTTTACCAAAAATAATTTTACTATAAACCATGTTATATTCCCAATGAATTAAATATTATTAATTTTATTTCTAATATGCTGCTTTTACAAAATAAGAAATTGAATATGACACAATTTATGGGTGAAAATATAATTCCAATGCATTTTCTAAGCTTATAAATGGAGATTGTTTTTCAACTTAAATTGTCAAATCAAATTTAGTGTATACTAAGAGAAAAACAATTTTTACTTTTGAGAAGAGAATTATGGCAAAGAGTGATATGAAAAATATTGTCATAATTATGACATTGAGTATGGTGGTTTTTGCAAAAGCTGATAATTTAACTCCCACCGGTAAAATCCTTTGCTTTGGAAAGTGTGCTTTGAAATGTAGAAATTTAAGTTCGAATCGTCCATTACATGCAGCTTGTGTTGCTGGTTGTGAAGTAGCAAAATGCCATAAGACATTATCTAAAGATGCATATGATTGTACTGCTAGCTGTGTTTACTCGAAGTCCAATATAGTTAATATTGGTAAGATTAAACTTTATCTCTTTTTTTATTATTTCTTTTTTGAAACACATCTTATAAACTTATTAATTCAAGATTTAAATATATTTTATTTTCGGTAGATATAGTTCGTCTATGTTTTATCCCTATAAATTTTTTTCAATAGTTTAGACATCCATCAATTCCATATATTTTAAAATCAAAATTAGAATTTGCAACATAGAATTTTAAATGGAGAGATGTTTTTGTGGAAGTTGAATGATTTTTATTTTTAATTAATTAATTTAATGTGATCCATGTTGCAAGTATTAATTAAATAATATTAAGATATTGATTTAGGTGACAATGAGCACCATGTCCTTAACGTTACAAGAATTTAATTGAATATTTGTTTGTTTGGTAAAAAAAAAGGGAAGCCTTTTTAAAACTTACAATAGGTGAAGGACCAAACATTTGAGATATTTTTGGAGCAACTTATATATTATATATTTTGTAAGGTCAAAAAAATGTAATTAGTTATTAATTAAATTAATTTTTCTTACGTAATTTTGATATTTTATTTTTTCAGATGAACGTGGTCTTAATATCATCATGAATTTGTGCTTGGAAACTTGCAAGAACAAATAATATATGTTTACTAGTAACAGCCGAAAATTCAAAATATTAATGAAGTGATAAATTGAGTTCATTAAATGTTGTAAAATTATAAACTTGTACCGAATGCCTTGTTTTCATGAATCCTTTGGATTGGTAGATTGGCTTGGTTAGTTATAAGGTGAAACATAGTTATAGTGAGGCTAAACATTTCTCAAACAAGCTAGTCGTATAGTGGAGTGTTTAGCTTATTCGAGCTACCTCATCTTTCTTCTTTTATTAAAACTTTTATCAGATATTTGTGATTGTAGAGTGTTTACCATCCCTTGTTTTGTTCAATAGCTTGGGTTGTAATTTATTTCATCATTTATTAAATAATGCAATGTCATCATACTTTAAAATAAATATTTGTTGTAGTCATTTCCACTATTTATTTGTTTATACAATTCCAATTTATTTGTGTTGATATTTCTAATAATAGTAATTAATATTAAAGACAAAATAAATAAATAATATTACTATACTCCACAACAAGTTTTGTAAAATATTTCAACAAGTTGATTTTGATTATCAACAAAGATTAATTCAATATCTTTCTTATTGATAACTTACTGAGTAGTCTTAGAGTTGATTTTTAATCTAAAGAACTTATGAGTAGCTATTTGACGCTGAGACATACTTAACTTCAGTGGTTGATAAAGCTATTGTGTTTTGTTTTCTGCAAGACCAGTTTTTCAAAGCTTCTCCTAAGAACTGACATGCTCCACTTGAGCTTTTTCTTTCCATTTTATCTCCAGCATAATCAGCATCACAATACGCTATAAGATCAAAATGCGAACCTTTTCTATACCAAAGACCAATATTAGTGGTTCCAACAAGATATTTAAAAAAGCGTTTTACTGCTTAAATGAGTTTCTTTTGGTGCTGACTGAAATCGAGCGCAATACCTACTACAAATACTATATCAGGCCTACTAGTAGTTAAGTAAAGCAAAGAGCCAATCATTCCTCGATATTCTTTTTTAGAAAAAGATTTACCATTTTCGTCTTTCTCTAAAGAAGAGGATGGATGCATGGGAGTAGACATGATCCTCGATTCATTCATTTTCTATTTGACTAACTAATCTTTAATGTATTTCTCTTGACAAATAAAAATACCGTTTTCATATTGTTTAATTTGTAATCCAAGAAAATACCTTAATTCTCCCATCATGCTCATTTCAAATTCACTTTGCATAAGTTTTGAAAATCCTTCACACAAATTTTTATTTGTCGATCTGAAAATGATATCATCAACGTATACTTGAACAATAAGTAAATCATTATTCTTTGTTTTCTTAAATAATGTGGTGTCAATTTTTCCTCTTGAAAATCCATTTTTGATTAAGAATGAACCTAATCGTTCATACCAAGCTCTTGGTGCTAGTTTTAAACCATATAAAGCTTTGGTAAGTTTGAAAACATGATTTAGTTTTGATTGGTTTTCAAATCCTGGAGGCTGTTTCACGTAGACTTGTTCATTTAAGAATCCATTCCAAAATGCATTTTTAACATGCATTTGAAACAATTTTATAAGCTTATGGGCCTATGGGATGCATATGCAAGAAGTATACGAATAACTTCTAACCTTGCAACTGGAGCAAAAGTTTCATCGTAATCTATACCTTCTTGTTGATTGTATCCTTGAGCAACCAGTCTCGCTTTGTTTCTGATAACCTTTCCTTCTTCATCTAGTTTATTTTTTAAAAGCCATCGTGTACCAATGATTGTTTGATCTAGTGGATCAGGTACCAGTGTCCAGACTTTGTTTTTCTCGAACTGCAGAAATTTGTCCTTCATGGCATCTATCCAAGATTGATCAATTATGGCTTCCTTAATTAATTTTAACTCAATCTGGGATATATTGCCATGTCGTTTTCGTCATTTTTTAATGATTTTCTTATTCTAATCCCATCAGCCGTGTCTCCAATGATTACAGTTTGAGGATGATCTTCAATTGTTCTCTAGATTTTTTTGTGGAGAATGAAATGGAGATTGTTTGTCAATCTCTGTTTTCTGCAGTCTGTCTTGTTGCTGTGGATCAGTTTGAGTTTTGTCTTCTTTATCCTTTTCACTTATATCCAAGTCATCAAACTCATCATATAATATGTGCATACTAATTTCTACAACATTAGTTCTTAGATTAAATACTCTATATCCTTTAGAATCAGTTGAGTAACCAAGAAAAATTGCTTTATCAAATTTGGCATCAAATTTTCCAATGATATCTTTTTTGTTCAAAATATAACAATAACAACCTAAAATATGAAAGAAAGAAATGTTTGGTTTTCTATTTTTCCAGATTTCATATGGGGTTTTGTTGATGATTTTTCTTATGGATACGCGGTTTAAGATATAACAAGATGTGTTTATGGCTTCAGCCCAAAAATACCTCTCAACATTAGACTCTTCCAAGATTGTTTTCGCCATTTCTTGTAATATTCTATTTTTCCGTTCAACAACTCCATTTTGTTGTGGAGTTCTTGCACATGATAGATTACGAGAAATACCAAGTTCATCAAAGAAGGTTTTAAAAGAAGCATTTATGAATTCTCCTCCATGATCATTTCTTACAGAAATGATGTTGGATTCTTTTTCATTTTGTACTTTTTTGCAAAATATATTTTAAATGCTTCAAATGCATCTTTTTGTTTTAAAAATAACACCCAAGTGAATCTTGAGAAATCGTCAACAATAACAAAACTATAGTTCATTCCTCCTAGACTGGTTGTTTTAATTGGCCAAAAAATATCTATATGAAGTAGTTAAAGAGTTCTGTTTGTGGTTACAAAATCTTTCGAATGAAAATTGCCCTTGACTTGCATTCTTTTTGCACATGCTTCACATATTTTATCTTTATCAAAATTGAGTTTGGATAATCCTCCAACAAGATCAAATTTTAAGATTTTTGAAATTGTTTTCATACTAATATGTCCAGCTTTTTTATGCCATATCCCTTTATCTTTATTGATTGACATAAAACAGGATTCATCAGGTAGTTCTTCAAGATATAAAACATATAAATTATTCTTTCTATTTCAAGAAAATAAAGTTTCTCCAGTTTCAGTTTTCTGATTTCACATACCTTTTGTTTGAAAATAACTTCACATCCATTGTCACATAGCTGAATTATGTTTAAGATATTTTATTTTTTCACATCAGTTATCTGAGAAAAGTTTGTTTTACCAATAGTTCATTTACCTTTAATTTGTGCTTGGTTGTTGTTTCCTAAAGTAACCGATCCTCTATCCTTCTTGATGAATGTCATAAAACAGTTTTTATCTCCTATAATGTGCCTTAAACAACCACTGTTCAAGAACCAAGGCTTTCTCTTTATATTTGGAAATCCAACCTGCATAAGATGTTATCTCAGCCTTAGGTACCCATTTTGTTTTGGATGTTTGAGAGTTGGGGTGGAAATAGGCTAGACCAGGCCAGACTTTGAAATGCCTGAGCCTGGCCTACGAATTATTTTTTAGGCCTAAGCCTGGTCTACGGCCTATCATAGGTTTTTTTCGGACTGGCCTGTCCTCTTTAAAAGTCTTACCTGACCTTTTTAAAAGTTTTGCCTGGCCTGAAAGCCTATTTAAAAGCCTTATTCACATTAAAATATTTAAATACTCAACTAATACCACATGATGCTCTCAACATACAAATATCAATGTGCATATCTATATATATTAAACAAATACTAATTTTTCTAACAAAATAATTTTTAAAAAATCTAAAACAAACATCTTTTAAACCCTAAAAAATAATTTTTGGTTTCAAATAATAGATTTTTTTTTCTTTTGAAACAAACGAACCTATTATTATCTCTTAAACAAATATGGAACGACTACTGAGTGATTGACTAATTAAATGACTACCAATTATGGAACTACCAAATATAGAATCGTTACCAAATATGGAACGACAACTGAATATGTAATGATTACTGAGTGATTTTCAAATTGATAGAATTTAAAATAAAAAATAATATTGTTAATATAATAATAAAAAATAATATTAATAAATATTAAAGTATATATAGGCCGGCCTAGGCCTAAATATGCATTTTTATAAGCCTGAGCCTGACCTTTTAAATAAATAGGCCTTAAAAACAACCTGAGCCTAGCCTTTTTATTAAATAGGCCATACCAGGCCATACCATAAGTAGCTCATGCCATAGGCCCCTGACGGACGGCCTAGCCTGTTCCAAACCCTACTTGAGAGTTAGTTTTGAAATTTCCTTTTTTATTCAAATCGCACATCGTTTTTTCATGACCGGTTTTGAAACTAACTGAACATTTAATTGTTGATTTTGGATTTCAATTGATACTTTGGGTTTCAAAATATTTTAAACTTGATTTTGAAGTGGTTCCAGATCGTTCCCTTTTCCCCAGATTTTCTAGAAAAGGTTCAACTTTCGTTTTGGAACTTTCTCCGTTTTGAGAGCAGCTTAGCGAATGTTCACCTTTTTAGTGCAAATTGTTTTTGACCTTCTTGTTTTTCAAATTTTGTTTATGTGTTTCTTTTAATTCTTGAATGATTTTTTTGAGAACATTATTCCTATCTTGACTTTTTTCTCTTTCTTCATGAAATTGTTCTTTCGAGAAACTACATTTTTGAATAAGAAGATTTGAATCATTTAACAAGGTATCAAATTATTTTCTCATTCTGTTTTTTCCATCAAGCATAGGTTAGCTTCCTCACCTTCTTTAGTTTCTGATTCTTCTAAATCATCCCATGTTGCCATCATTGATTTCATTTTAAAAGGAAATCTCTTTGGTGGATTCTTGTTTAAGGGACACTCTGCTTTGTAATGCCCTAATTTATTATATCCGAAGCATGTGACTTTGCTTATGTCAACTTTTGTTTTGGAATTTTTGTTTTGAAATCCCTTTTTGATTTGATCTCTTCTTCTCAGCATTCTCTGTATTCTTCGGGTGAGGAGAGCAACTTCATCAGCATCCTTTTGTTCATTCTCTTTTGGTTCTTCCTCTATTTGTACTATGATGTTTTCTTGAGATGCCTTTAGTGCTATTGCCTTTCCCTTCTTAATTGGTTTGTCTTCTTGTAGCAGTACTTCATGTGCTCTTAATGTTCCAATTAATTCTTCTAGGGGAAGTGATTTAAGATTCTTGGCTTGGCATATAGCTGTTATCATTGGTCTCCATATGATTGGAAGATATCTCATGATTTTTCTTACTCTTTCTTGAACTGTGTAAGCTTTGCCAAGAGAACACATTTAATTTACTATTGTTATAAACCTTGAGTACATTTCATCAATAGTTTCTCCTTCTTGCATTTCGAACAGTTCAAATTTCCTTATGCCAATGTCTGTTCTTGTTTATTTGACATGGCTTGTTCCTGCATGATGAGTTTGAAATGTATCCCATACTTCTTTTATAGTTGTGCATTCATCTACTCTTTCACTCTCTTCCCTGCTTAAGGCACATGATAAGAATAATTGAGCTTTAGAGTTTAGTAGTACCTTAGTTTTATCATCAGTTGTCCAGTCTACTTCTTTCTTCGCAGCTGAGGTTGAGTCATCTTGATCAACTCTTGGTATGAAATCTCTATCTATAATGATGTACCACATCCATATTTATTGAGATTTTAGAAACAGCTGCATCTTATTCTTCCAAAAATAGTAATCAGATCCATCAAAGAATAATGGTCTCATTGAAGATCCTCCCTTAACAATGTATTTGGCTTTTGACATATTTTCTTCTAGATCTTTTCTCTAGCACTTGTTAGGTGTTGTTAAATCTTTTCTAGAAACCGAGATCTGATGCCAATTGAAGTAACAATGTCGATTTACAAGGAAGGGGGGGTTTGAATTGAAAATGTACCAATTTAAAAATTCTTGAAGAAATCTCAAGATTTAACTCAAGAATGATCTTGGTTAGGAAAACAAAAAACGAAGAACGTTATTGGTTTTTAACAAAAAACGGAGAACGTTCTTGGTTAGCTTAAAAAACAGAAATTCAGTTTATGTTTTATCTCAATTAATCAATTAAGCTTAATAAATAAAGAGATAAAAGAAGGAATAAGACACACATATATATCCTGGTTCACCCAACTCGGGCTACGTCCAGTCCTCACAACTGTGAGATTTTCCACTAAGTGTTGGAAACAAAGAACCTTCTTGGTTTTACAACACCTAGTTTAGATCAACCTTGATCTGTTACAAGCTCTATTTCTTTCCACCCAGAAAGTAAATTCATCACTTATCGATCTTGATAGGATTCATTACAATCTATTCAAACTATACTTTAACTTTTATAATTTCAGTTTTACGTTAATGATAAGATTGTTTTGATAGAATCTAAGATGTCTCAACTTTGGTTTGAGATTCAATTCCTTACTAAGAATTCAGTAGTAATAACACAGTAAGATAGAAAAGTTCAGAACTGATTCTTCTTTGTGAAAATGAGAATTTCAAGTTTGTGAATGTGAATGATTTATGAGACTTTGATACCACTTGAACATCTGCCTTTATCATTGATATTAGCCTTCCTTTTATTGGTGTTTATGAGCATTTAATAATGGTCAAAAGAGCTGTTGATAGTGCTATGACAATTTTGACCAAAACAAATATATAAAATTAAAAATAATCCAGCCTTTGACAATTTTGAAACTGTTTTGACTGATGCTGTTACAACTTTACTTAATCTATTTGCCTTCGAGTTTAAAGTTCTTTGAGACTTGTCACTCAATTATTGATGTTACAGCTTCCATTTAGAGCCTTGAATTTGTCCAAAACAGTTTGTTGAATGATTATAAACCTCTGCAGAAGTAAAAGGATCACAGTTGAAATTCTGCAGAAACGGAGATTGATTATCAATCTGGTTCTGAAAATTTGAACTTTCTTGAGATTTATGATCAATCTGGAGGTTCTGTTTGATTGTTCTGGATGTCTTTTAGGTGTCTCTTTTACATATCAAGATTGATTGATTTTTCTTTGGCAGTTTTGCGGAAGGTGTTCCAAACTGGTTCAACTAGCTTCATTTGTTACCTTGTTTCTTAATGATTTGAAAGCCTTCTTTGATTGAGATGAGACCTATTTGTTCCTTGCCATGTACTGATGAACTTAGTATAAAATTCAGAGGCAAAAGATTCGTCAAAATGGTGGAGTTTGATTGGTCAAGAAGTTGTGACACTCAGTCTTGAATCTGGAGATCATTCTCCATTTTGTCTAGAATGTTCTTGTTTCTTTGTCTGTTCAGTTTTTAACTATTTTCTTTGCTTTGCTTGATTCCTATATTTGAATTAACTCACTCAAAAGCACTAGTTAAATTAACATAACATTTTAGAATCATAATTAATATTCTTAATTAACCTTTGTTAATTTTCAACAAAACTTTAATTTGAGAGTTTGTTTTAACAAATGTAACACGACACAACAAATCAATTAAACACATCACAGTCAACAACTCAAATATGAAGAAAATATAATGATAAATCATTATCTTTTATAGATAAAAATAATAATGTAAATTTAGTCAACAAGAACTTACTGGATTTAGTTGAATCAATTAACACATATATCATATACGTACGTTTTCAAATTCAACTAACTTCTCAAACAATATTCTACTAGTTTTACTCTCTTAAAAAATGTTTAAATTGTAACAACGGTTACTCTACTGGTTTTACAAAAGATAGGCATATAGAGAAACATTTAAAATATTTCACACCTTCAAGAATTACATACAAAAACACATATAACAATTCAATGAAATGCATCTATTCATTTTAAGCAAGTTACTTAGAAGATTAATTCACCAAAAAATGCAAATGAGTAGTGTTTCTTGAAGGTTTCAACGAGAAGAATTCAAAAGCGATGCTAGTTTTTTTATACAACAAACATGGATATCATAATCGGCGTAAAATAGTTCAAACAAAGAAAAAGATGCAGTTATTTCTAATAAAACGAGGTCACGGTTGATAAAATTGATTCAAAAAATGAACTTCAGCAACCGATTTTGTGTGGGATAGAAGTTGTGATCGATTCAAATGACTACGAATTGGTGGGATGAATTTGAGAAAAAACTAAGATGAATTATGATTAATTTTTATGTTCATATGTCAACAAATGGATTATGTTTTTTTTTTTATATATATAATTATAGATTGATGGGTGCAGATAGGAAATTTATATGTGCAAGAGCAAAACAAGACCAAAAATGGTGGAGTCCATTCTAAGACTGAAATGAGGTGTAATGAGCAACTCACAAGTGTATGGATAAAAAAGTATTTTACTCTGCACCCCCACACCTAAACCTGTCACCCCCTCGATCAACGTAAAAATACAATTTTGTCATTTGATTAAACCTTTAATTTTTTCTTACCATTCATTCTTTCACCCCCCCTCTTTTGAAACTTAAAATAATTTACCATCACTTTCGAATATTTTAAAATTTTTAAAAGAAAAAAGTATGTGACATTGGGATTTTTCATTCCTTAAGTCCTTCTTTTGAATATTTCTCACTTTGAACTCTAAGATTAATTTGGAATTTTGAGTTTGAGTTTTTTTTTTTAATGATTTTTTGATGTTCTTCTTATTCAACCTTGAGTATCTATTTATAGATAATATTGGGGTTTCAATTTAGTTCTTGTTTAATTATGTATAATATCTTCATTACTAACTTGACCAACAATGATCTTATTCAAAAAAATAATAAACAAGATTTTCTTTTTTATAATATGTCCATAT
>JBBPBR010000001.1:14001698-14047577 GCA_037974775.1 Cicer pinnatifidum
AAATAAATTTAATCAAAAAACATACATTATTAGATTAAACATTTCGTAGCCTTTATCCTCTTAATGTAAAGTATTTATACAATTAGGCTACCCTCACATATGTTTGTCGAGATATTTTTTAAATTATTAATATAATTAAAATATAAATTTGTCAAAATTATGTATAAAATCGTAAACGTTCAATGCATAATTAAATTTTGATAACATAACCATAGATGGGTGATCGTGATTAAAAGAAAAAAGTCATATGATTTTTATGTAATTTTGTGTCAGTTAAATAAATGTTAATTATGATAATCTATGTAAGGTTATATGGTTAAGATTTAACTTTCTAATACTATCATTTAAAAACTCTTCTCATTTGACATGGTGATTTCAAACAACAATATCATATTATATATTTTTGTCAAAAATAATTTTACTATAAACCATGTTATATTCCCAATGAATTAAATATTATTAATTGTATTTCTAATATGTTGCTTTTACAAAATAAGAAATTGAAACATGACACAATTTATGGGTGAAAATATACTTCAAACGCATTTTCTATGCTTGTAAATGGAGATTGTTTTTCAACTTAAATTGTCAAATCAAATTTAGTGTATACTAAGAGAAAAACAATTTTTACTTTTGAGAAAAGAATTATGGCAAAGAGTGATATGAAAAATATTGTCATAACTATGACATTGATTGTGGTGGTTTTTGCAAAAGCTGATAATTTAACTCCCACCGGTAAACTCCTTTGCTTTGGAAAGTTTGCTTTGAAATGTAGAAATTTAAGTTCGAATCGTCCATTACATGCAGCTTGTGTTGCTGGTTGTGAAGTAGCAAAATGCCATAAGACATTATCAAAATATGCATATGATTGTACTGCTAGCTGTGTTTACTCGAAGTCCAATATAGTTAATATTGGTAAGATTAAACTTTATCTCTCTTTTTATTATTTATTTTTTGAAACACATCTTATAAACTTATTAATTCAAGATTTAAATATATTTTTTGTTTCGGTAGATATAGTTCGTCTATGTTTTATCCCTATAAATTTTTTTCAATAGTTTAGACATCCATCAATTCCATATATTTTAAAATCAAAATTAGAATTTGCAACATTGAATTTTAAATGGATAGATGTTTTTGTGGAAGTTGAGTGATTTTAATTTTTAATTAATTGATTTAAATTGATCCATGTTGCAAGTATTGTGTTTTGTTTTCTGCAAGACCAGCTTTCTGAAGCTTCTCCTAAGAACTGACTGAAGTAGAAATATCAATTATAAGAAAGGGGGGTTTGAATTATAATTGTCCCTTTTTTAAAAAAAAAAACTCTGCTTTAAAAATAAGATCTCAGGTTATGATTGATATTTAAAGTGATGAAGATCAATCTTTACTTTGTAGAAGATCAATCTTAAGTTTGCAGAAGATCAATCTTTAAAACAGCAAGATCAATTATACCAAAATGAAATCTGATTGTAAAGCATAAAATAAATAGAGATAGAGATAGAGAGATCACACAAGGATATATCCTGGTTCACCCAATCCGAGTTACGTCCAGTCCTCACAACCGTGAGATTTTTCACAAAGTGTCCAAACCAAGATCGTTCTACCTAGAAAGGATTTCTACCTTACTGTTTGTAAACACTTTAACAAGATGTCTTTCTAACATGAAAGGATTTTGCAACTTACTCAAGATTTGACAAAGCAACCTTGAGTTACAAAGTGGTGATTTTGAGGCTATTTAGAATTTGATATTTACTCAACTCTTGTTTGAGAAATATATTTTGTGGATGGACATCTATTGTGAATGATTACAACACAGAAATTAAAACAAAACAGCAAGCTATAAGAAAAGGGATTGAGACACTTGGTATGATAAAAAAGATTGATCTTTTGCTTGGTGCTGATTGTTGTATTTTATTCTTCAGTTTGCAGCTGTATTTATAGAGTTCCAGAGGGCTTAGGACAGCTAATATGGCCATTGGAAAAGGACCAGCTGTCATAATATAGCTATTGAAAAAATCTGTCATAACTTAAGATTGATCTGCTGCATCAAAAGATCGATCCAGGATTGATCGTTTGGTTTGTGATGAAACAGCTTGTTCCCTATGATCCGTGTCAGTATGTCAGCCTTGATTATGTCCTTTTCAGTTATGTGTGCAGGCTTTTGGATGGTTCAAATCAGTAGTGTACTTCACTACTTGTAGCCTTGAACTTGCACTTGCTTTATATGAAGAATGATCTTTGTATTATGCCTTTATTGAAGCATGACTTGATTCTTCAAATTCTCGAATGAGTATAAGTCGAATGTGGCTTCCAGGATTGATCAATTATGTGGAGATTGATTATCTACTGTGAAGATTGTTCTCTGTATTTTTTAGCAGAATACAGATTCATCTTTGTCTTTAAAAGATCAATCTTTTGTCTTTTAAAGGATAAATCTTCAGAGTTGTTTCCTTTGATATGATTTGTGATTTTTGATTCCTATCTTGTTTAACACACTCAAATGCACATGTTAAATACCAAAACACTTAGAATCATAATTAGAATTCTTAATTAACTTTTTGTTTGTTTTCATCAAAACATTAAATTGAGATTTTGTCTCAACACTGACATGCTCCACTTGTGCTTTTTCTTTCGATTTTATCTCCAGCATAATCAGCATCACAATACGCTATAAGATCAAAATGCGAACCTTTTCTATACCAAAGACCAAGATTAGTGGTTCCAACAAGATATCTAAAAAAGCGTTTTATTGTTGTTAAATGAGTTTCTTTTGGTGCTGATTGAAATCGAGCGCATAATCCCACTGCAAATACTATATCAGGCCTACTAGCAATTAAGTAAAGCAAAGAGCCAATCATTCCTCGATATTCTTTTTTATAAAAAGATTTACCATTTTCGTCTTTCTCTAAAGAAGAGGATGGATGCATGGGAGTAGACATGATCCTCGATTCATTCATTTTGTATTTGACTAACAAATCTTTAATGTATTTTTCTTGACAAATAAAAATACCGTTTTCATATTGTTTAATTTGTAATCCAAGAAAATACCTTAAAATGATATCATCAACGTATACTTGAACAATAAGTAAATCATTATTCTCTGTTTTCTTAAATAATATGGTGTCAATTTTTCCTCTTGAAAATCCATTTTTTATTAAGAATGAACTTAATCATTCATACCAAGCTTTTGGTGCTTGTTTTAAACCGTATAAAGCTTTGGTAAGTTTGAAAACATGATTTAGTTTTGATTGGTTTTCAAATCCTGGAGGTTGTTTCACATAGACTTGTGCATTTGAGAATCCATTCGAAAATGCATTTTTAACATCCATTTGAAAACCCAATTTAATAAGCTTATGGGATGCATATGCAAGAAGTATATGGGATGCATATGCAAGAAGTATACGAATAACTTCTAACCTTGCAACTAGAGCAAAAGTTTCATCGTAATCTATACCTTCTTGTTGATTGTATCCTTGAGCAACCAGTCTCGCTTTGTTTCTAATAACCTTTCCTTCTTCATCTAGTTTTTTTTTGAAAACCCATCGTGTACCAATGATTGTTTGATCTAGTGGATCAGGTACCAGTGTCCAGACTTTGTTTTTCTCGAACTGTAGAAATTTGTCCTTCATGGCATCTATCCAAGATTGATCAATTATGGCTTCCTTAATTGATTTTAGCTCAATCTGGGATATATTGCCATGTCTTTTTCGTCATTTTTTTTAATGATTTTCTTATTCTAATCCCATCAGCCGTGTCTCCAATGATTACAGTTTGAGGATAATCTTCAATTGTTCTCTAGATTTTTTTTTGGATAATGAAATGGAGATTGTTTATAAATCTCTGTTTTCTGCATTCTGTCTTGCTGCTGTGGATCAGTTTGAGTTTTGTCTTCCTAATCCTTTTCACTTATATCCAAGTCATCAAACTCATCAAATAATATGTGCATACTAATTTCTACAACATTAGTTCTTAGATTAAATACTCTATATCCTTTAGAATCAGTTAAGTAACCAAGAAAAATTGCTTTATCAAATTTGGCATCTAATTTTCCAATGAAAGTAAGAAATGTTTGGTTTTCTACTTTTCCAGATTTCATATGGGGTTTTGTTGATGATTTTTCTCATGGATACGCGGTTTATGATATAACAAGATGTGTTTATGGCTTCAGCCCAAAAATACCTCTCAACATTAGACTCTTCCAAGAATATTTTTGCCATTTCTTGTAATATTCTATTTTTCCGTTCAACAACACCATTTTGTTGTGGAGTTCTTGCACATGATAGATTATGAGAAATATCAAGTTCATCAAAGAAGGTTTTAAAAGAAGCATTTATGAATTCTAATCCATGATCATTTCTTACGGAAATGGTGTTGGATTCTTTTTCATTTTTACTTTTTTGCAAAATATTTTAAATGCTTCAAATGCGTATTTTTGTTTTAAAAATAACACCCAAGTGAATCTTGAGAAATCGTCAACAATAAAAAACCATATTTCATTCCTCCTAGACTTGTTGTTTTAATTGGCCAAAAAATATCTATGTGAAGTAGTTAAAGAGTTCTGTTTGTGGTTACAAAATCTTTCGAATGAAAATTGCCCTTGATTGGCATTCTTTTTGCACATGCTTCACATATTTTATCTTTTTCAAAATTGAGTTTGGTAATCCTCTAACAACATCAAATTTTGAGATTTTTGAAATTGTTTTCATACTAATATGTCCAGCTCTTTTATGCCATATCCCTTTATCTTTATTGATTGACATAAAATAGGATTCATCAGGTAGTTCTTCAAGATATAAAACATATAAATTATTCTTTCTATTTCCAGAAAATAAAGTTTCTCCATTTTCAGTTTTGCTGATTTCACATACCTTTTGTTTGAAAATAACTTCACATCCATTGTCACAAAGCTGAATTATGTTTAAGATATTGTATTTTAAACCTTCAACATATTAAACATCAGTTATCTGAGCAGAGTTTGTTTTACCAATAGTTCATTTACCTTTAATTTTTGCTTGGTTGTTGTTTCCAAAAGTAACCGATCCTCTATCCTTCTTGATGAATGTCAAAAAACAGATTTTATCTCCTGTAATGTGCCTTAAACAACCACTGTTCAAGAACCAAGGCTTTCTCTTTATATTTGGAAATCCAACCTGCATAAGATGTTATCTCAGCCTTAGGTACCCACTTTGTTTTGGGTCCTTGAGAGTTGGGGTGGAAATAGGCTAGACCAGGCCAGGCTTTGAAATGGCTGAGCCTGGCCTACAAATTATTTTTTAGGCCTAAGCTTGGTCTACGGTCTATCATAGGTTTTTTTCGGCCTGGTCTGACCTCTTTAAAAGTCTTAACTGACCTTTTTAAAAGTTTTGCCTAGCCTGGAAGCCTATTTAAAAGCCTTATTCACATTAAAATATTTAAATACTCAACTAATACCACATGATGCTCTCCACATACCAATGTCAATGTGCATATCTATATATATTAAACCCTAAAAAATAATTTTTGGTTTCAAATAATAGATTTTTTTCTTTTGAAACAAACGAACCTATTATTATCTCTCAAACAAATATGGAACGACTACTAAGTGATTGACTAATTAAATGACTACCAATTATGGAACTACCAAATATAGAATTGTTACCGAATATTGAACGACAACTGAATATGGAATGATTACTGAGTGATTTCCAAATTGATAGAATTGATTGAATATTGGCCGGCCTATCAGGCCTAGGCATTTTTATAAGCCTGAGCCTGACCTTTTAAATAAATAGGCCTTAAAAACAACCTAAGCCTAGCCTTTTTATTAAATAGGCCATACCAGACCATACGATAAGTAGGTCATGCCATAGGCCCCTAAAGGATCGCATAGCCTGTTCCCATCCCTACTTGATAGTTAGTTTTGAAATTTCCTTTTTTGTTAAGATCGCACATCGTTTTTTCATGACCGGTTTTGAAATAAACTAAACATTTAATTGTTGATTTTGTATTTGATTTGATACTCTAGGTTTCAAAATATTTTAAACTTGATTCTGATGCCAATTGAGGTAACAATGTCGATTTACAAGGAAGGGGGGGTTTGAATTGTAAATGTACCTATTTAAAAATTCCTGAAGAAACCTCAAGATTTAATTCAAGAATGATCTTAGTTAGGAAAACAAAAAACGAAGAACGTTATTGGTTTTTACCAGAAAACGGAGAACGTTCTTGGTTAGCTTAAAAAACAGAAATTCAGTTTATGTTTTATCTCAATTAATCAATTAAGCTTAATAAATAAAGAGATAAAAGAAGGAATAAGACACACATATATATCCTTGTTCACCCAACTCGGGCTACATCCAGTCCTCACAACTGTGAGATTTTCCACTAATTGTTGAAAACAAATAACCTTCTTGGTTTTGCAACACCTAGTTTAGATCAACCTTGATCTGTTACAAGCTCTATTTCTTTCCACCCAGAAAGTAAATTAATCACTTATCGATCTTGATAGGATTCATTACAATCTATTCAAACTATACTTTAACTTTTATAATTTCAGTTTTACGTTAATGATAAGATTGTTTTGATAGAATCTAAGATGTCTCAACTTTGGTTTAAGATTCAATTCCTTACTAAGAATTTAGTAGTAATAACACAGTAAGATAGAAAAGTTCAGAATTGATTCTTCTTTGTGAAAATGAGAATTTTAAGTTTGTGAATGTGAATGATTTATGAGACTTTGATAGCACTTGAACATCTGCCTTTATCCTGGATATTAGCCTTCCTTTTATAGGTGTTTAGGAGCATTTAATAATGATCAAAAGAGCTGTTGGTAGTGCTATGACAGTTTTGACCAAAACAAATATATGAGATTAAAAATAATCCGGCCTTTGACCATTTTGAAACTGTTTTGACTGATGCTGTTACAACTTTACTTAATATGTTTGCCTTCGAGTTTAAAGATCTTTGAGACTTGTCACTTAATTATTGATGTTACAGCTTCCATTTAGAGCCTTGAATTTGTCCAAAATTGTTTGATGAATGATTATTAACCTCTGCAGAAGTAAAAGGATCACTGCTGAAATTCTGCAGAAACGGAGATTGATTATCAATCTGGTTCTGGAAGTTTGAACTTTCTGGAGATTGATGATCAATCTAGATGTTCTGTTTGATTGTTCTGGATGTCTTTTGGGTGTCATTTTTTCAGATCAAGATTGATTGATTTTTCTTTGACAGTTTAGCTGAAGGTGTTCCAAACTGGTTCAACTAGCTTGATTTGATACCTTGATTCTTAATGATTTGAAAGCCTTCTTAGATTGAGATGAGACCTATTTGTTCCTTGCCATGTACTGATGAACTTAGTATAAAATTCAAAAGCAAAAGATTCGTCAAAATGGTGGAGTTTGATTGGACAAGATGCTGTGACAGTTAGTCTTGAGTCTGGAGATCATTCTCCATTTTGTCTAGAATGTATTTTTTTGTTTGTCTGTTCAGTTTTTAACTATTTTCTTTGGTTTGCTTAATTCCTATCTTTGAATTAACTCATTCAAAAGCACTAGTTAAATTAACATAACATTTTAGAATCATAATTAATATTCTTAATTAACCTTTGTTTATTTTCATCAAAACTTTAATTTGAGAGTTTGTTTTAACAAATATAACACAACACAACAAATCAATTAAACACATCACAGTCAACAACTCAAATATGAAGAAAATGTAATGATCAATCATTATCGTTTATAGATAAAAGTAATAATTTAAATTTAGTCAACAAGAACTTACTGGATTTAGTTGAATCAATTAACACATATATCATATACGTTTTCAAATTCAACTAACTTCTCAAACAATATTCTACTAGTTTTACTCTCTTAAAAAAAATTTAAATTGTAACAACGGTTACTCTACTAGTTTTACAATGGATAGGCATATAGAAAAACATTTAAAATATTTCACACCTTCAAGAATTACATACAAAAACACATATAACAATTCAATGAAATGCATTTATTCATTTTAAGCAAGTTACTTAGAAGATTAATTCACCAAAAAATGCAAATGAGTAGTGTTTCTTGAAGGTTTCGACGAGAGAAATCCAAAAGCGATGCTAGTTTTTTGATACGACAAACATGGAGATCATAATCAGCGTAAAATAGTTCAATCAAAGAAAAATATGCAGTTATTTCTAATAAAATGAGGTCACGGTTGATAAAATTGATTTAAAAAATGAACTTCAGCAGCCGATTTTGTGTGGGATAAAAGTTGTGATCGATTCAAATGACAACGAATTGGTGGGATGAATTTGAGAAAAAACTAAGATGAATTATGATTAATTTTTATCTTCATATGTCAACAAATGGATTATGTTTTTTCTTTTTTTTTATAATTATAGATTGATGGGTGCAGAAAGGAAATTTACTTGTGCAAGAGTAAAACAAGACCCAAAATGGTGGAGTCCATTCAAAGACTGAAATGAGGTGTAATGAGCAACTCACAAGTGTATGGATATAAAAGAATTTTACTCTGCACCCCCACACCTAAACCTATCACCCCCTCGATCAACGTAAAAATACAATTTTGTCATTTTATTAAACCTTTAATTTTTTTTACCACTCTTTCTTTCACCCCCTCTTTTGAAACTTAAAATAATTTACCATCACTTTTGAATATTTCAAAAATTTTAAATGAGAAAAGCATGTGACATTGGAATTTTACATTCCTTAAGTTCTTCTTTTGAATATTTCTCACTTTGAACTCTAAGATTAATTTGGAATTTTGAGTTTGAGTTTTTTTTAATGATTTTTCGATGTTCTTCTTCTTCAACCTTGAGTATTTGTAACGCCCCATATTTTGATCCAAGACATTACTCAAAAATATTTATTTTCTTTCAATACAATTTTTTTTTTATTCATCATATAATAAAATTTCACTAGGAGATAGTTTGATTTCACTTTAAGAAATAAAGTAACGCAATTTACTTGATATTATTATTATTAATATTTTTGCAAAGATAATTTATCAATTATAGAAAATGTCCACTTACGTATTAAAATAGAATAATTTAGGTTTTTCCTAGCAGAAGGACCCCGCCTCCACATTTCTTTTAAAAATCGGTCATAAAAGTAAATAACTTCAAAAAAATAAAATAAAAATGTACCACATTAATTTTATCACTATAAACATTATTTTTATTTATTTATTAAAACACCCATTTTTCCCACGTGCGCGCCAAGCCAACGTCATTATTGCAATTCTTCAAAATCCTTAGTACCTAAATGTTGGTGTAAGGGGTCAGTTCATCCCACAACAAAATCAAACCAAACAATAAGTTAATAACCATAAAATAAAAATATAAAATCTTTTTTTAATAAGAGATTTAGAGAAATAATATTATTTTTTATGATTCGCAAGAGTGTATGAAAAGTTATAAAATATATATAAATAACTCTAACAATAACTCACTTTAGAATAAAAATAACAATGACAATAAAATGTATGCAATTTATGCATGCTCCTAAACATATATGATGCGGATATAGCCAGCCACTAAGGCGTCCATATAGATGTCACCCATACCAATGGGAAAAATTAAACCAGCCACTAAGGCGTCCACAAAGATGCAAATGATATGTCATGACAATGATAATGATTTTCAAAATGTACAAATCACTAGCCACTTAGGCAACCACAAAGAAAGAAAATCATAACACAAATAATCAGCCACTTAAGCACCACAAAGAAAAACTATTCAAAGCCAGATCACCAGCCACTAAGGCAATCACAAGAACAAATAATTCCATATCAAATTTTTGTAAATCACACAAACATCAAATTTACATTATCATGGATGTTCATGATTATAACTCAATAACTTTTAATACATCAAATATGCACGTGATCAAATATCTCAAAATCACCACTTTCATTTTAATAATCCATAAGATTCGATTTGAGTACGTGTTATTGATAACAATTAAATCTCATATCACCATGAATAAAATAACTAGGGGTAATCCTGGTACATCCGACGGAAATACCTCTGGAAAATCTTCGACCACAAGTATCATGTCTACCTCCACCTCTAGCTTCATACTGACTGAGTTGAGAGAAACACATTTTTGAACTCCCCCTTTCAAAGAGAAGTTCAATTTATTGGTATCGTGGAATCGAGAAACACCTGGATCTGGGAATATCACAGACTTACAAGCACAATCCAATAAAACATAATGGCTTGACAACCAATCCATCCCAAGGATCATTCCCACATGCTTGAGGGGAATACAAATCAAATCAACATTGAATCTCATATCAAACACAATCAACGGACATTGCAAGCAAGCTGTATTACATTTCACCGATTCGGTAGAAGGCAGGGTAACCACCAAATCAAATGGCAAGGAAGTAACAACAAGTTGGAGCGAATCCACCCAATCCAATGAAATGAACGAGTGTGTTGCCCCCGAATCATATATTACATTAAGTGATTTTCTAGCAGTTAAACACTCACCTTGGATAAGTTCATAGGAAGATGGAGCTTCTTCTCCATTGATATGGTAGACACGTCCCTTGGCAGTAGGGCGTGCAACATTTTCGTTGATATTGTTGCGGTTAACAGCTCTATCGTCTTTCCGTTCAGGGCATCCATTTGCAAAGTGGTCTGGTTTCTGACAAATGTAACAAACCCTTGGTCTGATTGGACACTCAGATATCTTGTGTATTTCCCTGTTGCAGCGAAAACACCTAATAGGGTATGCCTAGTTCTGACTTGGAGTTTTTTGCCCTTGACCTTCCCCGTTTTGAGGTCGAGGTTGATCTCTAGCATTCCCCAGTGGTCGGGCATACGGCTTGTGTTGTTGATGTTGCCTGCCCCTATTATGTTGGTCGTTATGCCCCTGTTTAAAATATTAACATTTAGGGGTAAATATTAACATTTAGAGTCCAAACTTATGACTCTAATGATATGGATGGATTTAAATCTCTACCTGATGTCTGATGGGTCCACCTACAGCTCCCCTATTCAGACGGCTTTATTTCATTTGCTCCACTTTCTTGCATTTCTCCACTAACACTTGATATTGACATATCTCCAAGGGCCCCACTAACTCCTTAATCTCATACTTAGGCCCGCTTTCGAACCGCTCACACATGTATTCTTCATCTACCTGATTTATGAAATAGCGGAAGTGCTTTGCTAGGGACTCGAACTTTGCCGCATATTATGCTATCATGAGATTCCCTTAATACAACATCAAAAATTGGGCCTCCTTCTCAGCCCTAACACTTTTTGGGAAATATTTGTCAAGGAACTTATTCCTGAAAGCCTCCCAGGTCAGCTCTTCATGATTTGTCTTCATCATTTTCTTCGCACCTTGCCACTAGTATTCAGCTTCACCAATCATTAAATAGGTCGCATACTCTACTTTCGCATTGTCAGGGCAGTGTATGATCTCAAAGATCTTCTCGATTTCTTGCAACCAAAGATCAGCCTTGTCGGGGTCATGCTCTCCTTTGAACATGGGCGGATCTTGTAGACGAAATTCATTCAACGCTCTTGCTACACTACACTACTAGAAAAACTACTTTTAGCGTCGGCCGAAAACCGACGCTAATAGGCCAAAAGCCGACGCTAACGTTGATTTAGCGTCGGTGTTGGGCCTAGGCTAAAACGGTCGAAGCTATTACATAGCGTCGGCCAAATGACATTCGACGCTACTATAGCGTCGGCCTGGCCTACTCTAAGCCGACGCTATCAACAAAATGTAAACATCCGACGCTACTTTTGACCGTTGACACGTCATCTCTTAATAATCGTTAGCGTCGGAGGGCCGACGCTAGTGATCAACATTAAAACAATGTGTAGCGTCGGATGTGATCGACGCTAATGTTAAAACATTTTTGTATATTGTATTGACCTTCCAAAGTCTCTATTGAGCTTTTGCAAGACTTCTTGATGGGCCATGCAACAATTTCACAAATCCAAGGAAGCTTAACTTCCCATTAGTGTGCCGAATCCAATCGTGAAGAACAGCATGAACAGGGATAGATGGACCAAGCCAAAGCTCCTGATTATTTCAGTTCAAACCATAAACATCAAATAAAAGAAAAGTAAAGGAAACGAAATTAGTTTCTTGCAATATACCTAAAACTATATTGACCTTTACTAGTTTCTCTTTCTAGGCATTATGTAAATGTAGCTAGAATAGTATATTATGGGGAATAAAGAAACTTGTATGTTGATGTCAAAATGCAGTACCATGAAAATTTTAACAGGTAGATATCATCATCATCATTTTATTAATCATAAACATGATAATATTATTAGCATGATGTTTTCCAGCATGTATAACCTATTATCATAGTCAAATCTAACATACCGAAGCTAATTCATCAATGACTATGGCCTTGTTTCCATCCTTTTCAAACAGATCATAGGCACAACGTGCACGCTTCTCCCAGTGGTCAATTGCTTCAAGTTGATGAACACTGAGTGCAGTTGAGCAAAACTAATCAAAATCCATCCTTCTATATTGCAATGCATTAAGCTGCTACACAGATTATTTGGATCAACAATAACCATTGTGTCCACAAAATTCCATTTCAATAAGTTGTAAAGGTATTCTACAGTTAAATCACAGCACTTACTGACCAACTCAAACTTGTGAGATGATAACCACTTTCCTCTTAATAACATACATAAAAAGAATATGAAACAAAACCAACCGCTTTTATATTTTCCAAGCTTATGGTGCCATATTTGTTAGGCTCTAAAAGTGCAAACTGCTCCTTCGAGTAATGTAGTTCATCCACAGTTAATGTCTTCGATAGAGCCTGTCCCTATGCCCATGGAAATAACACTTTAATAAGTTATTGAGAAGCACATAGAGTGTTATAAACCAAAAGAATAAAGGCAAAAGGAACAAACAAAATAGCAGAAAGAATCACTCATGCCTAATGATTTGAAAGGAAACAATGCATAGGTAAACCAACCATGAACCAAAGACATTAAAATTAGAGCGAAAAATTGGAAATTAAAACAAGAATGAGTTGATTAAGGTTTAATTTCCATACAAAATGTAATATACAAATTCCTTTCTTTCTTGGTTATCAGAAGAATACATTTATAAGTCAGCGTGATGTCAAGGTGACCACACAACAAAGACAGTGGTTATATATAACTATACTCAAGGCACCAAAAAGTATAAGCAAAAGAGGCAAACAGACCAAGCAAAATATCATATGTTATACCATGTGACTTACCATATACCTCCGTAAATTAAGAGAGGTAACAAGGGCGAATATTCCTTCATCAACATCATCCTCTACCTTTACAACAGTCCCTACAGTGGTCTGTCCCAAAATCAAGTCTACAAAGCCACTCAAATCCCATTCTTCAACGTCTAGGTAAGTTTGCAGCAAGGTCTTAACCCCATGGAAATCATTGGGTTTAGGATCAAAAAAGGCAAAATCTGCTTGGACAACTCCCTTAAACAACAGAGACCTTATATCAACAAATTTGACTTGCTCAATGATAAAAACTTGAAATTTCAACATTTCAAAATATAATAACACAAGTGTTAATGGAAATTGAACCTCCAAAGTGGTTTAAATCAACTTGATACAGTCAGAGACAAAAGAACATAAAATATATGAAAGATTTATAGTAGGAAACCACAAGGCCGCATGCTTCTCTTGCCTCAGCTTGTCCCACAAATCCAGATGCAAAAAGCAATGCTTTTCCACTAACCTGAACAATAACCAAACCAAAACCCCAAAAAAACTAAACCATAAAATTGAAGCATCCAATCCATTTGAGCATACATTAAAACTTAAAATCATTATGAATAAGGTTCAAATATAGTAGCATTTATTTTCGAACAAAAATGAAATAATGGAGACAATAACTTGTTAAATTGGAAAACGAGGAAGAGAATAAACCTCGAGACCTAGGCCTTTTATGTGAGTGTGAGTAGCAACTCGCTATTTCTTCGTCGTGGATTGAACCTCTTCTATTTTCATCTTCTCCATTTCTCTCTAAATTAGGGTTTTAAATACTAACAGCTTAAAATCAAGAAGCCAGGGACGGGCAGAAGAAGACTCGGCGGCGACTGTGGCGGTGTGAGAGAGAGGCTAGGGTTTAGGGTATAAGAAAGAATTTCCGTCTCAGTGGAGAGAGAAAGAGAGTTAAAGGAGATGAGATGATATAGTCTTGTGACCCAAAAGAGGGTGTTGTGTAAAAGAGGGTTGAGATTTATCCAAGAATCAAAACACTCTATCACTTCTATTAAACTAAAATGGGTCAAAGAATAATTTTAAAAGTTAACTTTATTTTCTAATAATTATAATAGTTTAGAATATAAATTTAAAATTTTAAAATAATGAATAATTTAAAATATAAATTTAAATAAATTGACATATGATCACTAATGTCACTTAATGTGTAAGATAATTTCATTATAATTTTTAAATGAGTTTTACTATATTTTAGATAAAAAATTTTGTTATGATTTTAATTAAAATTAATATTAAAATTTTAATTTTAATTATAAAAACAATTTATTAAGTTGTTTGAGTTAAAATTGAATAGATAAATATATCAAAACTTTTTATATAATTAATTAAATAGATATTATAATAATGCGCAGGTAAACAAATAAAAAAAAATGATTAGTCAAAATATTGGTAGTATTTATAACATGTTTTACCTATTTTTTAAAAAAACATAATTTTACTTTACTTATATAAAAATAAAAACATATAAATTATCAATAATTGAATAACACGTCAGAAAATATAAAAAAAAAATATAGAAATCACAACAACAACAAAATAATTGAATAAAAAAGAACAAAGGATTGGGAAAAATAAAGATACAAATTTTTTAGTGAAAAAAAAAATTTAAATTATACAAATCATAAAATTTAGCGTCGGATAGACCGACGCTAAAGGGTAATTAAAAGTTTAAAAATAAGTTAGCGTCTGTCATTTTTCATATAGCGTCGGACAGGCCGATGCTAAGAATTAATGAAAACAAAAAAGCATCCTTAATGCGTTAGCGTGGGCTTAGCTGACGCTAATTGGACGCTAAGTAGCGTCGGTGTCGGTGGCCGACGCTAAATATGACAGGTAAATGTTGTTTTTCTAGTAGTGCTAGCTGCTTCATCCCTCTGATCCCTATGTGCATCTCGCTGGGCCTAGACCGCATCTTGTTGGGTCATTGCAGCGACCATTGCATTCATGGCTTGGATCACTTCAGTCATATCGTTTCTTCCTTGGGGGACCGATCGGTTTGTTTGATGAGCCATAACGCTTCCTAAAATTATCTAATTAGAAAAATATCCTAATATAATTTTAACTTTAGGGTAGTATGGAAGTCTTTTATTGAACACTATATAGTAGGTTCGGGTTATACAACAAATCGTGTTTTTGAGGGGTTCCCAGGAAAGAGAGGTGGGTCAACGGACCACTTAATAACCAAGTCTTTCCTTAGCCAGAATCCCTAAAATGTACTCTTTATATATTATCCTTCCCTTCTATTGTGTGGATCTTACAATTATACATAATTTAGTGTTTAGTACATTGTCTTAATTACAAATATTTAGATTATATGATGAAAGCTCAATAATTTTAAATCATGGTAATAAACTCATAATTCACAATATAATACAACCATAAATAATTACTGTTTGATTAAATTAAAATTATTTCTAATAATATGATCAATAATTTAAAACATATTTTTCATCATAATTATTCAAAGAAGTTAGACAATTAAATTCAAATAATTGAAATTTAAATAATTAATAACATGAAATAGTTAGAAAATCAAACACTTAGTATGAATAAGAAGTAGATAGTCTAAAATTAATAAAATAAAACAATCATACAATACAAGAAAAATCATAAAGATTATAAAATGTAACAACTTAAAAAATTATAAAATATAAAAGAAAATATCAATAAAGCATGTAAGTAGATATAGAGATTTGAGATTTGAAAACAATTAAATGCACCATTAAATCAAATATTTAACACATATTTGTAATGGCAAATATTCATGGAGGTTATACAATTAATAACACATAATAACAATTTAAATAATATTTAATAATTATAAAATTAAGAATTAACAAATTTAATGACACTTAATAGAAATTTAAGTAATTCCTAAAATTCAAATTCTTACACAACTAAATACACCATTAAATTAAATATTTAATGACAAAAATTGGTGTAGATTATACTATTAATGACACATAATAGAAATTTAAGTATTATTTAATAATTATAAAATTAAGAATTAACATATTTAATAGCACTTAATAGAAATTTAAGTAATTCTTAAAATTCAAATTTTTACACAACTAAATGTACCATTAAATAAAATATTTAAGACATATTTTTAATGACAAAAATTAATGAAAGTTATGCAATTAATAACACATAATAGAAATTTAAGTAAAATTCAATAAATAGAAAATTAAGCAATTAACCTGTTTAATGGCAACCTTGAGTATTTGTAACGCCCCAGATTTTGATCCAAGACATTACTTAAAAATATTTATTTTCTTTCAAAACAATTTTTTTTTATTCATCATATAATAAAATTTCACTAGGAGATACAATTTCACTAGGAGATAGTTTGATTTCACTTTAAGAAATAAAGTAACACAATTTACTTGATATTATTATTATTATTATTTTTGCAAAGACAATTTATCAATTATAAAAAATGTTCACTTACGTATTAAAATAGAATAATTCAGATTTTTCCTACCGGAAGGACCCCGCCTCCGCAATTCTATTTATAATCGGGCATACAAGTAAATAACTTCAAAAAAATAAAATAAAAATGTACCACATCAATTTTATCACTACAAACATTATTTTTATTTATTTATTAAAATACCCATTTTTCCCACGTGCGCGCGCCAAGCAAATGTCATTATTGCAATTCTTCAAAATCCTTAGTACCTAAATGTTGGTGTAAGGGGTCAGTTCATCCCACAGCAAAATGAAACCAAACAATAAGTTAACAACCATAAAATAAAAATATAAAATCTTTTTGTAATAAAAAATTTAGAGAAATAATATTATTTTTTATGATTCGCAAGAGTGTATGAAAAGTTATAAAATATATATAAATAACTTCAATAATAACTCACTTTAGAATAAAAATAACAATGACAATAAAATGTATGCAATTTATGCATGCTCCTAAACATATATGATCTGGATATAGCCAGTCACTAAGGCGTCCACACAGAAGTCACCCATACCAATGGGAAAAATTAAACCAGCCACTAAGGCGTCCACAAAGATGCATATGATATGTCATGTCAATGATAATGATGTTCAAAATGTACAAATCACTAGCCACTTAGGCAACCACAAAGAAAGAAAATCATAACAAAAAATAATCAGCCACTTAGGCACCACAAAGAAAAACTATTCAAAGCCAGATCACCAGCCACTAAGGCAATCACAAGAACAAATCATTCCAGATCAAATTTTTGTAAATCACACAAACATCAAATTTACATTATCATGGATGTTCATAATTATAACTCAATAACTTTTAACACATCAAATATGCACGTGATCAAATATCTCAAAATCACCACTTTCATTTTAATAATCCATAAGATTCGATTTGAGTACGTGTTATTGATAACAATTAAATCTCATATCACCAAGAATAAAATAACATAAATTTCATTCATTTCACTGTAAAGTTTTCTGCATTCTAAAAACAGACTATTCATTATTGCATTTAATAATCAATTTTCTCATATTATTAAAATTAAAAAATATAAAATTTTCATCAATTTCCTCAAGACACATACATTGTTCATAAAAATCACGTTTTAAATTTAAAATACTCCAAGTCAATAATTAAAATCAAATACATCATAATAAACATATTACTAATTATAACATCATAAAAATTATAACTTTATAATTAAATAGTCTAAAACACGTAAAACACTAAACATTTTCACTACAAACATATTTTTTAAAATATCTACTCTCGTCGCAACTCGATTGACAGATGCAATTTTCAGCAACCCAAGATATCTTTAACAAAATTGCCCGGTATTAAATTCTTCGTAACGGAAGTAAATTATTTCCCGACAAATAATTTTAATCCAATTTCCAAAAATATATTTTTGGCATTTAACTCACTCAATACCAAAAATTGAATTAACAGCCTAAGAAATTCTACACAAAATACCCTAAAATTGTATAACTTAGGATTTAAAATTACGGGTCTTACAGTCTGGTTAGAGATGCTCCTTCTCCTAGGAAATCTAAAGAAGTCATTTTCTTTTATGAGTTTTTCTCTAAAAAAGTCAGGCTCAGATGCCACTTGTTGGAAAATTATGACTTCTTTTGATTAACACAGAGAGAATTAAGATCAAATCCAACTAGTTCGACATAATTCCCTTATTAATCATACAATGTTCATACAAATCATACACAGCGGAAATTAAAATACGCATACAATTATGACACGGAGCATACAACAATAAGCAGGTATATAATACTGGAAAATTAAAGAGAAGGGATAAGGAAGATTGCACCAAGATTTATCCTGGTTCAGCCGTTGATCCAACGACCTACATCCAGTCATGTAATCATAATCATGATTCCAGCATTTTTCACTATAGAATGAATTCGAGTACTTTTACAGATTTTCCAGTCTTCTACACGACCTATCAATCTAACTCCCTTCACTTCTATCTCTTCACCCCTTTGATCCTTGTAGTTTATCCCCAAACTCACACAAGATCAAAGTAGACTTCCTCTTGATGATGACACAACAACAAGGATAGCCACCAGTTTCTAAACTGGATTTTGTTACAGCATCAATTACAAAGAATTGTCTTTTTCACGAACAAAGAAGAATAGTATCAAGAGATGTGTTTAATCACTCTAGCATCACACAAAGAAATTTGATTTTCCAATGAATATTTTTGTGTGTTAGAAAACTTTTCTTTTAAAGTGTTTTCAGAGATATGCAAGATTTAGAGCAAAAGGTTCTGAAAAATGTGAAAAGTTTTTGTGCAAGAGTTCTTTCTTGTTTTGGTTGTGTTTTTAAAAAATATTTGAGGCACCATATATATATTCAAGGCAAACACCAGGACAATCGATTGCCCAATCGAATTTGTAAGAGTACAATCGATTGATGCATCGAATGTCGTATATTCTGTGTTTCTGGAATCTTGAATTATATAGGCTTCACTTGATTGGTCAATCGATTGATCAAGTTTCTGAATCAGACCTGATGCTATGAAAACCTTTCAATCGAGTGAGCAATCGATTCCTTCAAAACTGGGTGCTCACTGTGATATGAAATGTAACATCAATCGAGTTGACAGTCTATTGTGCAATCGACTAAACAATCGATTGTCGTGGTCAAGTGATTCAGACCTGATTCCATATTTTCTTTTCAATCGAGTGAGCAATCGATTTGTTTAAAACTGGATGCTCACTGTGATATGAAATATGGCATCAATCGATTTGTCAATCGAGTATCATGGTCACATTGACTCAGATACTACAGACAATCAAGTTGCCAATCGAGTGATCAATCGATTGGTCAATCGAGTGGGCACTGACTGAGTGCTCTCTGTAACTTGAATTTCAGCATCAATCGCTTTGTCAGTCTATTGTGCAATCGACTGGACAATCGATTGATCTTGTTACAGACCTCAGTTGTTTAAAACAGTTTATGTGCCATTCGATTTATGACTCATTCAATCGATTGGTCAATCGAATGTTTTCAAATTTAAGTTTCATAACACATGAATGAATGACAAAACTTATTGGCATATCTTGTGTGAGACTTTAGTGATTGTTTACTTAACTTGATACCTAGACACCTAATACACCTATACACAAATTGCATCTTCCTCAAGTGCATCCTCCAACTGTGGTTGATTCCTTGAGTTGCAAACTATTGTTCCAAGTGTTGTGGTGTCTCCATGTATGCCTGAAATGTTTCTTGATTCAAAACATTAGATAAGGCAACTATTTAATATACACTTGTATGTTTGGGACATAAATCAAAAACTAGATCAGGGAAGCTTATGGCTTACAATCTCCCCCTTTTTGATTTAATGACAAACATACAATTAATAATGAGATTATAAAAGAAAACTCCCCCTTAGTTTTGGAATGCATGATACAAACATTTTAGTGCATGACCAGGGAGTGATTCAAATTAGTGTAACATGTATTTGATTCAGATGAACATAAAATATCAGAGCTTAATATGTATCAGACCATGAATATGCATTAATCAGGACATATGCAAATCAATATCAGATTATCAGAGTTATAATGTCAGAATGTTAATCCAGCATATACAGTCTCATCAGATACAAAAAACTTAATCAAATACATACATAATCTCATATATTAATCAAATAATCTCCCCCTTTTTGTCATTAATACAAAAAGACATACGGCAAAACAAATAACAGGAGGAAATTGAAAAGCAACATATGTAAGAACAGACAAACAACCAACAACAAACAACATCAAACTAAACCTAGACAACTAAAACCTTAGGCTTGATCCTCATTATCACCAGCAGGAGGAGGAGAGACCGCTGTATTACCCTCAGCAGGTGTCTTCTCCCCATGAGAATCAGAACCAACTTCAATGTCCTGGTTTGGTTCTGCAGTTGATTGCCTCCCAATCTCTGCAATATCTTCAAAAGACATTTTGAGACCCAAGTGCTCCTGGATGTCTGAAACATCCTTCTGAACTGATTCCAAGGCAGATTGAAGCTTTAGAAGAGAAGATTCCACCCTCTCACTATGTTCAGCTTGACGTTTCAAAATCTCCATCAACTTTGCCATGATATCAGAAGATCCTTCAGCTTGTGTAGGTGCTTGGGCACTTGACTGGGCTTGATCAGCACATGGTTGTGCATGATCAGCAGTTGTTGGAGTTCTTGTCCAAACATTGTTGATCCGTCTTATCTGCATTTGGTTAACAATAGCTTCACCAAATGTATGAGTGGTTGTGAGTGATTCTTCATTGTCTAAAGACACCTTGAAATGCCTCAGAATTCTCATAACCAATTGGGGGTAGGGCAGGATGTGTTTTCCTTGTGTTGATTCATTCATGTTAAGCAGCACAATCCATGCCCAACTCATTTTCAGTTCTTTGTACAATCCCCACAGCAAGATAATATCTAGCCGCTGTACAACTGCATGATTTCCAGCTCTAGGTACTAACATTCGTGTTAGCACATACATGAGTAGCCTGTGCTCAACCTTCATCTGTCCAGCTTGAATTGTTCCTTTCTCAACAAATCCTTCTATTATCAACTCTTGTAAAGCAGCATGCTTGTTGATGGAGTTTTCCCAACCTTCATCTTCTGGAGCATCCTGTGCTCGTCCATCAATAGTGAATCCACAAAAAGGCAAACCAGTTAGCTTTGAAAAATCTTCAAAAGTCATTGTTATTCTTTTGCCTTTCACTTCAGCTGCGAACCCGGTCTTGGTGAGGATGAAAGTGGAATAGAAGGCTCTCACCATCTTTGGGTATACATCCAAAGAACAGGTAAGAAGGTTTTCCAACCCATGGAACCTTAAATGGTTTTGAAACGAAAAACCATTTTGATCAAAATAAGGAAAATCCAAAGTTCTAGCATCTTGGATTTTTCTTTTGGCAAATAATTCTGGAATAGCCTTGCCTTCAGTAGCTTTCTCTTTTGAAGACTTATCCTTCTTAGGAGGAGATGAAGGCTTCTTCTTCTTCTTCAACTCTTTCATTGCATCTCCCAGCAGTTTTTCAGATGGAGGAACTTTCCTCTTTTTGCTTGGTTCAGGAGTATTGGCAACTGCTTTGCCCTTGTCCCTCGCCTGTACCTTGTGAGTAGGGATTGAAACCCTTTTAGCTGGAGGTGAAGGAGGTGGAGGAGGTGATGGTGAAGGAGTTCTTCCACTAGAGGTAGACGAAAAAGAAGATGAACTTAATTGTTGAACAACTTTGGAAGAAGGTCCAACAGAAGTAACACTTGGTTTTCTACCAGTTTGTTTAACACGAGCCATTGAATAATGTGAATTTGAGGTTGATTGGATGAAGAAAAGATTACAGTTGGATGAAGAGTATGATAGCAGAATGCAGCAGTTGATTGAGAAATCGAATTGTGAAGTCCAGGTTTATATAGTACTGCTGAAATTCGATTGCCCAATCGGCTGATTACATTTCTTGGTTGAAAATATGACCGTTACACTCAACCAACGGCTATAATTTTTCTCAACGGATACCTGTCAATCGATTACCCAATCGATGCTCGGGTTTTGATTTCCAAAGGTCCTCAGACTTGTGGTTCACTTTTCCAAAAACAGTCGCATATCCAATCGAATTTTAACCAATCCTCAGTGCATCACTCGATTACCCAATCGAATATCGAAACAACAAATCCAGAAAACTGGTTCTAGAGACATGAACACTCGATTACCCATCCGATTGACTTGATAAGTACTTCAACAGACAGGCTTCTGAGATACTAGCAATCGAATGCCCATTCGATTGAGACAACAAACAAATAAAACAAACATAAACAAAATGAAAACTGAGACACATCCAATCGACGTTACAATCGAATATCGAGTTTCCAGTTTTACATAATAAGGCAATTTTCATCAATCAATCGATTTCACAATCGAATATTGAGTGAATTAATGCCAGTTTGATCACAGGACACTCGATTGTGCAGTCGAATTGGCTATAAGGATCAGATTTCATTGGGATCAATGATGCCCAGTTTCATTCTTATAAAGAAGAAACTGTCCTTAGGCAAGGCCTTGGTGAAAATGTCAGCCAACTGCTCAGTTGTATTGACATATTCCATCTTAATCTTGCCCTGTTGATATTGATCTCGAATGAAGTGATGCCTTATTTCAATGTGCTTGGTCCTAGAATGCATGACAGGATTCTTAGTAATATTAATAGCACTAGTGTTATCACACAAAATAGGCACGGTTCCTAGGTCCACTCCAAAGTCTGAAAGATGCTGTTGCATCCAAAGAATTTGAGCGCAACAACTACCAGCAGCAACATACTCAGCTTCAGCAGTTGAGAGAGCTACACTGTTTTGTTTCTTGCTATGCCAAGAGACAAGAGAGTTCCCTAAGAGTTGGCAAGTACCTGAAGTACTTTTTCTGTCCAATTTGCATCCAGCAAAGTCAGAATCAGAATAACCAACAAGAGTACAAGTAGATCCCTTAGGATACCACAAACCTAGATCTTTGGTTCCTAAAAGATATCTGAAGATTCTCTTAACAGCACTAAGGTGAGATTCCTTGGGATTGGCCTGGTACCTAGCACACATGCACACGCTAAACATGATATCTGGTCTACTAGCGGTTAAGTAAAGTAAGGATCCTATTAAACTTCTGAACACAGTCACATCTACAGCTTTACCCTGTTCATCCTTATCTAAGTAGCAGGACTGACTCATAGGCGTGTCAATGGATTTAAATTTTTCAAAATTAAATTTCTTTAGAAGATCACTGCAATATTTTGATTGACTAAGGAAAATGCCATTTTTGCTTTGTTTAATTTGAAATCCCAGGAAGTAAGTCAACTCTCCCATCATGGACATTTCAAATCTGCCTTTCATTGTATTTTCAAAATTTTTACAAAGCTTATCATTTGTTGATCCAAATATTATGTCATCAACATAAATTTGAACCAATAAAATGTCTTTTCCTTGTCTTTTGATAAACAGTGTTTTATCTACATTTCCCCTTGAAAAATTTTATCGTAAAAGGAAATTACTCAGCTTATCATACCAAGCTCTTGGAGCTTGTTTTAAGCCATAGAGATATTTTGTAAGTTTAAACACATGATTTGGAAGCTTAGGATCTTCAAAACCAGGAGTTTGACTTACAAAAACTTCCTCCTTAATATCTCCATTTAAAAAAGCACTTTTAACATCCATTTGAAATCCATTATACAAGCATAGGCCAGCAGGATCCTAATAGCTTCTAGTCTGGCTACTGGGGCATAAGTCTCATCATAGTCTATTCCCTCTTCCTGGTTGTAACCCTTGGCCACTAACCTAGCTTTATTCCTAGTGATCACACCATTCTCATCCATTTTGTTTCTAAAAACCCACCTAGTTCCTATGACATGTTTATTCTCTGGTCTTGGAACAAGAGTCCATACTTGGTTTCTCTCAAACTGATTGAGCTCTTCTTGCATGGCTACTATCCAGTCAGGGTCCAAAAGAGCTTCCTTAATGTTTTTGGGTTCTACTTGAGAAACAAAGGCTGTAAGGTTGCAAAACTCTCTAAGGGATTTTCTGGTTGAAACACCTTTTGAAATCTCTCCAATAATATTGTCTATGGGATGGTTCTTGGCAAACTTCCACTCTTTGGGTAGATCATCTTCCCTAATTGGTTCTACGCAGTCAGGGTTGGTTGGAGGTTCAGGTTCACTGGTTTCTACAGGTTCAGAATCAACAATATCATCCAATGAGTTACCAACTATAGTAAGATGTTCAAGTTTTCATCAAATTTGACATGGACAGACTCCTCTATAGTTTTGGTTCTTTTATTGTAGATTCTATAGGCCTTACTAACCTGGGAATACCCTAAAAAGATGCCCTCATCTGCTTTAGGATCAAATTTACCTAGATGTCCCTTGCCATTGTTTAACACAAAGCACTTACACCCAAAAATCCTAAAGTAGGAGATGTTAGGCTTTCTCCCTTTGTATAACTCATAGGGAGTCTTTTTAAGTATAGGTCTAATAAGTACCCTATTCACTACATGGGATGCAGTGTTAATGGCATCAGCCCAGAAGTACTTAGGAAGATTAGAATCCTTAAGCATGGTCCTAGCCAACTCTTCTAAGGATCTGTTCTTTCTTTCTACTACTCCATTTTGCTGTGGAGTTCTAGGGGCTGAAAATATGTGTTTGATACCATGATGTTCACAGTAGGTTTGAAAAGCATCATTTTGGAATTCACCTCCATGATCACTTTTTATGGATATGATTTTCTGATTATTCTCATTTTGAACTAAAGCAGCAAATTTCTTAAAAGTTGAGAATGCCTCACTCTTGTGAGTCAGAAAATATGTCCATGTGAACCTGGTGAAATCATCTACCAACACATAGCCGTATAGGTTCCCACCAAAACTTCTAACCTGAGATGGACCAAACAAGTCCATATGAACCAACTCTAAAACCTTCTTGGTTTGCACCAAGTCTATAGGGGGGAAAGAGGATTTAACCAGCTTACTCCTTTCACAGGAATCGCATAGTCTATCCTTAGAGAACTTCCTATTAGGGAGACCTAAGACTAGCTGTTTGTTAACAAGTCTGTTCAGGTGATTCATATTAATATGAGCCACTCGCTTGTGCCACAACTAGCTCTCATCAGCACTAGACAACAAGCAACAAATATCATTGGCAGGTAAAGACTCAAAATCTATCATGTAAATATTATTAACTCTTTTACCTGTAAGTTTCATACCTTCAACTTCCTTATGCTCAAGTGTGCGATATGTAGAAGTAAAGTGTACCTTAAACCCTTTATCACATAGCTGACTGATGCTTAGTAAGTTGTGCTTGAGGCCTTCAACAAATAAAACGTCCTTGATAACAGCACTTGAGTTGTTTCCTATATCTCCAATGCCTAGGATCTTTCATTTGTTGTTATCTCCATATTTGACAAAGCCACCACTTTTTAAGTTCAGAGACAAGAACTTTGACTTGTCTCCGGTCATATGCTTGGAGCATCCACTGTCCAGATACCATGATTGATTCCTGGATGCCAATAATATCTGCACAACAAAAGTCAGGTTTTGGATTTAGGTACCCAATTCAAATTGGGTCCTGGGGGGTTAGTTTCAAATGATGGTTCTTTAACTTTCCAAATCTGTCGGCACGTTTTTTCAGTTTACAATTAAACACCTTATGTCCCTTTTTGCAGCAAAAATGACATACAACAGCAGGGAATGGTTTCTGATTTGGTATAGTAAAGTTATCATACATTTGTTTAGATTTAACAAATTCCTGATGCCTTTTCGTATGCATGCTTTGTTTATAGCCAAGTCCAGTTTTAACATGTAAATTTCTTTGATCTCTAAGGAGTCTATCTAAGTTATTTTTACCACTGTTAAACTTAGCTACATCACATTTCAGTTCATGAGTTTCTTTTCTCAGTTTTTCATTTATGTCTTTAAGAGACTCATGCTTCAAGTTAACTTCATTAATCAACATGCATTTTTCTTCTAGCTGTTTCTTAGTACTAATCAATTGTTTGAGTACACTAACATATTCATTATGCAATTCATTAAAGGCATCATGAAGTTCATCATAAGATGGATTAGATGTGGTGCTTACCTCACTGTCAGAATCTGAATCATTGTTAGCCATGAGACACAGGTTAGCTTCTTCATTTTCTGATTCCTCAGATGAATCTTCATCATTGTCGTTCCAGGCAATGTAAGCTTTCCTGTTTGAAGGCTGTTGATCCTTGCCCTTAGTTTTTGTAGGCTTGTTTCTGTTTTGAAGTTTGTAACATTCAGATCTAATGTGTCCTGTCTTCCCACATTCATAGCAGGTTATGACTTTGCTATCACCGGTGTCACCTTTGCTGGAGCCTTTAGTCTTTGAATTCTGTGGTTTTCTTGACTGGCTTCCTTTCTTTTTAAGAAATTTCTTGAATTTTCTGACCAACATTCCTATCTCAGGTTCTTCACTAGATTCGCTTTCTGAGCTTTCCGTATCTGGTTCGGATTTTTCTTTGTGAGATTGAGCCTTCAGTGCAAGTCCTTTGCCTTTTCTGTTTGATTGCTCTGTCTCATTTAATCTATGTAGTTCCATCTCATGTTCACGAAGCTTTCCAAACAGCATTGCTATGGTCATATTGGCAAGATCTTTGGACTCAGCAATAGCAGTTATCTTAGGCTGCCATTCCCATGACAAACACCTCATAACTTTTCCTATCTGCTGTTCATTATCCACAACTTTTTCCAGGGCATGTAGATTGTTAATAATGTGAGTGAATCTCGTTTGTAGATCATTTATGGATTCATCTTTCTTCATGCAGAAAAGTTCATACTCGTGCATTAATGTATTTGTTCTTGCCCGTTTGATGTCTGTAGTGCCTTCATGTGTTTCTTGCAGGGTGTCCCACATTTCCTTTGCAGTCTTGCAATTTGACACTCTGAAGAATTCTTCTGCACTTAAAGCTGATGTTATAATATTTTTTGCTTTGGCATTATATCCAACCTTCTTTTTGTCATCATCAGACCAATCTGATCTTGGTTTGATGATGCAGGATGATCCCTCAGTGCCTGTAATTTTGGGCACGTAGGGACCATTCTCCACTGCATCTAAAATGTCCAACCCACATGCTTCTAGAAAGATGAGCATCATCTCTTTCCAGTACATGTATGCTGTACCATTAAATGCAGGGGGTCTGTGTAACACCCCGTTTTTCAAAGCGAGGGTGTATTTTTTTTTTCAAAACAAATTAAATAAAATAGAGCAAATACATAAGGAAAAGCCTTTGGATAAATAATTAAGTCATTATAATTTACAAGCAGCGGAAAAGTTCACAAAATATGTATTTAAAAGATTTACATAACAAAAGTGGTACAGTCTTCCAGTTTAAAATAAAAGCAACCCAAAAGAAAGACAACTGTTCCCTCTGTGTCAAGCTAGTCTGATCATTTTACAAAACAACTAAACACCCTGAGTGATCTCCACGCCCCCCGTGAGATCCTCCTAACGTAGCTCCAATCAAGCATTCCCATCCGTAGGGTACGAACCGGTAGGATCATCTTGACTCTCATCTGAGGGCAAAGCCCAGATTTCCACAATAGTTGTAAAGGGTTACCAACCGAAATTAACAGTTAACACATAACATTTAAGTTTTCAAATGCATAAATTATCCTCTCAACTAAGCATGCACCTTAAAAGGATTTTTCATATGCGATTTAAGTTTTCAAATGCATAAATTATCCTCTCAACTAAGCATGCACCTTAAAAGGATTTTTCATATGCGAAAAGTTCATACAATGCTTGCCAAATGTAAATGAAATCAAATAGAGTTCTCAATCCATCAAGCAATACACAACTGAACAAAACATTGATAAATTAATGAGCAATCTGTTATCTAACTCAAAATAAGAATTTCTACTAAGCCAATCAATTTCCAAATCGATTTCCTGAAGGTTTTTAGTGAAATTTGAATTCAGGGCTTAATTCAATCGATTGGGCAATCGATTGGGCAATCAATTAACAGGATAACTGAGCCCCTGACTTAATGCCAATCGATTGGGCAATTGACTGGGCAATTGATTGGGCAATTGATTGACAGCATAGCTGAGCCACTGACTTAATGTCAATCGATTGGGCAATTGACTGGGCAATTGATTGGGCAATTGATTGACAGCATAGCTGAGCCACTGACTTAATGCCAATCGATTGGGCAATCGATTTCCCTGCATATTCTTCCAAAAATACATAAACTAACTCAACCACATTCATACACAAATCCACATCTTAACACTTAGCAATTCCCACACGATCACCACGACAAATTGAGTTTCGAAATAGTATTGCAATCAAACATGTTATCACCAAATTCCAAAAACATAACACTTAACACTTATAATACAATTACTACAACATCATGAGTTTCGAAATAGTATTGCAATCAACATGTTATCACCAAATTCTAAAAACATAACTCTTAGTAAAATCAACACACTTACACACAATTCCAAAACACGAACAAGATGAACCAACAAATCACATGGCATCACCTTGACACGACAATTCCAACACGGACAAGATGAACCAACAAATCACATGGCATCACCTTGACACGACAATTCCAACACGGACAAAATGAACCAACAAATCACATGGCATCACCTTGACTCGACAATTCCAACACGCACAAGATGAACCAACAAATCACATGGCATCACCTTGACTCGACAATTCCAACACGCACAAGATGAACCAACAAATCACATGACATCACCTTGACTCGACAATACCAACACGGACAAGATGAACCAACAAATCACATGGCATCACCTTGACTCGACAATCCCAACACGGACAAGATGAACCAACAAATCACATGGCATCACCTTGACTCGACAATTCCAACACGAACATGATGAACCAACAAATCACATGGCATCACCTTGGCGCGACAAACCCAACACAGACAATTCATTTCTCCACAAAATCGTTTTCACGGCAACATTAAGCAAAACAGACATATTAAGAGATTTCCCATTCTTAATATACTTTTGACTTAAACGATTTCCCAAAACAAACATTAAGTAACGAAGACATTAAGAGATTCCCCATTCTTAACGCCCAGTTAACTTAAACAATTTTCAAAACAACATTAAGTAACCGAGACATTAAGAGATTCCCCATTCTTAACGCCCAGTTAACTTAAACGATTTTCAAAACAACATTAAGTAACCGTGACATTAAGAGATTCCCCATTCTTAACGCCCAGTTAACTTAAACGATTTTTAAAACAACATTAAGTAACCGAGACATTAAGAGATTCCCCATTCTTAACGCCCAGTTAACTTAAACGATTTTCAAAACAACATTAAGTAACCGTGACATTAAGAGATTCCCCATTCTTAACGCCCAGTTAACTTAAACGATTTTCAAAACAACATTAAGTAACCGTGACATTAAGAGATTCCCCATTCTTAATGCCCAGTTAACTTAAACGATTTTTCACAAACACACATTAAGTAAACAAGACATTAAGAGATTCCCCATTCTTAATTCTCGTTTAACTTAATGGTTTTCAAATTCCACACAAAACACATCTCAAAATTCTATAATTATCAATTATGAACACGTCGAATACGACGACACAAATCAACACAATAAATTTCATTTATTCAAAATCATACATACATGAAGTAAATTCATTTTCCATGAAACATTCATCAATATAACCAAAACCTAACTCTAATATTTTACCCATAAAGCCTTAGATACATTTTTCCCAAGTCAATACTCCAACCCTAACAAAATTCGTTTCCACACAACCACAGATAAGGCCCTAAATGCAAACTAAAAGTTTGGAAGGAGCCCTTACCTTAACGTTAGCTTTAACGTCGATTTACGGTACCGCGAGTAAATCCGGTAAAATCTCCGTTCGCAACGTTGCTTCCAAAGTTGGTTCCCTAGCACCGTAGCGTGGTAGTGAGCAACTTTCCCTTCTATCTCTTTACGAAACGAAGCTTAGATCTAGGTGAAACGGGGAGGTTTGTGTTTGACGGTTTTTGAAATCTCTAATTCCGTTTTCGAATCCGAGAAGGAGGAAGGAGTTGGAAATGTGTTCTTTCACACTCACTAATCTTGGGTTTCCATTCTTGAGGCCAAAGGAACCACGAAAATGGAAGAAAAGAGATGGAAGAAAATGTGTGGGTCGCGTGGCTGGAGGAGGAAGAAGATGGAATGTTTTTCCCTTGCTTTTCCTTCCTTCTATTTTCTTTTCTCTCTCTTTTCTTCCTTTCCTTTTCTTTCTATATATATATATATATAACAAATATCTAAAAATATCTAGATATTCCATAAAATTACCATTTCACCCATAACTTCTCCAAACCACTTTTTATTAAAAATATCTACTCTCGTCGCAACTCGATTGACAGATGCAATTTTCAGCAACCCAAGATATCTTTAACAAAATTGCCCGGTATTAAATTCTTCGTAACGGAAGTAAATTATTTCCCGACAAATAATTTTAATCCAATTTCCAAAAATATATTTTTGGCATTTAACTCACTAAATACCAAAAATTGGATTAACAGCCTAAGAAATTCTACACAAAATACCCTAAAATTGTATAACTTAGGATTTAAAATTACGGGTCTTACATTACTACCCCCCTAAAATTAGTTTCGTCCTCGAAACTTAAAGTACGAGTAGCAATCCTCACTAGGTTTGTACTCAAATTCAACATACTAGTCACAACTTGTTTCACCTGGCCTTCTCGAAAAAAGTGTTGCCTACCCCTTTTCATAGGGTGCTTAATAACTCTGCATCCATTCATAGTCGGTAAGGCTCGTCCATTCCATTCAACATGGTTTTGTCTATTATCGACAAGAGATTAAGGATGATCAGTCCCTCAATTTGTCAACAAATAACCAACAACCATGATAGTGGCTTAGACTATCTTAACCGAACTGTAATAGCGCTCCTTGCAACTTACAACTGAGGTTATCTCAATGTACAAGCAGTCAACAATCTTCTCAAGGTCCATTGAGTTTCCCTTATTTTCCTATAACTTTGATCCTATCGACGAAGTAAAATATCCCATACCTATGTCACGTAGTCTCATTTGCATCCACTTGGTACGAAACATCCATTTGGTATCGAACTGAAACACTTAGAACGACCCCAACACACTGAGCACATAATAATCACTACATCCGAGAACTCCTAAATTTCTCCCTTGTCCACAAATCCTCGATTTTTCTTAAGTCGTACAACTACGTCAAACTGTAGTGTTCTTATCAGTATGTTATTTCCAGTCATAAATTTAATAATTCCATCCCCACATATGCTTGGTGATCAAAGCTTCCTCAAATATTTTCGAAATCATGCCAAAGACTATACCACTTGGGACACACAGATTTCCTTTCAGTTTAGTACTTCATTTCAAGAGTCACGCTTTTCATTAAGATCCAACTTGAATTTAATTCACAGATCAAGGTCTACATTTGTCTCATGCCTAACACTTCAAATTCACGCTTCACTAGAAAATTTCTTACATACTTCGCAATTATGCACTAATTCAAAAATTATTCTCCTACATCTACTGCCAACATTCATTATGATACTTCTCAATTCCGTTGTGTCCTTCATTTGCAACTTGATGATTATCTTTTCATTATGACAAGTCAGATGCATTGGATTCACTCCATCACTTTTCCATTTATACAAACCTTAAATTTCTACCTCGAACCTTGATACATCTTCATTGCAGTGATTCCAATAAATCAAGGCTTACTAATCCCCACCAAACTTTTCCATTTCATGTTCAATCGTTTCCTATCAAACAAACATTTAACTCCTTTGATTGACGAACACAATAACAACTCCTATGACATGCACTCAAGTAATATCTTTATATCTTGGCATACCTTTATAATAATAATGTCTGAATTATAGGTGAGATAATTCCTTTCCTGAATCTTTAATTGTCATAAGCTACATCTCTATGTGCTGCTCCAACAAATTTCTTGGCACATTTCCCAATATTTGTTTCACTTGCTGGATTCTTATTCCTTCACAACCTTCACCGAGATACAAACTGAAAGAATCCTAACAATCGAACGTTCTAAAGAATTATTTCTCCCACATTCTCCAAAGCATTTCCTAAGAAATAATTATCTATAACTTCCTCGTCCCAAATTTTTGCAGTAAAATGTCTCAAAGACCCACATACCTTTCATTGTTCATCTAGTCATTAAAACACTCAGTTTAAATCTCGACACTTGATTTCCCACGACCAACAACTAAATCCTAAATCATTCATTCCATCTCTTCTTTTTCACTTGCTATCATTTAATAGGATTCTAAAATTTGATCCTCAAAATCTCCAAACACTTCCATCCTTAACATGAATTATTTATCACTTGCCGGCCTCAACTTCTTCGATTATGAAAGTTTTAAGCATTACTTGGTCCTCCATCCAACCTTGCGAGATTTTAAATCATCAGCTAAAAATCAACTATCTTAGGGTCCCAAATCAAATCTCGAATATTCCTTCAGTCCTATCAAAATATTAACATCCTCTTAGTAATTTCCATCCTTTAATAGACTCTCAAACTTATATTACCGCAATCTCAAGTATTCTCGTACTCGATTACTTCAAATTCCACTTAATGGTAACATAGAGTTCAATACATCAAGGCTTAACTCATTAGGTTTCTCTGAACATCGCTCAAAATTCACACTTACGTGTCTATAGATTCATCCAATATTACTATCCATATTTAGTAATCCAAGTTGCGAATCCAGTCTAACTCGAATGCTCGACTTTATCCCTCAAGGTATCGACTAATCCTCAAAGCGTATGTTATCTAACCAAAGGAGTATTTACTCCTAATGTGCAACGCTCCCTTAACTTCAATACCAGTCTCTTTCATTGACACCTAAGCACCAAATGTTATTCCAAATGGAAGCCTTATCTTCTCAACAGTAACATGATGTTCGCATCTCTTTGACAGTTGTCAAACTTATCCAGTTTCATCCTGAAATCTACCCGGAAAACATCTAATGCTTTTTCTTAACAAAAGTCCTCAACATAGGTCTTTACTGAAAATCCCTTATCAGTCTAATGTTAATTCATCCATACTCATCATCTTCGAGTTAACACCAACACGTAGCTTATGTGTCCTTGGAACCATTTCATAAATTCCATGCCGTCATACTTTGCTTCTACACTGCTTGACAATCCGTCATCCTGAAGATCTTTTCCTTTCCTTGAATCCACTAATCATCTCTTTTCCTGAGTTCTCATCACCCTTGAACTTTGGAGGATGGTAACGACGACAATCTTTCAATCCTCTTGACTTAATAGCATAAATCCCTATTTCCCTCTTCTCCAGATCCCGTCGAGTCTTTGCAGTAGTTCGTGCAACAACAAAACATCCATTTTATTTGTAGCTTCAACCATTTGATCATCCCTACTGACGTTCGTCCTTGCAACGTCGTTCCCTCTTGGAGGTAGTGTTTCCAAAAAACCAATCATCAAAAACAAGTGTTAACACCACTTCGAATAATTCCAAAACTAAGTTTTGAATATATCAACACATAATAACTACCCCTGATCTGACAACTCAGACCAATTACCCCGACGCATGATCAGATAACGACTCACAACCTACAGGTTCACTTACAATCTATAACCCAAGGTTCCACAGCCCCCAAAGAAAACCAAACCAAAGCTCTGATACGACAATGTAACACCCCGTTTTTCAAAGCGAGGGTGTATTTTTTTTTCAAAACAAATTAAATAAAATAGAGCAAATACATAAGGAAAAGCCTTTGGATAAATAATTAAGTCATTATAATTTACAAGCAGCGGAAAAGTTCACAAAATATGTATTTAAAAGATTTACATAACAAAAGTGGTACAGTCTTCCAGTTTAAAATAAAAGCAACCCAAAAGAAAGACAACTGTTCCCTCTGTGTCAACCTAGTCTGATCATTTTACAAAACAACTAAACACCCTGAGTGATCTCCACGCGCCCCGTGAGATCCTCCTAACGTAGCTCCAATCAAGCATTCCCATCCGTAGGGTACGAACCGGTAGGATCATCCTGACTCTCATCTGAGGGCAAAGCCCAGATTTCCACAATAGTTGTAAAGGGTCACCAACCGAAATTAACAGTTAACACATAACATTTAAGTTTTCAAATGCATAAATTATCCTCTCAACTAAGCATGCACCTTAAAAGGATTTTTCATATGCGAAAAGTTCATACAATGCTTTCCAAATGTAAATGAAATCAAATAGAGTTCTCAATCCATCAAGCAATACACAACTGAACAAAACATTGATAAATTAATGAGCAATCTGTTATCTAACTCAAAATAAGAATTTCTACTAAGCCAATCAATTTCCAAATCGATTTCCTGAAGGTTTTTAGTGATATTTGAATTCTGGGCTTAATTCAATCGATTGGGCAATCGATTGGGCAATCGATTGGGCAATCGATTGGGCAATCAATTGACAGGATAACTGAGCCCCTGACTTAATGCCAATCGATTGGGCAATTGACTGGGCAATTGATTGGGCAATTGATTGACAGCATAGCTGAGCCACTGACTTAATGTCAATCGATTGGGCAATTGACTGGGCAATTGATTGGGAAATTGATTGACAGCATAGCTGAGCCATGACTTAATGCCAATCGATTGGGCAATCGATTTCCCTGCATATTCTTCCAAAAATACATAAACTAACTCAACCATATTCATACACAAATCCACATCTTAACACTTACCAATTCCCACACGATCACCACGACAAATTGAGTTTCGAAATAGTATTGCAATCAAACATGTTATCACCAAATTCCAAAAACATAACACTTAACACTTTTAATACAATTACTACAACATCATGAGTTTCGAAATAGTATTGCAATCAACATGTTATCATCAAATTCTAAAAACATAACTCTTAGTAAAATCAACACACTTACACACAATTCCAAAACATACCACTCAACGGTTTCAACGCAATAACAACACAGACAAGATGAACCAACAAATCACATGGCATCACCTTGACTAGACAATCCCAACACGAACAAGATGAACCAACAAATCACATGGCATCACCTTGACTCGACAATTCCAACACGAACAAGATGAACCAACAAATCACATGGCATCACCTTGACTCGACAATTCCAACACGAACAAGATGAACCAACAAATCACATGGCATCACCTTGACACGACAATTCCAACACGAACAAGATGAACCAACAAATCACATGGCATCACCTTGACTCGACAATTCCAACACGGACAAGATGAACCAACAAATCACATGGCATCACCTTGACTCGACAATTCCAACACGCACAAGATGAACCAACAAATCACATGGCATCACCTTGACTCGACAATCCCAACACGGACAAGATGAACCAACAAATCACATGGCATCACCTTGACTCGACAATCCCAACACGGACAAGATGAACCAACAAATCACATGGCATCACCTTGACTCGACAATTCCAACATGGACAAGATGAACCAACAAATCACATGGCATCACCTTGGCACGACAATCCCAACACAGACAATTCATTTCTCCACAAAATCATTTTCACGGCAACATTAAGCAAAACAGACATATTAAGAGATTCCCCATTCTTAATATACTTTTGACTTAAACGATTTCCCAAAACAAACATTAAGTAACCAAGACATTAAGAGATTCCCCATTCTTAACGCCCAGTTAACTTAAACAATTTTCAAAACAACATTAAGTAACCGAGACATTAAGAGATTCCCCATTCTTAACGCCTAGTTAACTTAAACGATTTTCAAAACAACATTAAGTAACCGTGACATTAAGAGATTCCCCATTCTTAACGCCCAGTTAACTTAAACGATTTTCAAAACAACATTAAGTAACCGAGACATTAAGAGATTCCCCATTCTTAACGCCCAGTTAACTTAAACGATTTTCAAAACAACATTAAGTAACCGTGACATTAAGAGATTCCCCATTCTTAACGCCCAGTTAACTTAAACGATTTTCAAAACAACATTAAGTAACCGTGACATTAAGAGATTCCCCATTCTTATCAATTATGAACACGTCGAATACGACGACACAAATCAACACAATAAATTTCATTTATTCAAAATCATACATACATGAAGTAAATTCATTTTCCATGAAACATTCATCAATATAACCAAAACCTAACTCTAATATTTTACCCATAAAACCTTAGATACATTTTTCCCAAATCAATACTCCAACCCTAACAAAATTCATTTCCACACAACCACAGATAAGGCCCTAAATGCAAACTAAAAGTTTGGAAGGAGCCCTTACCTTAACGTTAGCTTTAACGTCGATTTACGGTACCGCGAGTAAATCTGGTAAAATCCTTGTTCGCAACGTTGTTTCCAAAGTTGGTTCCCTAGCACCGTAGCGTGGTAGTGAGCAACTTTCCCTTCTATCTCTTTACGAAACAAAGCTTAGATATAGGTGAAACGGGGAGGTTTGTGTTTGACGGTTTTTGAAATCTCTAACTCCGTTTTCGAATCCGAGAAGGAGGAAGGAGTTGGAAATGTGTTCTTTCACACTCACTAATCTTGGGTTTCCATTCTTGAGGCCAAAGGAACCACGAAAATGGAAGAAAAGAGATGGAAGAAAATGTGTGGGTCGCGTGGCTGGAGGAGGAAGAAGATGGAATGTTTTTCCCTTGCTTTTCCTTCCTTCTATTTTCTTTTCTCTCTCTTTTCTTCCTTTCCTTTTCTTTCTATATATATATATATATATATAACAAATATCTAAAAATATCTAGATATTCCATAAAATTACCATTTCACCCATAACCTCTCCAAACCACTTTTTATTAAAAATATCTACTCTCGTCGCAACTCGATTGACAGATGCAATTTTCAGCAACCCAAGATATCTTTAACAAAATTGCCCGGTATTAAATTCTTCGTAACGGAAGTAAATTATTTCCCGACAAATAATTTTAATCCAATTTCCAAAAATATATTTTTGGCATTTAACTCACTCAATACCAAAAATTGAATTAACAGCCTAAGAAATTCTACACAAAATACCCTAAAATTTTATAACTTAGGATTTAAAATTACGGGTCTTACAGTCTGGTTAGAGATGCTCCTTCTCCTAGGAAATCTAAAGAAGTCATTTTCTTTTATGAGTTTTTCTCTAAAAAAGTCAGGCTCAGATGCCACTTGTTGGAAAATTATGACTTCTTTTGATTAACATAGAGAGAATTAAGATCAAATCCAACTAGTCCGACATAATTCCCTTATTAATCATACAATGTTCATACAAATCATACACAGCGGAAATTAAAATACGCATACAATTATGACACGGAGCATACAACAATAAGCAGGTATATAATACTGGAAAATTAAAGAGAAGGGATAAGGAAGATTGCACCAAGATTTATCCTGGTTCAGCCGTTGATCCAACGACCTACATCCAGTCATGTAATCATAATCATGATTCCAGCCTTTTTCACTATAGAATGAATTCGAGTACTTTTACAGATTTTCCAGTCTTCTACACGACCTATCAATCTAACTCCCTTCACTTCTATCTCTTCACCCCTTTGATCCTTGTAGTTTATCCCCAAACTCACACAAGATCAAAGTAGACTTCCTCTTGATGATGACACAACAACAAGGATAGCCACCAGTTTCTAAACTGGATTTTGTTACAGCATCAATTACAAAGAATTGTCTTTTTCACGAACAAAGAAGAATAGTATCAAGAGATGTGTTTAATCACTCTAGCATCACACAAAGAAATTTGATTTTCCAATGAATATTTTTGTGTGTTAGAAAACTTTTCTTTTAAAGTGTTTTCAAAGATATGCAAGATTTAGAGCAAAAGGTTCTGAAAAATGTGAAAAGTTTTTGTGCAAGAGTTCTTTCTTGTTTTGGTTGTGTTTTTAAAAAATATTTGAGGCACCATATATATATTCAAGGCAAACACCAGGACAATCGATTGCCCAATCGAATTTGTAAGAGTACAATCGATTGATGCATCGAATGTCGTATATTCTGTGTTTCTGGAATCTTGAATTATATAGGCTTCACTTGATTGGTCGATCGATTGATCAAGTTTCTGAATCAGACCTGATGCTATGAAAACCTTTCAATCGAGTGAGCAATCGATTCCTTCAAAACTGGGTGCTCACTGTGATATGAAATGTAACATCAATCGAGTTGACAGTCTATTGTGCAATCGACTAGACAATCGATTGTCGTGGTCAAGTGATTCAGACCTGATTCCATATTTTCTTTTCAATCGAGTGAGCAATCGATTTGTTTAAAACTGTATGCTCACTGTGATATGAAATATGGCATCAATCGATTTGTCAATCGAGTATCGTGGTCACATTGACTCAGATACTACAGACAATCAAGTTGCCAATCGAGTGATCAATCGATTGGTCAATCGAGTGGGCACTGACTGAGTGCTCTTTGTAACTTGAATTTCAGCATCAATCGCTTTGTCAGTCTATTGTGCAATCGACTGGACAATCGATTGATCTTGTTACAGACCTCAGTTGTTTAAAACAGTTTATGTGCCATTCGATTTATGACTCATTCAATCGATTGGTCAATCGAATGTTTTCAAATTTAAGTTTCATAACACATGAATGAATGACAAAACTTATTTGCATATCTTGTGTGAGACTTTAGTGATTGTTTACTTAACTTGATACCTAGACACCTAATACACCTATACACAAATTGCGTCTTCCTCAAGTGCATCCTCCAACTGTGGTTGATTCCTTGAGTTGCAAACTATTGTTCCAAGTGTTGTGTGGTCTCCATGTATGCCTGAAATGTTTCTTGATTCAAAACATTAGATAAGGCAACTATTTAATATACACTTGTATGTTTGGGACATAAATCAAAAACTAGATCAGGGAAGCTTATGGCTTACATACCTGACCTTTTTAAAAGTTTTGCCTGGCCTGGAAGCCTATTTAAAAGCCTTATTCACATTAAAATATTTAAATACTCAACTAATACCACATGATGCTCTCCACATACAAAAATCAATGTGCATATCTATATATATTAAACAAATATTAATTTTCCTAACAAAATAATTTTTAAAAAATCTAAAACAAACATCTTTTAAACCCTAAAAAATAATTTTTGGTTTCAAATAATAGATTTTTTTTTTCTTTTGAAACAAACGAACCTATTATTATCTCTTAAACAAATATGGAACGACTACTGAGTGATTGACTAATTAAATGACTACCAATTATGGAACTACCAAATATAGAATCGTTACCAAATATGGAACGACAACTGAATATGTAATGATTACTAAGTGATTTTCAAATTGATAGAATTTAAAATAAAAAATAATATTGTTAATATAATAATAAAAAATAATATTAATAAATATTGAAGTATATATAGGCCGGCCTAGGCCTAAATATGCATTTTTATAAGTCTGAGCCTGACCTTTTAAATAAATAGGCCTTAAAAACAACCTGAGCCTAGCCTTTTTATTAAATAGGCCATACCAGAGCATACCATAAGCAGGTCATGCCATAGGCCCCTGACGGACGGCCTAGCCTGTTCCAATCCCTACTTGAGAGTTAGTTTTGAAATTTCCTTTTTTATTCCGATCGCACATCGTTTTTTCATGACAGGTTTTGAAACTAACTGAACATTTAATTGTTGATTTTGGATTTGATTTGATACTGTGGGTTTCAAAATATTTTAAACTTGATTTTGAAGTGGTTCCAGATCGTTCCCTTTTCCCCAGATTTACTGGAAAAGGTTCAACTTTCGTTTTGGAACTTTCTCCATTTTGAGAGCAGCCTAGCGAATGTTCACCTTTTTAGTGCAAATTGTTTTTGACCTTCTTGTTTTTCAAATTTTGTTTATGTGTTTCTTTTAATTCTTGAATGATTTTTTTGAGAACATTATTCCTATCTTGACTTTTTTCTCTTTCTTCATGAAATTGTTCTTTCGAGAAACTACATTTTTGAATAAGAAGATTTGAATCATTTAACAAGGTATCAAATTCTTTTCTCATTCTGTTATTTCCATCTAGCATAGGTTAGCTTCCTCACCTTCTTTAGTTTCTGATTCTTCTAAATCATCCCATGTTGCCATCATTGATTTCATTTTGAAAGGAAATCTCTTTGGTGGATTCTTGTTTAAGGGACACTCTGCTTTGTAATTCCCTAATTTATTATATCCGAAGCATGTGACTTTGCTTTTGTCAACTTTTGTTTTGGAATTTTTGTTTTGAAATCCCTTTTTGATTTGATCTCTTCTTCTCAGCATTCTCTGTATTCTTCGGGTGAGGAGAGCAACTTCATCAGCATCCTTTTGTTCATTCTCTTTTGGTTCTTCCTCTATTTGTACTATGATGTTTTCTTGAGATGCCTTTAGTGCTATTGCCTTTCCCTTCTTAATTGGTTTGTCTTCTTGTAGCAGTACTTCATGTGCTCTTAATGTTCCAATTAATTCTTCTAGGGGAAGTGATTCAAGATTCTTGGCTTGGCTTATAGCTGTTATCATTGGTCTCCATATGATTGGAAGATATCTCATGATTTTTCTTACTCTTTCTGGAACTGTGTAAGCTTTGCCAAGAGAACGCATTTAATTTACTATTGTTATAAACCTTGAGTACATTTCATCAATAGTTTCTCCTTCTTGCATTTCGAACAATTCAAATTTCCTTATGCCAATGTTTGTTCTTGTTTATTTGACATGGCTTGTTCCTGCATGATGAGTTTGAAATGTATCCCATACTTCTTTTATAGTTGTGCATTCATCTACTCTTTCACTCTCTTCCCTACTTAAGGCACATGATAAGAATAATTGAGCTTTAGAGTTTAGTAGTACCTTAGTTTTATCATCAGAAAACAGAGAACGTTCTTGGTTAGCTTAAAAAACAGAAATTCAGTTTATGTTTTATCTCAATTAATCAATTAAGCTTAATAAATAAAGAGATAAAAGAAGGAATAAGACACACAGATATATCCTGGTTCACCCAACTCGGGCTACGTCCAGTCCTCACAACTGTGAGATTTTCCACTAAGTGTTGGAAACAAAGAACCTTCTTGGTTTTACAACACCTAGTTTAGATCAACCTTTATCTGTTACATGCTCTATTTCTTTCCACCCAGAAAGTAAATTTATCACTTATCGATCTTGATAGGATTCGTTACAATCTATTCAAACTATACTTAAACTTTTATAATTTTAGTTTTACGTTAATGATAAGATTGTTTTGATAGAATCTAAGATGTCTCAACTTTGGTTTAAGATTCAATTCCTTACTAAGAATTCAGTAGTAATAACACAGTAAGATAGAAAAGTTCAGAACTGATTCTTCTTTGTGAAAATGAGAATTTCAAGTTTGTGAATGTGAATGATTTATGAGACTTTGATACCACTTGAACATCTGCCTTTATCCTTGATATTAGCCTTCCTTTTATAGGTGTTTAGGAGCATTTAATAATGGTGAAAAGAGTTGTTGATAGTGCTATGACAGTTTTGAGCAAAACAAATATATTAAATTAAAAATAATCCAGCCTTTGACAATTTTGAAACTGTTTTGACTAATGCTGTTACAACTTTACTTAATCTATTTGCCTTCGAGTTTAAAGTTCTTTGAGACTTGTCACTCAATTATTGATGTTACAGCTTCCATTTAGAGCCTTGAATTTGTCCAAAACAGTTTGTTGAATGATTATAAACCTCTGCAGAAGTAAAAGGATCACTTGTAAGGAAACCGTGACTTCTAAATGCAAGAATTATGTATATGGCAGTACTTCTCATGCAAGAATTATGTAAATGTTCAATTTATCAAGAAATCACAAAACGGAGCATGTATCAATATTAACCAATCAAACAATTAAGTAAAAGATAAGGGATAGAAGAATGATACTCAGAATTTTATCCTGGTTCGGTTGTCTACAAGACAACCTACATCCAGTCCCAAGATCAACTTGATCTTAGCCTTTTTCACTAGAATCTTCTATAGTACTTTTACAGACTGTCCAGCTAGCTCCTAGCCTATCTATCCAACTATCTTGATTCTAACATACATCCATTGCATCCTTTGAGTTATTCCGATAAACTCACACAAGATCGCAATGAGGTTCCTTCTTGATGATCACAAGCATCAACGAACGGTAACCACCAGTGTAGCTACTGGATTTTTACAGAATTTGGTTTCAATGTCATTTTACAGAAAATGATAACAAAGAAGATCAAAAGATCTTTCTAACAAAAGTGACTTGATCACACAATGATGTTCAAACTATAGGTGTTTGCCAAACGATTAAGTTTTCACAAAGTATTGTGTGTATCAAAGTTCAAAGTCTCAAAGGTTCTGTTTTTGGAAAGTTTTGAATTCTATGTCAAATCAAAAGTTATGATCATATATTTTGAAAAACAGTTTTGAGACAGTTTTTATATGTTTCAGATAAACACATATAAATCGATTTGCCAATCGATTTTATAAAGCATAGAAACACTCCAATCGATTTGCCAATTGATTTGGTGTTTCTTGTTTTTCTTGAATCTTGAAAACATATGTATCAATTGATTTCCCAATCGATTGGTTAAATTCATAAATAAGAAAACTGAGACAAGTTCATATCAGCATCGACTGAGTAATCGATTTCGAATGTTTTGTTACAACAACGAGATAAAAAACAATCGATTCCACAATCGATTGATATTTCATCATAATCGATTTGGCAATTGGTCTGTAACTAAAACAATTACTTCAATCGATTTGTCAATCGATTGGACTGGTCTCTGGGACTTTAGAAAATTGCACGAATCGATTCGTCAATCGATTTGATTTGTCCCAGTGTTCCAGTTGTTCATTTCCAATCGATTTGAATTGATACTTGGACTTAATCACTTTGAAAACATTGATTTGCCAATCGACTAGGAACTTGTTTTCTGATATATGATAAAACATTTTTCACACCCAATCGATTTGTCAATCGATTAGTATATGTCTTGCAAGTCAAGAAATAAAATTCAATTGATGTCTCAATCGATTGATTTTGTCACAGAGCTACTGACTTAGAAAAACTTTTGTCCAATCGATTTTCCAATCGATTTGATTTAAGGATTTTTGTCTCTGTGTCTCATTCAATCGATTCATCAATTGATGTTCCAATCGATTGTCAAATCGATTGGTATGTTACAGAGTTTAAGTCAGAGACAAAGTAAGCTCGAAATCGATTTGCCAATCGATTTTAAAAACTTGTGTCTTGCCCCTGTAACTTACACAATCGATTTGTCAATTGATGCATGAATCGATTGTCCAATCGATTGCTTTGCACCCAGAGTTCAAGTTTCACTGCTATCCTTCACAGAGTCGATTTGCCAATCGATTGGATCAGTGATAACTTTACTCCTGAGTCAATCAATCGATTGCCCAATGGATTAGCCAATTGATTAGTCAATCGATTTGTTTACTAAGTTCAAATTTAAAAAACATTTTAACCTTGGCAACACTTATGCATGAACTCATGTATGATAAGTCTAAAGCCTAATAAACACAATCACTAAAGACATAAAAACATAGTTGACTTTGTCCGGCACATGCTTCACTTCAAGCTTGATTCCTTGCGTTCCAAGCATTGTGTCCATATGTTTAGTGTGTGTGTGTTTCTACCTGAAATGCAACTTGATTCAAACAGTTAGCTTGATCATAGGACATTGTATGTTTGTTAATTATGTCAAAACTAAAATCAGGGGAACTTATGTCCAACATCACTGTTGAAATTCTGCAGAAACGGAGATTGATTATTAATCTGGTTCTGGAAGTTTGAACTTTCTTGAGATTGATGATCAATCAGGAGGTTCTGTTTGATTGTTCTGGATGTCTTTTGGGTGTCTCTTTTACATATCAAGATTGATTGATTTTTCTTTGACAGTTTTGCTGAAGGTGTTCCAAACTGGTTTAACTAGCTTGATTTGTTACCTTGTTTCTTAATGATTTGAAAGCCTTCTTTGATAGAGATGAGACCTATTTGTTCCTTGTCTTGTACTGATGAACTTAGTATAAAATTCAGAGGCAAAAGATTCTTCAAAATGGTGGAGTTTGATTGGTCAAGAAGCTGTGACAGTCAGTCTTGAATCTGGAGATCATTCTCCATTTTGTCTAGAATGTTCTTGTTTCTTTGTCTGTTCAGTTTTTAACTATTTTCTTTGCTTTGCTTGATTCCTATATTTGAATTAACTCACTCAAAAGCACTAGTTAAATTAACATAAAATTTTAGAATCATAATTAATATTCTTAATTAACCTTTATTTATTTTCATCAAAACTTTAATTTTAGAGTTTGTTTTAACAAATGTAACACGACACAACAAATCAATTAAACACATCACAGTCAACAACTCAAATATGAAGACAATATAATGATCAATCATTATCGTTTATAGATAAAAATAATAATGTAAATTTAGTCAACAAGAACTTACTGGATTTAGTTGAATCAATTAACACATATATCATATACGTTTTCAAATTCAACTAACTTCTCAAACAATATTCTACTAGTTTTACACTCTTAAAAAATGTTTAAATTGTAACAACGGTTACTCTACTGGTTTTACAAAAGATAGGCATATAGAGAAACATTTAAAATATTTCACACCTTCATTTTAAGCAAGTTACTTAGAAGATTAATTCACCAAAAAATGCAAATGAGTAGTGTTTCTTGAAGGTTTCGACGAGAGGAATCCAAAAGCGATGCTAGTTTTTTTATACAACAAACATGGATATCATAATCGGTGTGAAATAGTTCAATCAAAGAAAAAGATGCAGTTATTTCTAATAAAACAAGGTCACGGTTGATAAAATTGATTCAAAAAATGAACTTCAACAACCGATTTAGTGTGGGATAGAAATTGTGATCGATTCAAATGACAACGATTTGTTGGGATGAATTTGAGAAAAAACTGAGATGAATTATGATTAATTTTTATGTTCATATGTCAACAAATGGATTATGTTTTTTTTTTTTTTATAATTATAGATTGATGGGTGCAGATAGGTAGTTTATATGTGCAAGAGCAAAACAAGACAAAAAATGGTGGAGTCCATTCTAAGACTGAAATGAGGTGTAATGAGCAACTCACAAGTGTATGGATAAAAAAGTATTTTACTCTGCACCCCCACACCTAAACATGTCACCCCCTCGATCAACGTAAAAATTCAATTTTGTCATTTTATTAAACCTTTAATTTTTTTTTACCACTCATTCTTTCACCCCCCCTCTTTTGAAACTTAAAATAATTTACCATCACTTTCGAATATTTCACAATTTTTAAAAGAAAAAAGTATGTGACATTGGAATTTTTCATTCCTTAAGTCCTTCTTTTGAATATTTCTCACTTTGAACTCTAAGATTAATTTGGAATTTTGAGTTTGAGTTTTTTTTAATGATTTTTCGATGTTCTTCTTATTCAACCTTGAGTATCTATTTATAGATAATATTGGGGTTTCAATTTAGTTCTTGTTTAATTATGTATAATATCTTCATTACTAACTTGACCAACAATAATCTTATTCAAAAAAATAATAAAC
>JBBPBR010000001.1:14048091-14059649 GCA_037974775.1 Cicer pinnatifidum
TTTTTTTAAATAAATTTAATCAAAAAACATACATTATTAGATTAAACGTTTCGTAGCCTTTATCCTCTTAATGTAAAGTATTTATACAATTAGGCTACCCACATATATGTTTGTCGAGATACTTTTTTAATTATTAATATAATTAAAATATAAATTTGTCAAAATTATGTATAAAATCGTAAACGTTCAATGCATAATTAAATTTTGATAACATAATCATAGATGGATGATCGTGATTAAAAGAAAAAAGTCATATGATTTTTTAAGTAATTTTGTGTCAGTTAAATAAATGTTAATTATGATAATCTATGTAAGGTTATATGGTTAAAATTTAACTTTCTAATACTATCATTTAAAAACTCGTCTCATTTGACATGGTGATTTCAAACAACAATATCATATTAAATATTTTTGTCAAAAATAATTTTACTATAAACCATGTTATATTCCCAGAGAATTAAATATTATTAATTGTATTTCTAATATGTTGCTTTTACAAAATAAGAAATTGAAACATGACACAATTTATGGGTGAAAATATACTTCAAATGCATTTTCTATGCTTATAAATGGAGATTGTTTTTCAACTTAAATTGTCAAATCAAATTTTGTGTATACTAAGTGATAAAACAATTTTTACTTTCGAGAAGAGAATTATGGCAAAGAGTGATATGAAAAATATTGTCATAATTATGACATTGATTATGGTGGTTTTTGCAAAAGCTGATAATTTAACTCCCACCGGTAAACTCCTTTGCTTTGGAAAGTGTGCTTTGAAATGTAGAAATTTAAGTTCGAATCGTCCATTACATGCAGCTTGTGTTGCTGGTTGTGAAGTAGCAAAATGCCATAAGACATTATCAAAATATGCATATGATTGTACTGCTAGCTGTGTTTACTCGAAGTCCAATATAGTTAATATTGGTAAGATTAAACTTTATCTCTTTTTTTATTATTTATTTTTTGAAACACATCTTATAAACTTATTAATTCAAGATTTAAATATATTTTTTGTTTCGGTAGATATAGTTCGTCTATGTTTTATCCCTATAAATTTTTTTCAATAGTTTAGACATCCATCAATTCCATATATTTTAAAATCAAAATTAGAATTTGCAACATTGAATTTTAAATGGAGAGATGTTTTTGTGGAAGTTAAGTGATTTTAATTTTTAATTAATTGATTTAAAGTGATTCATGTTGCAAGTATTAATTAAATAATATTAAGATATTGATTTAGGTGACAATGAACACCATGTCCTTAACGTTACAAGAATTTAATTGAATATTTGTTTGTTTGGTAAAAAAAAAAAGGGAAGCCTTTTTAAAGCTTACAATAGGTGAAGGACCAAACATTTGAGATATTTTTGGAGCAACTTATATATTATATATTTTGTAAGGTCGGAAAAATGTAATTAGTTATTAATTAAATTAGTTTTTCTTACGTAATTTTGATATTTTATTTTTTCAGATGAACGTGGTCTTAATATCATGAATTTGTGCTTGGAAACTTGCAAAACAAATAATATATGTTTACTAGTAACAGCCGAAAATTCAAAATATTAGTGAAGTGAGAAATTGAGTTCATTAATGTTGTAAAATTATAAACTTGTACCGAGTGCCTTGTTTTCATGAATCCTTTGGATTTGTAGATTGGCCTTGTTAGTTGTAAGGTGAAACATAGTTATAGAGAGGCTAAACATTTCTCAAACAAGCTAGTCGTATAATGGAGTGTTAAGCTTATTCGAGCTACCTTATCTTTCTTCTTTTATTAAAACTTCTATCAGATATTTGTGATTGTAGAGTGTTTACCATCCCTTGTTTTGTTCAATAGCTTGGGTTGTAATTTCTTTCATCATTTATTAAATGATGCAATGTCATCATACTTTAAAATAAATATTTGTTGTAGTCATTTCCACTAGTTATTTGTTTATACAATTCTAATTTATTTGTGTTGATATTTCTAATAATAATAATTAATATTAAAGACAAAATAAATAAATAATATTACTATACTCGACAAGAGGTTTTGTAAAGATTTCAACAAGTTGATTTTGATTATCAACAAAGATTAATTCAATATCTTTCTTATTGATATGATCACGAATAAAATGATGCTTTATTTCAATATATTTTGATCTAGAGTGTTGTATTGAATTTTTAGATAAATTTATTGCACTAGTGTTATCATAGTAAATTGGAATGTTGGAATAACTTACTGAGTAGTCTTAGAGTTGATTTTTAATCCAAAGAACTTATGAGCAGCAGTTTGATGCTGAGACATACTCCACTTCAGTGGTTGATAAAGCTATTGTGTTTTGTTTTCTGCAAGACCAGCTTTCCTAAGAACTGACTGAAGTAGAAATATCAATTATAAGAAAGGGGGTTTGAATTATAATTGTTCCTTTTTTTTTTAAAAAAAAATCTGCTTTAAAAATAAGATCCCAGGTTAAGATTGATATTAAAAGTGATGAAGATCAATCTTTACTTTGTAGAAGATCAATCTTAAGTTTGCAGATCAATTTTACCAAAATGAAATCTGATTGTGAAGCATAAAATAAATAGAGATAGAGATAGAGAGATCACACAAGGATATATCCTGGTTCACCCAATCCGGGTTACGTCCAGTCCTCACAACCGTGAGATTTTTCACTAAGTGTCCAAACCAAGATCGTTCTTGGTTTTCATGGATCAATCTTGATCTTTATACAATTCCTACCCTTCTACCTAGAAAGGATTTCTACCTTACTGTTTGTAAAGACTTTAACAAGCTGTCTTTCAAACGTGAAAGGATTTTGCAACTTACTCAAGATTTGACAAAGCAACCTTGAGTTACAAAGTGGTGATTTTGAGGCCATTTAGAATTTGATATTTACTCAACTCTTGTTTGAGAAATATATTATGTGGATGGACATCTATTGTGAATGATTACAACACAGAAATTAAAACAAAACAGCAAGCTATAAGAAAAGGGAATGAGACACTTGAGTATGATAAAAAAGATTGATCTTTTGCTTGGTGTTGATTGTTGTATTTTGTTCTTCAGTTTGCAGCTGTATTTATAGAGTTCCAGAGGGCTTAGGACAGCTAATATGGCCGTTGGAAAAGGACCAACTGTCATAATATATCTGTTGAAAAAATCTGTCATAACTTAAGATTGATCTGCTGCATCAAAAGATCGATCCAGGATTGATCTTTTGGTCTGTGATGAAACAGCTTGTTCCCTATGATCCGTGTCAGTATGTCAGCCTTGATTATGTCCTTTTCAGTTATGTGTGCAGGCTTTTGGATGGTTCAAATCAGTAGTGTACTTCACTACTTGTAGCCTTGTACTTGCACTTGCGTTATATGAAGAATGATCTTTGTATTATGCCTTTATTGAAGCATGACTTGATTCTTCAAATTCTGGAATGAGTATAAGTCGAATGTGGCTTCCAGGATTGATCAATTATGTGGAGATTGATTATCTACTGTGAAGATTGTTCTCTGTATTTTTTAGCATAATACAGATTGATCTTTGTCTTTGAAAGATCAATCTTTTGTCTTTTAAAGGATCAATCTTCAGAGTTGTTTCCTTTGATCTGATTTGTGATTTTTGATTCCTATCTTGTTTAACACACTCAAATGCACATGTTAAATACCAAAACACTTAGAATCATAATTAGAATTCTCAATTAACTTTTTGTTTATTTTCATCAAAACATTAAATTGAGATTTTGTCTCAACACTGACATGCTCCACTTGTGCTTTTTCTTTCGATTTTATCTCCAGCATAATCAGCATCACAATACGCTATAAGATCAAAATGCGAACCTTTTCTATACCAAAGACCAAGATTAGTGGTTCCAACAAGATATCTAAAAAAGCGTTTTACTGCTGTTAAATGAGTTTCTTTTGGTGCTGATTGAAATCGAGCGCATAATCCCACTGCAAATACTATATCAGGCCTACTAGCAGTTAAGTAAAGCAAAGAGCCATTCATTCCTCGATATTATTTTTTAGAAAAAGATTTACCATTTTCGTCTTTCTCTAAAGAAGAGGATGGATGCATGGGAGTAGACATGATCCTCGATTCATTCATTTTGTATTTGACTAACAAATCTTTAATGTATTTTTCTTGACAAATAAAAATACCGTTTTCATATTGTTTAATTTGTAATCCAAGAAAATACCTTAATTCTCCCATCGTGCTCATTTCAAATTCACTTTGCATAAGTTTAGAAAATCCTTCACACAATTTTTCATTTGTCGATCTGAAAATGATATCATCAACGTATACTTGAACAATAAGTAAATCATTATTCTCTATTTTCTTAAATAATGTGGTGTCAATTTTTCCTCTTGAAAATCCATTTTTGATTAAGAATGAACTTAATCGTTCATACCAAGCTTTTGGTGCTTGTTTTAAACCATATGAAGCTTTGGTAAGTTTGAAAACATGATTTAGTTTTGATTGGTTTTCAAATCCTGGAGGCTGTTTCACATAGACTTGTTCATTTGAGAATCCATTCCAAAATACATTTTTAACATCCATTTGAAACAATTTAATAAGCTTATGGGATGCATATGCAAGAAGTATACGAATAACTTCTAACCTTGCAACTAGAGCAAAAGTTTCATCGTAATCTATACCTTCTTGTTGATTGTATCCTTGAGAAACCAGTCTCGCTTTGTTTCTAATAACCTTTCCTTCTTCATCTAGTTTATTTTTGAAAACCCATTGTGTACCAATGATTGTTTGATCAAGTGGATCAGGTACCAGTGTCCAGACTTTTTTTTTCTCGAACTACAGAAATTTGTCCTTCATGGCATCTATCCAAGATTGATCAATTATGGCTTCCTTAATTGATTTTAGCTCAATCTGGGATATATTGCCATGTCGTTTTCGTCATTTTTTAATGATTTTCTTATTCTAATCCCATCAGCCGTGTCTCCAATGATTACAGTTTGAGGATGATCTTCAATTGTTCTCTAGATTTTTTTGTGGAGAATGAAATGGAGATTGTTTATCAATCTCGGTTTTCTGCAGTCTGTCTTGCTGCTGTGGATCAGTTTGAGTTTTGTCTTCCTAATCCTTTTCACTTATATCCAAGTCATCAAACTCATCAAATAATATGTGCATACTAATTTCTACAACATTAGTTCTTAGATTAAATACTCTATATCCTTTAGATTAAATACTCTAGCCTGTTCCCATCCCTACTTGAGAGTTAGTTTTGAAATTTCCTTTTTTGTTAAGATCGCACATCGTTTTTTCATGACCGGTTTTGAAACAAACTTAACATTTAATTGTTGATTTTGTATTTGATTTGATACTCTGGGTTTCAAAATATTTTAAACTTGATTTTGAAGTGGTTCCAGATCGTTCCCTTTTCCCCAGATTTCTTGGTAAAGGTTCCGCTTTCGTTTTGGAACTTTCTCCGTTTTGAGAGCAGCCTCGAGAATGTTCTCGTTTTTAGTGCAAATTGTTTTTGACCTTCTTGTTTTTCAAATTTTGTTTATGTATTTCTTTTAATTCTTGAATGATTTTTTTGAGAACATTATTCCTATCTTGACTTTTTTCTTTTTCTTCATGAAATTGTTCTTTCAAGAAACTACATTTTTGAATAAGAAGATTAAAATCATTTAACAAGGTATCAAATTCTTTTCCCGTTCTGTTTTTTCCATCAAGCATAGGTTAGCTTCCTCAACTTCTTTAGTTTCTGATTCTTCTGAATCATCCCATGTTGCCATCATTGATTTCATTTTGAAAGGAAATCTCTTTGGTGGATTCTTGTTTAAGGGACACTCTGCTTTGTAATGCCCTAATTTATTATATCTGAAGCATGTGACTTTGCTTTTGTCAACTTTTGTTTTGGAATTTTTGTTTTGAAATCCCTTTTTGATTTGATCTCTTCTTCTCAGCATTCTCTGTATTCTTCTGGTGAGGAGAGCAATTTCATCAACATCCTCTTGTTCAATCTCTTTCGGTTCTTCCTCTATTTGTACTGTGATGTTTTCTTGAGATGCCTTTAGTGCTATTGCCTTTCCCTTCTTAATTGGTTTGTCTTCTTGTAGCAGTACTTCATGTGCTCTTAATGTTCCAATTAATTTTTCTAGGGGAAGTGATTCAAGATTCTTTGCTTGGCTTATAGCTGTTATCATTGGTCTCTATATGATAGGAAAATATCTCACGATTTTTCTTACTCTTTCTTGAACTGTGTAAGCTTTGCCAAGAGAATGCATTTCATTTACTATTGTTATGAAACTTGAGTACATTTCATCAATAGTTTCTCCTTCTTGCTTTTCGAATAGTTCAAATTTCCTTATGCCAATGTTTGTTCTTGTTTATTTGACATAGCTTGTTCCTGCAAGATGAGTTTGAAATGTATCCCATACTTCTTTTACAGTTGTGCATTCATCTACTCTTTCACTCTCTTCTCTGCTTAAGGCACATGATAAGAATAATTGAGCTTTAGAGTTTAGTAGTACCTTAGTTTTATCATCAGCTGTCAAGTCTGCTTCTTTCTTCGCAGCCGAGGTTGAGTCATCTTGATCAACTCTTGGTATGAAATCTCTATCTGTAATGATGCGCCACATCCCTATTTATTGAGATTTTAGAAACAGCTGCATCTTATTCTTCCAAAAATAGTAATCAGATCCATCAAAGAATAATGGTCTCATTGAAGATCCTCCCTCAACAATGTATTTGGCTTTTGACATATTTTCTTCTAGATATTTTCTCTAGCACTTGTTAGGTGTTTTTAAATCTTTTCTAGAGACCGAGATCTGATGCCAATTGAAGTAACAATGTCGATTTACAAGGAAGGGGGGGTTTGAATTGTAAATGTACCTATTTAAAAATTCCTTAAGAAACCTCAAGATTTAACTCAAGAATGATCTTGGTTAGGAAAATAAAAAACGAAGAACGTTATTGGTTTTAACAAGAAAACGGAGAACGTTCTTGGTTAGCTTAAAAAACAGAAATTCAGTTTATGTTTTATCTCAATTAATCAATTAAGCTTAATAAATAAAGAGATAAAAGAAGGAATAAGACACACAGATATATCCTGGTTCACCCAACTCGGGCTACGTCCAGTCCCTACAACTATGAGATTTCCACTAAGTGTTGAAAACAAAGAACCTTCTTGGTTTTACAACACCTAGTTTAGATCAACCTTGATCTGTTAAAGCTCTATTTCTTTCCACCCAGAAAGTAAATTAATCACTTATCGATCTTGATAGGATTCATTATAATTATAGATTGATGGGTGCAGATAGGAAATTTACATGTGCAAGAGTAAAACAAGACCCAAAATGGTGGAGTCCATTCTAAGACTGAAATGAGGTGTAATAAGCAACTCACAAGTGTATGGATAAAAAAGTATTTTACTCTGCACATGCACACCTAAACCTGTCACCCCCTCAATCAACGTAAAAATACAATTTTGTCATTTTATTAAACCTTTAATTTTTTTTACCACTCTTTCTTTCACCCCCTCTTTTGAAACTTAAAATAATTTACCATCACTTTTGAATATTTCAAAAATTTTAAAAGAGAAAAGCATGTGACATTGGAATTTTTCATTCCTTAAGTTCTTCTTTTGAATATTTCTCACTTTGAACTCTAAGATTAATTTGGAAATTTGAGTTTGAGTTTTTTTTTTAATGATTTTTCGATGTTATTCTTTTTCAACCTTGAGTATTTGTAACGCCCCAGATTTTGATCCAAGACATTACTCAAAAATATTTATTTTCTTTCAAAACAATTTTTTTTTATTCATCATATAATAAAATTTCACTAGGAGATAGTTTGATTTCACTTTAAGAAATAAAGTAACGCAATTTACTTGATATTATTATTATTATTATTATTATTATTATTATTATTATTATTATTATTATTATTATTATTATTATTATTATTATTATTATTATTATTATTGCAAAGATAATTTATCAATTATAGAAAATGTCCACTTACGTATTAAAATAGAATAATTCAGGTTTTTCCTAGCAGAAGGACCTCGCCTCCGCATTTCTATTTAAAATCGGTCATAAAAGTAAATAACTTCAAAAAAATAAAATAAAAATGTACCACATCAATTTTATCACTACAAATATTATTTTTATTTATTTATTTATTAAAATACCCATTTTTCCCACGTGCGCGCCAAGCAAACGTCATTATTGCAATTCTTCAAAATCCTTAGTACCTAAATGTTGGTGTAAGGGGTCAGTTCATCCCACAATAAAATCAAACCAAACAATAAGTTAACAACCATAAAATAAAAACATAAAATCTTTTTTTAATAAGAGATTTAGAGAAATAATATTATTTTTTATGATTCGCAAAAGTGTATGAAAAGTTATAAAATATATATAAATAACTCCAATAATAACTCACTTTAGAATGAAAATAACAATGACAATAACTCACTTTAGAATGAAAATAACTCAATTTCTCGATTTCTAGCAACCAAATATCAGGAATTTCTCTACTTTCGCATTATCTTGCAGTGTAGGAATTAATATATTTAATGACACTTAATAGGAATTTAAGTAATTCTTAAAAATTCAAATTTAATGAGGTTACAAAATTAATAACACATAGTAGAAATTTAAGTAATTAGTAGAATTTCAAATTCAAATAAGTTACACAATTAATGACGTAATAAAAGTTAAAATAATTAATAAAATTCAATTTCAAGAAGGTACATAATTAATGACAAATAATAGACATTTAAATAATTGGGAAAACTCAAAAAATTAGAAAATTAAACAATTAATATGAACAAAATCATAAAAACATGCGACATACACGAAGCGTCCCACCCCACTAAAGTCCGAGAATTAATGTTCTGATACTACAATGTAACGCCCTAGATTTTGATCCAAGACATTACTCAAAAATATTTATTTTCTTTCAAAACAATTTTTTTTTTATTCATCATATAATAAAATTTCACTAGGAGATAGTTTGATTTCACTTTAAGAAATAAAGTAACACAATTTACTTGATATTATTATTATTGTTATTTTTGCAAAGACAATTTTCAATTATAGAAAATGTTCACTTACGTATCAAAATAGAATAATTCAGGTTTTTCCTACCGGAAGGACTCCGCCTCCGCATTTCTATTTAAAATCGGTCATACAAGTAAATAACTTCAAAAAAATAAAATAAAAATGTACCACATCAATTTTATCACTACAAACATTATTTTTATTTATTTATTTATTAAAATACCCATTTTTACCACGTGCGCGCGCCAATCAAACGTCATTATTGCAATTCTTCAAAATCCTTAGTACCTAAATGTTGGTGTAAGGGGTCAGTTCATCCCACAGGAAAATCAAACCAAACAATAAGTTAATAACCATAAAATAAAAATATAAAATCTTTTTGTAATAAAAGATTTAGAGAAATAATATTATTTTTTATGATTCGCAAGAGTGTATGAAAAGTTATAAAATATATATAAATAACTCCAATAATAACTCACTTTAGAATGAAAATAACAATGACAATAAAATGTATACCATTTATGCATGCTCATAAACATATATGATCTGGATATAGCCAGCCACTAAGGCGTCCACACAGAAGTCACCCATACCAATGGGAAAAATTAAACCAGCCACTAAGGCGTCCACACAGAAGTCACCCATACCAATGGGAAAAATTAAACCAGCCACTAAGGCGTCCCCAAAGATGCATATGATATGTCATGACAATGATAATGATGTTCAAAATGTACAAATCACTAGTCACTTAGGCAACCACAGAAAGAAAATCATAACACAAAATAATCAGCCACTTAGGCACCACAAAGAAAAACTATTCAAAGCCAGATCACCAGCCACTGAGGCAATCACAAGAACAAATCATTCCAGATCAAATTTTTGTAAATCACACAAACATCAAATTTACATTATCATGGATGTTCATAATTATAACTCAATAACTTTTAACACATCAAATATGCACGTGATCAAATATCTCAAAATCAGCACTTTCATTTTAATAATCCATAAGATTCGATTTGAGTACGTGTTATTGATAACAATTAAATCTCATATCACCAAGAATAAAATAACTTAAATTTCATTCATTTCACTGTAAAGTTTTCTGCATTCTAACAATAGACTATTCATTATTGCATTTAATAATCAATTTTCTCATATTATTAAAATTAAAAAATATAAAATATTCATCAATTTCCTCAAGACACATACATTGTTCATAAAAATCACGTTTTAAATTTAAAATACTCCAAGTCAAGAATTAAAATCAAATACATCATAATAAACATATTACTAATTATAACATCATAAAAATTATAACTTTATAATTAAATAGTCTAAAACACATAAAACACTAAACATTTTCACTACAAACATATTTATCAAGGTATAATAATAAAAATATAACTCTAATTAATTCATCAAGATAGAGGTATTACAAAAAGAAAAAAATCAAATCATTATAGTTAATTTCTTTACGACGAAAATAAAATCAATATTTTCCTTTTAAGACAATCAAACATCATATCAATATCTTACGATTCGCTAATTTAATATCTAGCCTAACTCTGCATGGGGAAAAGCCCTTACCTCGAGTGCTTTCCTTCCAAGTGACACTATATCGTCCTCGAAAATTTCAACAAGATGAAGGAACAAAAGTTTAGAACCTCGATCCGAATGTGAGGATGGTTGTTTGAGCGACTTAGAAAATATTTGAGATAAATGTAATGTTGGTAATGGCGTCTCTTACGAAGGAGAGATGTCTGTGACTAATAAAGGAGGTGTGTAATTGATCAGAGAGAGAGAAGAATAATTCCCTTCATTGAGTTTAATTGCCCACATGAATACGAAATTCAATTGGAAAAATATCATTCAATGACCAACCGTTAGGAATTAATTGGCATTCATATTATTTATTATTGTTAGTTACACATTTGAATGGACACAAGAGTAATGTGGGTGATTCAATTTTGACTTGGTCAAAATTAACTTGGTCATTGTTCACTCTAAGATAGATATTTTTACGAGTTTTAATTAGTTAATAAAAAAAATCCCAATAATTAATTAATATAAAATTACTTCATCAAATGATCAAACATCTAAGGAATAATTATTCTATTATCGTCATACTAAAACAATCAAAAACAATAAACAAAACTAAGGGTTTTAATTTAATTAATTAAAATAAGGGTGTTACAATATCTATTTATAGATAAAATTAGGGTTTCAATTTAGTTCTTGTTTAATTATGTATAATATCTTCATTACTAAATTGACCAACAATGATTTTATTCAAAAATAATAATGAACAACATTTTTTTTTTATAATATGTCCATATTAAGAAACGTCTTATTACAAAATAATGTTAATAGATATAATATCTAAACAATTAAGTTCTCTAATATATTTAATAGATTCCAAATTTAATAAAAACATATTCAAATAATTATTGTGTTTCGTTTTTACGAATTATCGATAATTATCATAAACATATTTGAAAATTATTCTATTATAGTTTGATGATAATCTAACTTATTAATTAGTTAGCAAA
>JBBPBR010000001.1:14069019-14079470 GCA_037974775.1 Cicer pinnatifidum
TAATAGAAATTTAAGTAATATTTAATAATTATAAATTTAAGAATTAACATATTTAATAGCACTTAATAGAAATTTAAGTAATTCTTAAAATTCAAATTTTTACACAACTAAATGTACAATTAAATAAAATATTTAAGACATATTTTTAATGACAAAAATTAATGGAAGTTATGCAATTAATAACACATAATAGAATTTTAAGTAAAATTCAATAATTAGAAAATTAAACAATTAATCTATTTAATGACACTTAATAGAAAAACAATTAAATGCACCATTAAATGAAATATTTAAGACGTATTTTTAATGACAAAAATTAATGTACGTTATACAATTAATGACACCTAATAGAAATTTAAGTAAATTCAATAATTATAAAATTAAGCAATTAATATATTTAATGACACTTAATAGAAATTTAAGTAATTCTTAAAAATTCAAATTTAATGAGGTTACAAAATTAATAACACATAGTAGAAATTTAAGTAATTAGTAGAATTTCAAATTCAAATAAGTTACACAATTAATGACGTAATAAAAGTTAAAATAATTAATAAAATTCAATTTCAAGAAGGTACATAATTAATGACAAATAATAGACATTTAGATAATTGAGAAAACTCAAAAAATTAGAAAATTAAACAATTAATATGAACAAAATCATAAAAACATGCGACATACACAGAGCGTACCACCCCACTAAAGTCCGAGAATTAATGTTCTGATACCACAATGTAACGCCCCAGATTTTGATCCAAGACATTACTCAAAAATATTTATTTTCTTTCAAAACAATTTTTTTTTATTCATCATATAATAAAATTTCACTAGGAGATAGTTTGATTTCTCTTTAAGAAATAAAGTAACACAATTTACTTGATATTATTATTATTATTATTATTATTATTGCAAAGACAATTTATCAATTATAAAAAATGTTCACTTACGTATTAAAATAGAATAATTCAGGTTTTTCCTACCGGAAGGACCCCGCCTCCGCATTTCTATTTAAAATCGGTCATACAAGTAAATAACTTCAAAAAAATAAAATAAAAATGTACCACATCAATTTTATCACTACAAACATTATTTTTATTTATTTATTAAAATACCCATTTCTCCACAAAACATTACTTAAACCCTAACCAAATTCTTTTCCACACAACCACAAGTAAGTCCCTAAATGCAAACTAAAAGTTTGGAAGGAGCCCTTACCTTCACGTTAGCCGTAACGTGCGATTACAGTACCGCGAGCAAATCCGGTAAAATCTTCGCTCGCAACGCTGCTTCCAAAGTTGGTCCCCTAGCACCGTAGCATGGTAGTGAGCAACTTTCCCTTCTATCTCTTCGCGAAACGATGCTTAGATCTAGGTGAAACGGGAAGGTTTGTGTTTGAATCCCTAATACCGTTTTTCTTCGTTTTCGGATCAAAGAGGAAGAGTGAAGTTGAGTAATCCTTGTCCTATCACCCACTAAGAATTGGGTTTCTATTCTTGAGTAAAAGGAAGCAAAGAAAAGCGAAAATGGAAGAAGAGGGGGAAGGGTTGTTTAACGCGAGCAGAGGAAGAAGATGGAAAATTTCTTGCTTTCTCTCCTTTCTCTTTCTTTCCTTTCTATTTCTTTTCTTTCTATTTCCTTCCTTTCCTTTTCTTTATATATAAACATATATATATATATATATATATATATATATATATATATATATATATATATATTAAATTACCCTTTCACCCATAACGCATTAAACTCTTCGCAAAAGATTCACCGCAGTTAATTTAATTTATTTATCGACGAGTAATTCTAATCATGCATCAAAATATCTTTTTGGTCATATAAACTCCAAAATATTAATAACTTGGCTTAAAAGCCCCTGAGTTCAATACCAAAATCCATTAAAATACATAAGGTGTAATTTAAAATTACGGGTCTTACATTACTACCCCCCTAAAATTAGTTTCGTCCTCGAAACTATGCGTCGATAAATAATTATGGGTGTTGTTCTCTCATCTTGCTCTCCAGTTCCCAGGTCGCGTCTCCAGTAATTGGGTTCTAAATCACTTTGACCAGCGAAACATCCTTGGTCCTCAATCGCTTAATCTTTCTGTCATCAATTCTCACAGGTGGTACTTCAAACGACAAGTTATCCTTTAGCTGGATTGTGTCTGGTTCGATCACATGAGATGGATCTGCAAGATATTTCCTCAATTGCGACACATGAAACACATCATGGATATTGGACAGTATCGGAGGCAATGCAATCCAATAAGCAACAAGCCCAATTCGTGCCGAAATCTGACATGGTCCAATGAATTTCAGAGTCAACTTCTTCGATTTCAATGCTCTACCAACTCCAGTAGTAGGTGTGACTCTCAGAAATACATGGTCACCCTGTTCGAATTCTAAAAGTCTGCGACGCTTACTCTTTTGACGATCCTGTGAAGTCTTCATTTTCTCCTTGATCTTCCTTACCTTAGCTGTAGTCTGTTGCACCATCTCTGGTCTGACAATCATACTTTCACCGTCCTTATACCAACACAAGGGCGTTTGACACTTGCGCCCATATAAAGCCTCATATGGTGCCATTCCAATACTTGCGTGGAACTATTTTTGTAGGTTAACTCAATCAACGGAAGTACATCATCCCAACTTCCTGTATCATCTAATACACATGCTCTCAACAGATCCTCCAGGGACTGATTGATCCTTTCAGTCTGTTCGTCCGTTTGTGGATGGTAAGCTGAACACAATCGTGGTTTCGTTCCCAACGCTTCGTGCAATGCTCCCCAAAAATGTGATGTGAACTTCAGATCACGGTCGGATATAGTTCTCGATGGTACTCTGTGTAATCTCACAATTTCGACAATGTAGACCTCTGTTAGCTGATCTACCTTATAGGTGGTCTTTACTGGCAAAAGTGTGCGGATTTAGTCAGTCAATCCACTATCACCCATATAGAATCATTCTTTCTCCTTGTCTTTGGCAATCCAGTTATAAAATCCATGGAAATACTGTCCCACTTCCACTCAGATATATCTAAAGGTCGCAACACCCCAGCAGGTCGCTGATGTTCCACCTTGCACGGAACATCCATCTAGTACCAAACCTAAACACTAAGTATGACACCGACACATGATCAGACAACAACTCCTAACCTCCAATCTAGAACCTAAGGTTCCACAGCCCCCAAAGAAAACCAAACTAAAGCTCTGATACCACAATGTAACACCCCGTTTTTCAAAGCGAGGGTGTATTTTTTTTCAAAAGAAATTAAAATAAAATAGAGAAATAAATGAGGTAATACATTTGGATAATTAATTAAGCCATTATAATTTACAAGCAGCGGAAAAAAGTTCTCAAAATATGAATTCAAAATATTTACATATCAAAAGTGGTACAGTCTTCCAGTTTAAAAATCAAGGCAACCCAAAGGAAAGACATAAGTTCCCTCTGTATCAACCTTGTCTGATCATTTTACAAAACAACTAAACACCCTGAATGATCTCCACGCGCCCCGTGAGATCCTCCTAACGTAGCTCCAATCAAGCATCCTTATCTACATTCCCATCCGTAGGGTACGAATCAGTAGGTTCATCCTGGCTCTCATCTGAGAGCAAATCCCAGATTTCCACAATAGTTGTAAAGGGTCACCAACCGAAATTAACAGTTAACACATAACATTTACTTTTTAATGCACAAATAACCTTTTCAACTTATCATGCATCTTAGAAGGATTTTCCATATGCTAAAAGTTCATACAATGCTTGCCAAATTGAAAGGAAATCAAATAGAGTTCTCAATCCATCAAGTAATACACAACTGAACAAAACATTGATAAATTAATTAAGCAATCGATTATCTAACTCAAAATAAGAATTTCCACTAAGCCAATCAATTGGGAAATCGATTAAATGGATAATTGAGCCCCTGTATTAAAGCCAATCGATTTCCAAATCGATTTCCTGAAGGTTTTTAGTGAAGTTTGAACTTTGGGCTTAATTCAATCGATTGGGCAATTGATTGGGCAATCGATTGACAGCATAGCTGAGCCACTGACTTAATGCCAATCGATTGGGAAATCGATTTCCCTGCATATTCTTCCAAAAATACATAAACTAACTCAATCACATTCATACACAATCCCAAATCTTAACACTTAGCACTTATAACACAATTACTACAACATCATGAGTTTCGAAATAGTATTGCAATCAACATGCTATCACCAAATTCCAAAACATAACACTTAACACTTATAACGCAATTACTACAACATCATGAGTTTCGAAATAGTATTGCAATCAAACATGCTATCACCAAATTCCAAAACATAACACTAAACACTTATAACGCAATTACTACAACGTCATGGGTTTCGAAATAGTATTGCAATCAAACATGCTATGATCAAATTCCAAAACATAACACTTAACACTTATAACACAATTACTACAACGACAAAATGAACCAACAATTCATAATTTAACAGGGTGTAGTCTCTCACGGACAAACACAATTTACCAGGGCGTAGTCTCTCACGGACAAATCCCTGTGCAGTCTCTCACGGACAAACCCCTGTGCAGTCTCTCACGGACAAACACAATTTACCAGGGCGTAGTCTCTCACGGACAAACCCCTGTGCAGTCTCTCACGGACAAACACAATTCACCAAGAAACGTAAGTCGTAAACGTACTGCCTATCACGGGCCCGTACCGTTTACCAAGGTGCCACCTATCACGGGTCTGCACAACTTGCCAAAAATCATAAACCATAAACGTACTGCCTATCACGGGCCCGTACTGTTTACCAAGGTGCCACCTATCCCGGGTCTGCACGGTTTACTAAAACAAACGTTAAGTAAACAAGACATTAAGAGATTCCCCATTCTTAATTCTTATTCAATCTTAAACAAATTTCAAAACAAACATTAAGTAAAATGAGTCATTAAGAGATTCCCCATTCTTAATACTCATTTAACTTAAGCGATTTTCAAAACAAACAATAAGTAACAAGACATTAAGAGATTCCCCATTCTTAATTCTTATTTAACTTAAACGGTTTTCAAGACAAACATGAAGTAAACGAGACATTAAGAGATTCCCCATTCTTAATTCTCATTTAACTTAAACGATTTTTTCAAAACAAACTTTAAGCAACCAGGACATTAAGAGATTCCCCATTCTCAACGCCCAATTAACTTAAGCGATTTTCAAAACAACATTAAGTAACCGAGACATCAAGAGATTCCCCATTCTTAATGCCCAGTTAACTTAAACGATTTTCCAACAAACAAACACACATTAAGTAAACAAGGCATTAAGAGATTCCCCATTCTTAATACTTATTTAACTTAATGGTTTTCAAATCCCACACAGAACAAACTCAAACATATTCACAAATTTATTACACAATTCACGCCAAGACACAACACTTCATTTCTCCAAAAATCATTTTCACGACGACATTAAGTAAACGCAGATATTAAGAGATTCCCCGTTCTTAATACTCATTTAACTTAACGAGTTTCAAAACAAAACATTAAGCAAACAAAAGTATTAAGAGATTCCCCATTCTTAACACTCTTGTAACTTAAACGGTTTTCCAAAACAAAATATTCAGTAAACAAGACATTAAGAGATTCCCCATTCTTAATACTCATTTAACTGAAAACGAATTTACAAAACAAACATTAAGTAACCAAGACATTAAGAGATTCCCCATTCTTAACGCCCAGTTAACTTAAACAATTTTCAAACAACATTAAGTAACTAAGACATTAAGAGATTCCCCATTCTTAACGCCCAGTTAACTTAAACGATTTTTCACAAACACACAATAAGTAAACAACACATTAAGATATTCCCCATTCTTAATACTCATTTACTGAAACGATTTTCAAAACAAACATTAAGTAAATAAGACATTAAGAGATTCCCCATTCTTAATACTCATTTAACTTAACGATTTTCCAAAACAAACATTAAGTGAACACGCTTTACCAGGGTGTAGTCTCTCACGGACAAACACAATTTACCAAAAACGTAAGTCGTAAACGTACCACCTATCACGGGTCTGTACTGTTTACCGAGGTGCCACCTATCACGGGTCTGCACAACTTACCAAAAACGTAAACCATAAACGTACTGCCTATCACGGGCCCGTACTGTTTAACGAGGTGCCACCTATCACGGGTCTGCACGGTTTACTAAAACAAAAGTTAAGTAAACAAGACATTAAGAGATTCCCCATTCTTAATACTCGTTTAACTTAATGGTTTTCAAATTCCACACAAAACAAACTCAAACGTACTTTCACATTCAATCCATAACTCACACAAAATCATTTTTCCACACAAACCACACAGAACACATCTCAAACATGTTATCAAATTCAATCCAAATCCATCAACGATTCACACCAAATCACATCAATCAACAACCATCAAGTAAGAACACGCCAAGTACGACGACACAAATTAACACAATCCATCACTCACACACAACAAGTTTCATATACTCGAAATCACACATAATGGGTTTAAAATTCATTCTCCACAAAACATTACTTAAACCCTAACCAAATTCTTTTCCACACAACCACAAGTAATTCCCTAAATGCAAACTAAAAGTTTGGAAGGAGCCCTTACCTTCACGTTAGCCGTAACGTGCGATTACAGTACCGCGAGCAAATCCGGTAAAATCTTCGCTCGCAACGCCGCTTCCAAAGTTGGTCCCCTAGCATCGTAGCGTGGTAGTGAGCAACTTTCTCTTCTATCTCTTCGCGAAACGATGCTTAGATCTAGGTGAAACGGGAAGGTTTTTGTTTGAATCCCTAATACCGTTTTTCTTCGTTTTCGGATCAAAGAGGAAGAGTGAAGTTGAGTAATCCTTGTCCTATCACCCACTAAGCATTGGGTTTCTATTCTTGAGTAAAAGGAAGCAAAGAAAAGCGAAAATGGAAGAAGAGGGGGAAGGGTTGTTTAACGCGAGCAGAGGAAGAAGATGGAAAATTTCTTGCTTTCTCTCCTTTCTCTTTCTTTCCTTTCTATTTCTTTTCTTTCTATTTCCTTCCTTTCCTTTTCTTTATATATAAACATATATATATATATATATATATATATATATATATATATATATATATATATATATATATATATTAATAATAATTAACAAATATCTCCAAATCTTTAGATATTTATTAAATTACCCTTTCACCCATAACGCATTAAACTCTTCGCAAAAGATTCACCACAGTTAATTTAATTTATTTATCGACGAGTAATTCTAATCAGGCATCAAAATATCTTTTTGGTCATATAAACTCCAAAATATTAATAACTTGGCTTAAAAGCCCCTGAGTTCAATACCAAAATCCATTAAAATACATAAGGTGTAATTTAAAATTACGGGTCTTACATAAGGCGTCCACACAGAAGTCACTCATACCAATGGGAAAAATTAAACCAGCCACTAAGGCGTCCACAAAGATGCATATGATATGTCATGACAATGATAATGATGTTCAAAATGTACAAATCACTAGCCACTTAGGCAACCACAAAGAAAGAAAATCATAACAAAAAATAATCAGCCACTTAGGCACCACAAAGAAAAACTATTCAAAGCCAGATCACCAGCCACTAAGGCAATCACAAGAACAAATCATTCCAGATCAAATTTTTGTAAATCACACAAACATCAAATTTACATTATCATGGATGTTCATAATTATAACTCAATAACTTTTAACACATCAAATATGCACGTGATCAAATATCTCAAAATCACCACTTTCATTTTAATAATCCATAAGATTCGATTTGAGTACGTGTTATTGATAACAATTAAATATCATATCACCAAGAATAAAATAACATAAATTTCATTCATTTCACTATAAAGTTTTCTGCATTCTAAAAACATACTATTCATTATTGCATTTAATAATCAATTTTCTCATATTATTAAAATTAAAAAATATAAAATTTTCATCAATTTCCTCAAGACACATACATTGTTCATAAAAACCACGTTTTAAATTTAAAATACTCCAAGTCAATAATTAAAATCAAATACATCATAATAAACATATTACTAATTATAACATTATAAAAATTATAACTTTATAATTAAATACTCTAAAACACGTAAAACACTAAACATTTTCACTACAAACATATTTATCAAGGTATAATAATAAAAAATATAACTCTAATTAATTCATCAAGATAGAGGTATTACAAAAAGAAAAAAAAATCAAAGCATTATAGTTAATTCATCAAGATAGAGATTCAATTCATTACTAAGAATCCAGTAGTAATAACACAGTAAGATAGAAACGTTCAGAACTGATTCTTCTTTGTGAAAATAAGAATTTCAAGTTTGTGAATGTGAATGATTTGTGAGACTTTGATAGCACTTGAACATCTGCCTTTATCCTGGATATTGGCCTTCCTTTTATATGTGTTTAGGAGCATTTAATAATGGTCAAAATAGCTGTTGGTAGTGCTATGACAGTTTTGACCAAAACCAATATATTAGATTAAAAATAATCCAGCCTTTGACAATTTTGAAACTAGTTTGACTGATGCTGTTACAACTTTACTTAATCTGTTTGCCTTCGAGTTTAAAGATCTTTGAGACTTGTCACTCAATTATTGATGTTACAGCTTCCATTTAGAGCCTTGAATTTGTCCAAAACAGTTTGGTGAATGATTATAAACCTCAGCAGAAGTAAAAGGTTCACTGTTGAAATTCTGCAGAAACAGAGATTGATTATCAATTTGGTTCTGGAAGTTTGAACTTTCTTGAGATTGATGATCAATCTGGCGGTTCTATTGGATTGTTCTGGATGTCTTTTGGGAGTCTTTTTTACAGATCAAGATTGATTGATTTTTCTTTGACAGTTTTGCTGAAGGTGTTCCAAACTGGTTCAACTAGCTCGATTTGATACCTTGTTTCTTAATGATTTGAAAGTCTTCTTTGATTGAGATGAGACCTATTTGTTCCTAGCCATGTATTGATGAACTTAGTATAAAATTCAGAGGCAAAAGATTCGTCAAAATGGTGGAGTTTGATTGGTCAAGAAGCTGTGACAGTCAGTCTTGAATCTGGAGATCATTCTCCATTTTGTCTAGCATCGCTTTTGGGTTACTCTCTTAAAAGATGTTTAAATTGTAACAACGGTTACTCTACTGGCTATACAAAAGATAGGCATATAGAGAAACATTTAAAATATTTCACACCTTCAAGAATTACATACAAAAACACATATAACAATTCAATGAAATGCATTTATTCATTTTAAGCAAGTTACTTAGAAGATTAATTCACCAAAAAATGCAAATGAGTAGTGTTTCTTGGAGGTTTCGACGAGAGGAATCCAAAAGCGATGCTAGTTTTTTTATACAACAAACATGGAGATCATAATCGGCGTAAAATAGTTCCATCAAAGAAAAAGATGCAGTTATTTCTAATAAAACGAGGTCACGGTTGATAAAATTGATTCAAAAAATGAACTTTAGCAACCGATTTTGTGTGGGATAGAAGTTGTGATCGATTCAAATGACAACGAATTGGTTGGATGAATTTGAGAAAAAACTGAGATGAATTATGATTCATTTTTATGTTCATATGTCAACAAATGGATTATTTTTTTTTATTTTTTTTTTTATAATTATAGATTGACGGGTGTAGATAGGAAATTTACATGTGCAAGAGCAAAACAAGACCAAAAATGGTGGAGTCCATTCTAAGACTGAAATGTGGTGTAATGAGCAACTCACAAGTGTATGGATAAAATAGTATTTTACTTTGCACCCCCACACCTAAACCTGTCACCCCCTCGATCAACGTAAAAATACAATTTTGTCATTTTATTAAACCTTTAATTTTTTTTTACCACTCATTCTTTCACCCCCCCTCTTTTGAAACTTAAAATAATTTACCATCACTTTCGAATATTTCACAATTTTTAAAAGAAAAAAGTATGTGACATTGGAATTTTTCATTCCTTAAGTCCTTCTTTTGAATATTTCTCACTTTGAACTCTAAGATTAATTTGGAATTTTGAGTTTGAGTTTTTTTTTTAATGATTTTTTGATGTTCTTCTTATTCAACCTTGAGTATCTATTTATAGATAATATTAGGGTTTCAATTTATTTCTTGTTTAATTATGTATAATATCTTCATTACTAACTTGACCAACAATGATCTTATTCAAAAAAATAATAAACATGATTTTTTATTTTTAATATGTCGATATGAAGAAACTTCTTATTACAAGATAATGTTAATAGATATAATAGCTAAACAGTTAAGTTCTCTAATGTATTTAATACATTCCAAATTTAATAAAAACATATTCATATAAATATTGTGTTTCGTTTTTACGAATTATCGATAATTATCATAAACATATTTGAAAATTATTCTATTATAGTTTAATGATAATC
>JBBPBR010000001.1:14080026-14094359 GCA_037974775.1 Cicer pinnatifidum
AGATGGATGATTGTTATTAAAAGAAAAAAGTCATATGATTTTTTAAGTAATTTTGTGTCTGTTAAATAAATGTTAATTATAATAATCTATGTAAGGTTAAATGGTTAAGATTTAACCTTCTAATACTATCATTTAAAAACTCTTCTCATTTGACAAGGTCATTTCAAACAACAATATCATATTAAATATTTTTGTCAAAATTAATTTTACTATAAACCATGTTATATTCCCAAAGAATTAAATATTATTAATTGTATTTCTAATATGTTGCTTTTACAAAATAAGAAATTGAAACATGACACAATTTATGGGTGAAAATATACTTCAAATGCATTTTCTATGCTTATAAATGGAGATTGTTTTTCAACTTAAATTGTCAAATCAAATTTAGTTTATACTAAGAGAAAAACAATTTTTACTTTTGAGAAGAGAATTATGGCAAAAAGTGATATGAAAAATATTGTCATAATTATGACATTAATTATGGTGGTTTTTGCAAAAGCTGATAATTTAACTCCCACCGGTAAACTCCTTTGCTTTGGAAAGTGTGCTTTGAAATGTACAAATTTAAGTTTGAATCGTCCATTACATGCAGCTTGTGTTGCTGGTTGTGAAGTAGCAAAATACCATACGACATTATCTAAAGATGCATATGATTGTACTGCTAGTTGTGTTTACTCGAAGTCCAATATAGTTAATATTGGTAAGATTAAACTTTATCTCTTTTTTATTATTTATTTTTTGAAACACATCTTATAAACTTATTAATTCAAGATTTAAATATATTTTTTGTTTCAGTGGATATAGTTCGTCTATGTTTTATCCCTATAAATTTTTTTCAATAGTTTAGACATCCATCAATTCCATATATTTTAAAATCAAAATTAGAATTTGCAACATAGAATTTTAAATGGAGAGATGTTTTGGTGGAAGTTGAATGATTTTTATTTTTAATTAATTGATTTAATGTGATCCATGTTGCAAGTATTAATTAAATAATATTAAGATATTGATTTAGGTGACAATGAACACCATGTCCTTAACGTTACAAGAATTTAATTGAATATTTGTTTGTTTGGTAAAAAAAAGGGAAGCCTTTTTAAAACTTACAATAGGTGAAGGACCAAACGTTTGAGATATTTTTGGAGCAACTTATATATTATATATTTTGTAAGGTCAAAAAAATGTAATTAGTTATTAATTAAATTAGTTTTTCTTACGTAATTTTGATATTTTATTTTTTCAGATGAACGTGGTCTTAATATCATCATGAATTTGTGCTTGGAAACTTGCAACAACAAATAATATATGTTTACTAGTAACAGCCGAAAATTCAAAATATTAATGAAGTGAGAAATTGAGTTCATTAATGTTGTAAAATGCAATTTAAATTATAAACTTGTACCGAATGCCTTGTTTTCATGAATCCTTTGGATTGGTAGATTGAATTGGTTAGTTGTAAGGTGAAACATAGTTATAGTGAGGCTAAACATTTCTCAAACAAGCTAGTCGTATAGTGGAGTGTTTAGCTTATTCGAGCTACCTCATCTTTCTTCTTTTATTAAAACTTCTATAAGATATTTGCGATTGTAGAGTGTTTATCATCCCTTGTTTTGTTCAATAGCTTGGGTTGTAATTTATTTCATCATTTATTAAATAATGCACTGTCATCATACTTTAAAATAAATATTTATTGTAGTCATTTCCACTATTTATTTGTTTATACAATTCCAATTTATTTGTGTTGATATTTCTAATAATAGTAATTAATATTAAAGACAAAATAAATAAATACTATTACTATACTCGACAACAGGTTTTGTAAAATATTTCAACATGTTGATTTTGATTATCAACAAAGATTAATTCAATATCTTTCTTATTGATATGATCACGAATAAAATGATGCTTTATTTCAATATGTTTTGATCTAGAGTGTTGTATTGGATTTTTAGACAAATTTATTGCACTAGTGTTATCATAGTAAATTGGAATGCTGGAATAACTTATTGAGTAGTCTTAGAGTTCATTTTTAATCCAAAGAACTTATGAACAGCTGTTTGACGCTGAGACATACTCAACTTCAGTGGTTGATAAAGCTATTGTGTTTTGTTTTCTGCAAGACCAGCTTTCCAAAGCTTCTCCTAAGAACTGACATGCTCCACTTGTGCTTTTTCTTTCGATTTTATCTCCAGCATAATCAGCATCACAATACGCTATATGATCAAAATGCGAACCTTTTCTATACCGAAGACCAAGATTAGTGGTTCCAACAAGATATCTAAAAAAGCATTTTACTACTGTTAAATGAGTTTCTTTTGGTGCTGATTGAAATCGAGCGCATAATCCCACTACAAATACTATATCAGGCCTACTAGCAGTTAAGTAAAGCAAAGAGCCAATCATTCCTCGATATTCTTTTTCAGAAAAAGATTTACCATTTTCGTCTTTCTCTAAAGAAGAGGATGGATGCATGGGAGTAGACATGATCCTCGATTCATTCATTTTGTATGTGAATAACAAATCTTTAATGTATTTTTCTTGACAAATAAAAATACTGTTTTCATATTGTTTAATTTGTAATCCATGAAAATACCTTAATTCTCCCATCATGCTCATTTCAAATTCACTTTGCATAAGTTTTGAAAATCCTTCACACAATTTTTCATTTGTCAATCTGAAAATGATATCATCAACGTATACTTGAACAATAAGTAAATCATTCTTCTTTGTTTTCTTAAATAATATGGTGCCAATTTTTCCTCTTGAAAATCCATTTTTGATTAAGAATGAACTTAATCGTTCATACCAAGCTCTTGGTGCTTGTTTTAAACCATATAAAGCTTTGGTAAGTTTAAAAACATGATTTAGTTTTGATTGGTTTTCAAATCCTAGGATATATTGCCATGTCGTTTTTGTCATTTTTTAATGATTTTCTTATTCTAATCCCATCAGTCGTGTCTCCAATTATTACAGTTTGAGGATGATCTTCAATTGTTCTCTAGATTTTTTTTTGGAGAATGAAATGGAGATTGTTTATCAATCTCTGTTTTCTGTAGACTGTCTTGCTGCTTTAGATCAGTTTGTGTTTTGTCTTCCTTATCCTTTTCACTTATATCGAAGTCATCAAACTCATCAAAGAATATGTGCATACTAATTTCTACAACATTAGTTCTTAAATTAAATACTCTATATCCTTTAGAATCAGTTGAGTAACCAAGAAAAATTGCTTTAACAGATTTGGCATCAAATTTTCCAATGATATCTATTTTTCCAGATTTCATATGGGGTTTTGTTGATAATTTTACTTATGGATACGCGGTTTAAGATATAATAAGATGTGTTTATGGCTTCGGCCCAAAAATACCTCTCAACATTAGACGCTTCCAAGATTGTTTTCGCCATTTCTTGTAATATTCTATTTTTCCGTTCAACAACTCCATTTTGTTGTGGAGTTCTTGCACATGATAGATTATGTGAAATACCAAGTTCATCAAAGAAGGTTTTAAAAGAAGCATTTATGAATTCTCCTCCATGATCATTTCTTACAGAAATGATGTTGGATTCTTTTTCATTTTGTACTTTTTTGCAAAATATTTTAAATGCTTCGAATGCATCTTTTTGTTTTAAAAATAACACACAAGTGAATCTTGATAAATCAACAACAATAACAAAACCATATTTCATTCCTCCTAGACTTGTTGTTTTAATTGGCCCAAAAATATCTATGTGAAGTAGTTCAAGAGTTCTGTTTGTGGTTACAAAATCTTTTGAATGAAAATTGCTCTTGACTTTCATTCTTTTTCCACATGCTTCACATATTTTATCTTTATCCAAATTGAGTTTGGGTAATCCTCTAACAAGATCAAATTTTGAGATTTTTGAAAATGTTTTCATACTAATATGTCCAGCTTTTTTATGCCATATCCCTTTATCTTTATTGATTGACATAAAATAGGATTCATGAGTTAGTTCATCAAGATATAAAACATATAAATTATTCTTTCTATTTCAAGAAAATAAAGTTTCTCTAGTTTCAGTTTTTCTAATTTCACATAGCTTTTGTATGAAAATAACTTCACATTCATTGTCACATAGCTGAATTATGCTTAAGGTAATGTATTTTAAACCTTCAACATATTGAACATCAGTTATCTGAGCAGAGTTGGTTTTACCAATAGTTCATTTACCTTTAATTTATGCTTGGTTGTTGTTTACAAAAGTAACCGATCCTCTATCCTTCTTGATGAATGTCATAAAACAGTTTCTATCTCCTATAATGTGCCTTAAACTAGCACTGTTCAAGAACCAAGGCTTTCTCTTTATATTTGGAAATCCAACCTGCATAAGTTGTTATCTCAGCCTTAGGTACCCACTTTGTTTTGGGTCCTTGAGAGTTGGGGTGGAAATAGGCCAGGTCAGGCCAGGCTTTGAAAGGCGTGAGCTTGACCTACAAATTATTTTTTAGGCCTAAGCTTGGTCTACGGCCTATCATAGGCTTTTTTTCGGCCTGGCCTGGCCTCTTTAAAAGTCTTACCTGACCTTTTTAAAAGTCTGGCCTCGCCTGGAAGCCTATTTAAAAGCCTTTTTCACATTAAAATATTTAAATACTCAATTAATACCACATGATGCTCTCCATATACCAATATCAATGTTCATATCTATATATATTAAACAAATATTAATTTTTCTAACAAAATAATTTAAAAAGAATCTGAAACAAATATCTTTTAAACCCTAAAAAATTATTTTTGATTTCCAATAATAGATTTTTTTTTTCTTCTGAAACAAACGAAACTATTATTATCTCTTAAACAAATATGGAATGACTACTGAGTGATTGACTATTTGAATGACTACCAATTATGGAACTACCAAATATAGAATCGTTACCGAATATGGAACGACTACTGAATATGGAATGATTACTGAGTGATTGTCTAATTGATAGAATTTCAAATAAAAAATAATATTATTAATATAATAACAAAAAATAATATTAATAAATAAGAAAGTATATATAGGCCGACCTATCAGGCCTAATAGGCATTTTTATAAGCCTGAGTCTGACCTTTTAAATAAATAGGCTTTAAAAACAACCTAAGCCTAGCCTTTTTATTAAAGAGGCCATACTAGGCCATACCATAAGTAGGTCAGGCCATAGGCCCCAGACGGACGGCCTAGCCTGTTTCCTTTTTGAGAGTTAGTATCACGTTTCTCAAAGTACACATGCAACAATTCAAATTTTATTACTCAAATAAAACAATTTAATCTCAACGAACTTGATTTAAGTATAATTACTTGATTTAATTCTAAAAACTTACTTGTACTTCTAAGATCTTCATACAAAAATTTGATTCAAATTAAATAAGTAAAATACAAATTAAAACCCTTATTCCCGGTATCACTTATCAGAGCGGGGTTCCTCCCAAACTTGAACTTCAATACTCATTAACCTGCAATAATTGCGATTTCGCAAACATAGGGCCCAGCCAGTCAAACACAAACAACGAATGAGGTGAATTTTGAAATCATGTTAATAGTATAATATGAGTAAGAAGAACACGAAAACAATCATAATAGAACCGTATCATAATCACTTTACGATATATCAAAATATTTAATTAAATAGTATCGTACTATAAAATCAAAGTCACTAAAGTAAAATAATCATCTCATTATAATATGCATCAAATCATCTAATTAATATTACCTTTGAAACACATCAATCACAACAAAACAATCACAAGGAAATGCAATGCTATGCATGAGCTTAGACTCTACTTCACAATGTGGTACCATTCTAACTCTGAAGTACTTGGTTAGGAGGCCATGATACTATGCCACCATCCCGGTGGACTGACAATTCAAATTGGCCTTGTCCTCATAGATCCCCTCAACTCAACCCGAGACACATATACGCGACAATCGAGGTAAACGTGTGTTGCATGGTAGCTCCCGACATTTGGAGTGCTACCTCCAAGTCACCTAGGAATTCCCCACCGGAATACCTCCAAGGTCTAACAATCTTGCCTGAAGGGTCGAAAGCAGAGCGCCACAATCAGGCTCATTTAGTTGTACTTCCCCAGAATCACTAGGCTTGTTAGGCCCTACCTATATGATGACGAAATAATCTTCACTTCACAATTCACAATATTTATTTTCTCCCCCCGTTAGCTTAGACTACTCCATTAAGAGCACCATATTTAAGAATCATCACTATCTCATCAAGTATGGGGTACTTCAATATTTTCATCACAATTTTATAATATCATTAATCATAAATAATCATGATCATCGTATAAACTCATCACAATTTTATAACATCACTATCATCAATCAAAAATCATCATTATCATCACGTAAGCATATATCAAACCATGCATCCATATTTTATTATCACATCACATAATTTCATCTAAGCAAACATGTACACATAATTTCATTCAACATCCAACATCACAATATTAACAAATATCAACTACCACACAAGTATCAAAAATTAAAACAATCAACACCTTATAAAAATTTCTATTTCACATTTTAATCTCACAATTCTCATATTTCAAATTAATCCATTTATCTCTCAAAGGGCTACTGCCGTATGTAGCAAGCCCCGGATGAATCGTTGGGAAATACGGTTTTCCCGTTCATCTCACAATATATTATACTCATGAATTCAAACGCTCTCTCACCCCTTACCTTATTTTGACGCTATTACACACAAATACGATTCCACGAGCAAACAACCTTTGTTCATTGACTCTTTGTCCTTCAATCGATCTAACTCGACAGTTTATGGGTAAACCTTAAAAATAAATTATGAGGAGATATTCTAAAAAAACTAAATTCGAAAATCGGTCAAATAAAATTACCATAAATCAGAAAAATAATCAGTGGATAATATAGCCACTTTTCACACGGTCGTTTTGGCGTTGGTTTCACTCAAATCAGACTTACGGTGAAGGAGAACGGTGGAAAATAACGAATTCTACAAACAAAGAAGTCGGGTATTTTAGAGAGAAATTGGGGTTGTTAAAAATCTGGAAAATTATGTTTAATTGACAAGTTAAATGAATGAAATAACATACTCAAATTTGGGCGAAAATGGAGAAAGTTTTCTGGAACATCACCGGTGTCAAACGATAGGATTATTGTTGTGTTTGCTCTTTGATTTTACGGCTACCCTTCCAACTCCCTTCCCTTCTTTGGTTTGTTTTATTTTATTAACAATTAGGGTTCATAGAGTCAAACTCATTGGTCTCTTTATTTATATTTTACTATTATTATTTTTATTTTGTTAAAATAAACTAATAATTATTTAATCTCTTTTTTAATATTCCTCCAAACACCATTTAGTTTTCCAAACATTACTAATATTTTATAAATTAGAGTAATTAAAATAATCAGTATATAAAAACATATTACTAATGACTGAAACTTTCACATTTAAAATAATCCCTACAATTATATTTATTTCTCAGAATATTCATATTATAATAATACCATCATATTAGAAAATAGTTAAAACTATAAAATAAATAAATATAACAATAGTATTTTATGTTAATTACTAAATCATAATATATATATATATATATAATCACAATTTCAAAATGAATATTTAAAAACAAGGAAAATCAAACACAATATTACTACGATCTCAATATAATTATTTATAGAACAAATAATTAAAATAAGATATATTTAGAAATAATTAAAATAAGAGATACTTAAAAATTATTAAAATATAAATATGTACACACTTAACATTAGTCAAACATATAAGAAAATATCATATTAATTACCAACTCACATATACACTTAAAATCATATAAAATCTTGTTCTTTAAAATATTACACTAAAATACTTTTATTTTTAGAAAAATATATAAAATAATAAAATAAAATATTTATTATTTATATTGCTCATTAAATATAATATCTATCAAAGCAGCACGTCATAGAAAGCATCCCTATAACGAAAATTACTCACAAAATTTATCAACATATATTCTAAAATAATTTTAACATCAAATTAATTATTTAAAATCCTATTTAATTAATAAAATAGTTTATTATCAAATTTAGGGTGTTACAATTCTCCCCTTGTTCAAGAATTTCGTCCTCGAAATTTGCGATGAGTGAACTAATATCTAACTTACCACCCTCAAGATGCAAACGTAGTCTCTAAATATATTTAAGATATTCAATCTCCAATTAAGCACAATATGTAGAAAATCAACATAGCATGATAGACTAACATGACAAAATAAATCAATTAAACACACAACATTTATCATTCAATTATGAAATAAAATATCATAGAGTTACTCACTGTAATTTACATATAAAACATAATATATATATATATATATATATATATATATATATATATATATATATATTGTCAATAATAACGTAGCTCATTTAGTTTGGTTAAATGAAACACATTTTTAGTACGTTGTCAATTTCAACTAGTTCTTTCAAACCAAATATTACTAGTTTTACTCTTTAAAATAAAATCTAAATCCTATCACCAAACGTTCAACAAATTTAATTTAGGTCTGACAAAGAGAGCAATTATTAAAATATTATAACATCTAACTACTTAATAATATTATAATAATTTATAATCTGTTATTCTATAAAAACATACCCTGTATATAATCAACGAAAAAAAAACACTAATGACAAAGATACTATTTCCTAATAACATATATTTAATAATTAAATTAATTCAATTGATATACGCAATGAACTTGTTTTTTAACTATTTAAAAACATAAAATTAAAAGGTACTTCTAACAAAATAATGAGTCATCGTTGTCTCTTTTATTGACGATGAGTCATCGGGGTAGCTAGTCCATTCTACTCATGTAGTCAACTACTTAAGAACTATAACTGCAATCATTCAAATTCAAATATGGATAATTAAAAGTATATTTAACGTGGTTCAGAAGTGCGAAGGCGGCGCCACAACTCCTACTCCTTACTTCAAGTTAAAAATTCAATTAATTACACCTTCACAATAATTTATTTGTAATTTACTAATAGTTACACCAACAAAAGAAAGACCACTAACATCAATATATAACCAATAATTCAATTGAAGGAATATAAAACCATTTAACATTTAGATGCTCTCTACTACTCTAATTCTATACACCAATTCCCAACAATTAGAACACTTGAAACATGAACAATTTAATATTTACATATTCATATACACATTCAAATATTTAATCCAAAAATTAGCACCAAGATTTTACGTCCATCTCATAACTTAAACGATGATTCTAAAAATGAAACATGTTCTCATAGAGGTCTAATTGCTCCAAATTGATCACGATTAAATTTTCTTTTGAATTAACCATCACTTAAAAGATACAACAAATGGAAGCATATATGGATTTTCCAAGTAGAAGATAAGATAAATAATTATTTACCAGAAGATACAACACATTACCAAACCACTTTCAAGGTTACACATCATTCTAAAAATTGATTTCTTGACTTAAATTATTATTAAAAAAAATATCACAAACCATTTAGCACCCAAAAAAACAATCATTGAGAATTCCAAATTTTCCTTTAAATTATTTTTCAATAATACAAGTCTAAATAAAGCAACTAAGATAAATCACATTTCTAAATACAATACAAATAAAATAAATCACAGTTATTTTTAAAATCTATAAGATTTCTAAAAATTCATTCGTACTTTAATCATCAAAAACACATTTCTAAATAGTTAATCACTGTAAAAATTATTATTTTCAACATATATTTTGAAATAAAATTTAAACTATATATATAGATAGATAGGAAATTTTACAATTAATTAACACTTCTAAAATAGTTTCAATTTATTTTCTTATTTTATCAAACTTAAAAAAATTGTATATTTATATACATTAAGGTAGTGCACATGACACAAAACATAAGACATATGATAATGATAATGCATTACACTAATTCATAAATCTACAAAATAGTAGCCTCCTGTCACACAAACTACTCAACATGCTCATAGATACATCCCTCAGTTTCTATCAAGCTACAAAATTGGTCCAAAACATAACACATCATCAATTTTAAAGATTTTAGAGTTTTGTTCTAATCTTAAAAATTGAGTCTCAAATAAAAATTGCAATTTTATAATTAATAAAAAAAATTGATAAAATAAATTTTAGTTTCTATACGCATACCAATTTACATGATGCACTCTACACATACCAATCTAATGCATACCATTTTGTTATGTTAATTCATATAACAAAAAAAAAAATCTACTTGTGAAATACATCAATTATAGAATCCAAAATTTAGATAATTTTTCAAAAAGAATTTCACTATTGAGAAGATTTTTTAAAAACTTTTTTTTTCCTTCTCTTTCTCAATTAATAGACATTTTATCATTAGTACTATTGTAAATCACCGAAGAGTTCTTAAACTCTAAAACTCTAAATCGAGTCAAACTCTAATGAGTTCATAATATCATAATCAGAAAGTCAATCATTTCAAATAAATATCCCAACACCCTTACGATTCAATATTCACACCAGCCCCCTAAACCAAGATAACAACAACTCCTTTCAATTTTCTTAAAAACAAGACATAGTAAAACATACTGTAAATTTTAAGTTGTTTTAAACATTAAATAAAATCAGTAGCATAAAATTAGTGTTATTTTATAAATCAACAAAAATTCAACTCAACTAAATTTCTTTAAAATAATCAAGAGTAATTCAAACAAAAGTTATATACAAAATAAGTAAACTTTAACTCCTTCAAAATGTCATTTTTTAAAAATTCTAAGTTCTACACCAACCTCTAATATTCAAGAACTACTATTGCTAATAATATGATTTTCATACTATCCAAATCATGACGAACATTCTAAATTGTTTTTAAAACCGATATCAAAACTCTACTCATCTGGATACAACCATCAACACTTTCAAGTGATTTAAAGTTAACATTCACGATTTAAAATCGATTTTTTTAACACAAGCCAACATAAAATAAAAATAAGAAATTTTTAGTCAAAATTAAAACTTTAAACGTAAGAAACATATTTCCTATCTAACTCAAAGTTTAGAATGAAACATATTTTTTTTCTCTAAATTGAGTTTCAACAGAATAATAATAATTTGTACCTAGTAAAAGTCAATACTTGATGTTTTAAACATATAATCCATAAGAAAATCAATGTTTCAATCAATTAGTTATTAGATCAAACACTTTAAATACATACACATCAAAACTAAATATTTTAAATTGATTAAGGGTGAAATTCGAATTCGAACTTTAAAACAACTAACTAGTGAGGTATGACATTTGATAACTAAGATTACATGAATGAAATTAATAACTTGAAACATACAGCTGGTCAATCAAAATTATTACTTCCAACTATTCACATAAAACATGAGTGCAAAAACCATAGTTCAATAGACAAGCAATAAGCAACAAGTAACTAACATAATGTTGTCAACAATCTAAGCTAACTCAAATCTTAACAAGTAATTTCATGGTTTATTTACTCATTTAGGTAGGAATTTCGAATCCATCACACAATTAGAGTAAGCAAATAATAAACAGTTAATTAGTAATCTCGAAAATATGTATAATAATACAAAAGCATACAACCCTTAACACAATTATATAACGGGAAAATATCATAGTCAAAATAATTATTACACAAGAAAACACAATTGACACGACTGACATTTATAACAAAGAATTGACATTTGACCCACTCGGCCTGATTGGACAGACCTGCTCTGATACCACTAATGTGACACCCTAAATCCCAAAATAATATATATATATATATATATATATATATATATATATATATATAATAATAATTTATATCATATTCCTATAAAATTTGCAGCGGATAAATAAAATTATATTTTCAAGAAAATAAAAACTTTTGTAACTAATTTAGGATATCACGTTTCTCAAAGTACACATGCAACAATTCAAATTTTATTACTCAAATAAAACAATTTAATCTCAATGAACTTGATTTAAGTATAATTACTTGATTTAATTCTAAAAACTTACTAGTACTTCTAAGGTTTTCATACAAAAATTTGATTCAAATTAAATAAGTAAAATACAAATTAAAACCCTTATTCCCGGTATCACCTATTAGAGCGGGGTTCCTCCCAAACTTGAACTGCAATACTCATTAACCTGTAATAACTGCGATTTTGCAAATGCAGGGCCCAACCAGTCAAACACAAACAACGAAGGAGGTGAGTTTTGAAATCATGTTAATAGTATAATATGAGTAAGAAGAACACGAAAACAATCATAATAGAACCGTATCATAATCACTTTACGATATATCAAAATATTTAATTAAATAGTATCATACTATAACATCAAAGTCACTAAAGTAAAATAATCATCTCATTATAATATGCATCAAATCATCTAATTAATATTACCTTTGAAACACATCAATCACGACAAAACAATCACAAGGAAATGCAATGCTATGCATGAGCTTAGACTCTACTTCACAATATGGTACCATTCTAACTCTGAAGTACTTGGTTAGGAGGCCATGATACTATGCCACCATCCCGGTGGAAGGACAATTCAAATTGGCCTTGTCCTCATAGATCCCCTCAACTCAACCCGAGACACATATACGCGACAGTCGAGGTAAACGTGTGTTGCATGGTAGCTCCCGACATTTGGAGTGCTACCTCCAAGTCACCTAGGAATTCCCCACCGGAATACCTCCAAGGTCTAACAATCTTGCCTTAAGGCTCGACAGCAGACCGCCACAATCAGGCTCATTCAGTTGTACTTCCCCAGAATCACTAGGCTTGTCAGGCCCTACCTATATGATGACAAAATAATCTTCACTTCACAATTCACAATACTTATTTTCTCCCCCCGTTAGCTTAGACTACTCCATTAAGAGCACCATATTTAAGAATCATCACTATCTCATCAAGTATGGGGTACTCCAATATTTTCATCACAATTTTATAATATCATTAATCATAAATAATAATGATCATCGTATAAACTCATCACAATTTTATAACATCACTATCATCAATCAAAAATCATCATTATCATCACGTAAGCATATATCAAACCATGCATCCATATTTTATTATCACATCACATAATTTCATCTAACCAAACATGTGCAAATAATTTCATTCAACATCCAACATCACAATAATAACAAATATCAACTACCACACAAGTATCGAAAATTAAATCAATTAACACCTTATAAAAATTTCTATTTCACATTTTAATCTCACAATTCTCATATTTCAAATTAATCCATTTATCTCTCAAAGGGCTACTGCCGTACGTAGCAAGCCCCGGATGAATCGTTGGGAAATACGGTTTTCCCGTTCATCTCACAATATATTATACTCATGAATTCAAACGCTCTCTCACCCCTTACCTTATTTTGACGCTTTCACACACAAATACTATTCCACGAGCAAAAAACCTTTGTTCATTGACTCTTTGTCCTTCAATCGATCTAACTCGACAGTTTATGGGTAAACGTTAAAAATAAATTATGAGGAGATATTCTAAAAAAACTAAATTCGAAAATCGGTCAAAGAAAATTACCATAAATCAGAAAACTAATCAGTGGATAATATAGCCACTTTTCACACGGTCGTTTTGGCGTTGGTTTCACTCAAATCGGACTTACGGTGAAGGAGAACGGTGCAAAATAACGAATTCTACAAACGAAGAAGTCAAGTATTTTAGAGAGAAATTGGGGTTGTTAAAAATCTGGAAAATTATATTTAATTGACAAGTTAAATGAATGAAATAACATACTCAAATTTGGGCGAAAATGGAGAAAGTTTTCTGGAACATCACCGGTGTCAAACGATAGGGTTATTGTGTTTGCTCTTTGGTTTTACGGCTACCCTTCCAACTCCCTTCCCTTCTTTGGTTTGTTTTATTTTATTAACAATTAGGGTTCATAGAGTCATACTCATTGGTCTCTTTATTTATATTTTACTATTATTATTTTTTTGTTAAAATAAACTAATAATTATTTAATCTCTTTTTTAATATTCCTCCAAACACCATTTAGTTTTCCAAACATTACTAATATTTTATAAATTAGAGTAATTAAAATAATCAGTATATAAAAACATATTACTAATGACTGAAACTTTCACATTCAAAATAATCCCTACAATTATATTTATTTCTCAGAATATTCATATTATAATAATACCATCATATTAGAAAATAGTTAAAAGTATAAAATAAATAAATATAACAATAGTATTTTATGTTAATTACTAAATCATAAT
>JBBPBR010000001.1:14094493-14111168 GCA_037974775.1 Cicer pinnatifidum
ATATATATTTAATCACAATTTCAAAATGAATATATAAAAACAAGGAAAATCAAACACAATATTACTACGATCTCAATATAATTATTTATATAACAAATAATTAAAATAAGATATATTTAGAAATAATTAAAATAAGAGATACTTAAAAATTATTAAAATATAAATATGTACACACTTAACATTAGTAAAACATATAAGAAAATATCATGTTAATTACCAACTAACATATACACTTAAAATCATATAAAATCCTGTTCTTTAAAATATTACACTAAAATACTTTTATTTTTAGAAAAATATATAAAATATAAAATAAAATATTTATTATTTATATTGCTCATTAAATATAATATCTATCAAACCAGCACGTCATAGAAAGCATCCCTATAACGAAAATTACTCACAAAATTTATCAACATATATTCTAAAATAATTTTAACATCAACTTAATTATTTAAAATCCTATTTAATTAATAAAATAGTTTATTATCAAATTTAGGGTGTTACATCTTTTGCAGTTGTGCATTCATCTACTCTTTCACTCTATTCCCTGCTTAAGGCACATGATAAGAATAATTGAGCTTTAGAGTTTAGGAGTACCTTAGTTTTATCATCAGCTGTCTAGTCTGCTTCTTTCTTCGCAACCGAGGTTGAGTCATCTTGATCAACTCTTGGTATGAAATCCCCATATGTAATGATGCGCCACATCCCTATTTATTGAGATTTTAGAAACAGCTGTATCTTATTCTTCTAAAAATAGTAATCAGATCCATCAAAGAATAATGGTCTGATTGAAGATCCTCCCTCAACAATGTATTTGGCTTTTGACATATTTTCTTCTAGATCTTTTCTCTAGCACTTGTTAGGTGTTTTTAAATCTTTTCTAGAGACGGAGATCTGATGTCAATTGAAGTAAAAATGTCGATTTACAAAGAAGAAGGATTTGAATTGCAAATGTACCTATTTAAAAATTCTTGAAGAAACCTCAAGATTTAACTCAAGAATGATCTTTGAGACTTGTCACTCAATTATTGTTGTTACAGCTTCCATTTAGAGCCTTGAATTTGTCCAAAACAGTTTCATGAAGGATTATAAACCTATGCAGAAGTAAAAGGATCACTGCTGAAATTCTGCAGAAACGGAGGTTGATTATCAATCTAGTTCTGGAAGTTTGAACTTTCAGGAGATTGATGATCAATCTAGAGGTTCTGTTTGATTGTTCTGGATGTCTTTTTCGTGTCTTTTTTTCAAATCAAGATTGATTGATTTTTCTTTGAGAGTTTTGCTGAAGGAGTTCCAAACTGGTTCAACTAGCTTGATTTGATACCTTGTTACTTAATGATTTCAAAGCCTTCTTTGATTGAGATGAGACATATTTGTTCCTTGCCATGTATTGGTGAACTTAGTGGAGATTGATTGGTCAAGATGCTGTGACAGTCAATCAATTGAAGTAACAATGTCGATTTACAAGGAAGGGGGTTTGAATTGTAAATGTACCTATTTGAAAATTCCTGAAGAAACCTCAAGATTTAACTCAAGAATGATCTTGGTTAGGAAAACAAAAAACAAAGAACGTTTTTGGTTTCAACTAGAAAACGGAGAACGGTCTTGGTTAGCTTAAAAAATAGAAATTCAGTCTATGTTTTATCTCAATAAATCCATTAAGCTTAATAAATAAAGAGATAAGAGAAGGAATACGACACACAGATATATCCTGGTTCACCCAACTCGGGCTACGTACAGTCCTCACAACTGTGAGATTTTCCACTAAGTGTTCAAAACAAAGAACCTTCTTGGTTTTACAACACCTAGTTTAGATCAACCTTGATTTGTTACAAGATCTATTTATTTTCACCCAAAAAGTAAATTAATCACTTATCGATCTTGATAGGATTCGTTACAATCTATTCAAACTAAACTTTTATAATTTGAGTTTTACGTTAATGATAATATTATTTTGATAGAATCTAAGATGTCTCAACTTTGATATGAGATTCAATTCCTTACTAAAAATTCAGTAGTAATAACACAGTAAGATAGAAAAGTTCAGAACTGATTCTTCTTTGTGAAAATGAGAATTTCAAGTTTGTGAATGTGAATGATTTGTGAGACTTTGGTAGCACTTAAACATCTGCCTTTATCCTGGATATTAGCCTTCCTTTTATAGGTGTTTAGGAGCATTTAATAATGGACAAAAGAGCTGTTGGTAGTGCTATGACAGTTTTGACCAAAACCAATAAATGAGATTAAAAATAATCCAGCCTTTGACAATTTTGAAACTGTTGTGACTGATGCTGTTACAACTTTACTTAAACTGTTTGCCTTCGAGTTTAAAGATCTTTGAGACTTGTCACTCAATTATTGATGTTACAACTTCCATTTAGATCCTTGAATTTGTCCAAAACAGTTTGATGAATGATTATAAACCTCTGCAGAAGTAAAAGGATCACTGCTGAAATTCTGCAGAAACGGAGATTGATTATCAATCTGGTTCTGGAAGTTTGAACTTTCTGGAGATTGATTATCAATCTTGAGGTTCTGTTTGATTGTTCTGGATGTCTTTTGGGTGTCTTTTTTTTCAGATCAAGATTGATTGATTTTTCTTTGACAGTTTTGCAGAAGGTGTTCCAAACTGGTTCAACTAGCTTGATTTGATACCTTGTTTCTTAATGATTTGAAAGCCTTCTTTGATTGAGATGAGACCTATTTGTTCCTTGGCATGTACTGATGAACTTAGTATAAAATTTAGAGGCAAAAGATTCGTCAAAATGGTGGTGATTGATTGGTCAAGATGCTGTGACAATCAGTCTTGAATTTGGAGATCATTCTCCATTTTGTCTAGAATGTTCTTGTTTGTTTGTCTGTTCAGTTTTTAACTATTTTCTTTGGTTTGCTTGATTCCTATCTTTGAATTAACTCACTCAAAAGCAATAGTTAAATTAACATAACATCAAAACTTTAATTTGAGAGTTTGTTTTAACAAATATAACACAACACAACAAATCAATTAAACACATCACAGTCAACAACTCAAATATGAAGAAAAGATAATGATCAATCATTATTGTTTATAGATAAAAGTAATAATGTAAATTTAGTCAACGAGAAATTACTGGATTTAGTTGAATCAATTAACACATATATCATATACGTTTTCAAATTCAACTAACTTCTCAAACAGTATTCTACTAGTTTTACTCTTTTAAAAATGTTTAAATTGTAACAACAGTTACTCTACTAGTTTTACAAAAGATAGGCATATAGAGAAACATTTAAAATATTTCACACCTTCAAGAATTACATACAAAAACACATATAACAATTCAATGAAATGCATTTATTCATTTTAAGCAAGTTACTTAGAAGATTAATTCACCAAAAAATGCAAATGAGTAGTGTTTCTTGAAGGTTTCGACGAGAGGAATCCAAAAGCGATGCTAGTTTTTTATACGACAAACATAGAGATCATAATCGGCGTAAAATAGTTCAATCAAAGAAAAATGTGCAGTTATTTCTAATAAAACGAGGTCACAGTTGATAAAATTGATTTAAAAAATGAACTTCAGCAGCCGATTTTTTGTGGCATAAAAGTTGTGATCGATTCAAATGACAACAAATTTGGTGGGATGAATTTGAGAAAAAACTGAGATGAATTATGATTAATTTTTATGTTCATATGTTAACAAATGGATTATGTTTTTTTCTTTTTTTATAATTATAGATTGATGGGTGCAGATAGGAAATTTACATGTGCAAGAGCAAAACAAGACCCAAAAATGGTGGAGTCCATTCTAAGACTAAAATGAGGTGTAATGAGCAACTCACAAGTGTATGGATAAAAAAGTATTTTACTCTGCACCCCCACACCTAAACTTGTCACCCCCTTGATCAACGTAAAAATACAATTTTGTCATTTTATTAAATCTTTAATTTTTTTTACCACTCTTTCTTTCACCCCCTCTTTTGAAACTTAAAATAATTTACCATCACTTTCGAATATTTTAAAATTTTTAAAAGAAAAAAGTATGTGACATTGGGATTTTTCATTCCTTAAGTTCTTCTTTTGAATATTTCTCACTTTGAACTCTAAGATTAATTTGGAATTTTGAGTTTGAGTTTTTTTTTTAATGATTTTTCGATGTTCTTCTTCTTCAACCTTGAGTATCTATTTATAGATAAAATTAGGGTTTCAATTTAGTTCTTATTTAATTATGTATAATATCTTCATTACTAACTTGACCAACAATGATCTTATTCAAAAATAATAATGAACAATATTTTTTTTATAATATGTCCATATTAAGAAATGTCTTATTACAAGATAATGTTAATAGATATAATAGCTAAACAATTAAGTTCTCTAATATATTTAATAGATTCCAAATTTAATAAAAACATATTCTAATAAATATTGTGTTTCGTTTTTACGAATTATCGATAATCTCAGTTTTCTGCAGACTGTCTTGCTGCTGTGGATCAGTTTGAGTTTTGTCTTCCTCATCCTTTTCACTTATATCCAAGTCATCAAACTCATCAAATAATATTTGCATACTAATTTCTACAACATTAGTTCTTAGATTAAATACTCTATTTCCTTTAGAATTAGTTGAGTAACCAAGAAAAATTGCTTTATCAGATTTGGCATCAAATTTTCCAATGATATCTTTTTTGTTCAAAATATAACAATAACAACCTAAAATATGAAAGTAAGAAATGTTTGGTTTTCTATTTTTCCAGATTTCATATGGGGTTTTGTTGATGATTTTTCTTATGGATACGAAGTTTAAGATATAACAAGATGTGTTTATGGCTTCAGCCCAAAAATACCTCTTAATATTAGACTCTTCCAAGATTGTTTTTTCCATTTCTTGTAATATTCTATTTTTCCGTTCAACAACTCCATTTTGTTGTGGAGTCCTTGCACATGATAGATTATGAGAAATACCAAGTTCATCAAAGAAGATATTAAAAGAAGCATTTATGAATTCTCCTCCATGATCATTTCTTACATAAATGATGTTGGATTCTTTTTCATTTTGTACTATTTTGCAAAATATTTTAAATGCTTCAAATGCATCTTTTTGTTTTAAAAATAACACCCAAGTGAATCTTGAGAAATCGTCAACAATAACAAAACCATATTTCATTCCTCCTAGACTTGTTGTTTTAATTGGCCCAAAAATATCTATGTGAAGTAGTTCAAGAGTTCTGTTTATGGTTACAAAATCTTTTGAATGAAAATTGCTCTTGACTTGCATTCTTTTTGCACATGCTTCACATATTTTATCTTTATCAAAATTGAGTTTGGGTAATCCTCTAACTAGATCAAATTTTGAGATTTTTGAAATTGTTATCATACTAATATGTCCAGCTCTTTTATGTCATATCCCTTTATCTTTATTGATTGACATAAAACAGGATTCATTAGGTAGTTCTTCAAGATATAAAACATATAAATTATTCTTTCTATTTCAAGAAAATAAAGTTTCTCCAATTTCAATTTTTCTGATTTTGCATACCTTTTATTTGAAAATAACTTCACATTCATTGTCACTTAGCTGAATTATGCTTAAGATATTGTATTTTAAACGTTCAACATATTGAACATCAGTTATCTGAGTAGAGTTTGTTTTACCAATAGTTCATTTACCTTTAATTTGTGCTTGGTTGTTGCTTCCAAAAGTAACGGATCCTCCATCCTTCTTGATGAATGTCATAAAATAGTTTTTATCTCTTGTAATGTGCCTTAAACAACCACTGTTCAGGAACCAAGGCTTTCTCTTTATATTTGGAAATCCAACCTGCATAAGATGTTATCTCAACCTTAGGTACCCACTTTGTTTTGGGTCCTTGAGAGTTGGGGTTGAAATAGGCTAGACTAGACCAGGCTTTGAAATGCCTGAGCCTTGCCTACGAATTATTTTTTAGGTCTAAGCCTAGTCTACGGCCTATCATAGGTTTTTTTTTGGCCTGGCCTGCCCTCTTTAAAAGTCTGACCTGACCTTTTTAAAAGTCCTGCCTTGCCTGGAAGCCTATTTAAAAGCCTTATTCACATTAAAATATTTAAATACTCAACTAATACCACATGATGCTCTCCACATACCAATATCAATGTGCATATCTATATATATTAAACAAATATTAATTTTTCTAACAAAATAATTTTTAAAAAATCTGAAACAAACATCTTTTAAACCCTAAAAAATAATTTTTGGTTTCAAATAATAGATTCTTTCTTCTTCTCCAACAAACGAACCTATTATTATCTCTTAAACAAATATGGAACGACTATTGAGTAATTGACTAATTGAATGACTACCAATTATGGAACTACCAAATATAGAATCGTTATCGAATATGGAACGACACATGAATATGGAATGATTACTGAGTGATTGTCTAATTGATAGAATTTAAAATAAAAAAACTAATATTATTAATATAATAATAAAAAATAATATTAATAAATAATAAAGTATAGATAGGTCGGCCTATCAGGCCTAATAGGCATTTTTATAAGCCTGAGCCTGACCTTTTAAATAAATAGGGCTTAATAACAACCTGAGCCTAGCCTTTTTATTAAATAGGCCATACCAGGCCATACCATAAGTAGGTCATCCCATAGGCCCCTGACGAACGACCTAGCATGTTCCCATCCCTACTTGAGAGTTAGTTTTGAAATTTCATTTTTTTAAAGATAGCACATCGTTTTTTCATGACCGGTTTTGAAACAAACTGAACATTTAATTGTTGATTTTGGATTTGATTTGATACTCTGGGTTTCAAAATATTTTAAACTTGATTTTCAAGTGGTTCGAGACTGTTCCCTTTTTCCCTGATTTTCTGGAAAAGGTTCAGCTTTCGTTTTGAAACTTTCTCTGTTTTGAAAATTTTTAATCTAATAATGTTTGTTTTTTTTATTAAATGTATTATAAAAAAAAAGTTAAGGATATATATAGAAAAATATATGAAAAATATTGGACCTAGTATAATTTATTAACTTGATTCTATTTTGTTTCCTAACTAATTAATAAGTTAGATTCTCATTAGACTATAAAAAAAATATTTTCAAATATGTTTATGATAATTATTGATACTTCGTAAAAAGGAGAAAAAAAATATTTGAATATGTTTTTATTAAATTTGGAATGTATTAAATATATAAGAGAACTTAATTGTTTATGAACATATTATCAAAAAAAATCTTTTTAATTTATTATTATTTTTGAATAAAATCATTGTTGGTCAAACTAGAAATGAAGATATAATACAAAATTAAACAAGAACTAAATTAAAACCTTAATTTTATCAATAAATAGATACTCAAGGTTGAAGAAGAAGATCATTGAAAAATCATAAAAAATAAATAAAAAAAATCTAGCTCAAAATTCTAAATTTATCTTAGAGTTCAAAGTGAAAAATATTCGAAAGAAGAACTTAAGGTATGAAAAATTCGAATGTCACTTACTTTTTTATATCATAAATTTGAAAATATTCAAAAGTTATGATAAATTCTTTAATGTTTCAAAAGAGGGGGTGAAAGAGAGTGGTAAAGAAAATTAAAGGTCTAATAAAAGGAAAAAATTGTATTTTTACGTTGATCGAGGAGGTGACAGGTTTAGGTTTGGGGGTGTTGGGTAAAATACTTTTTTCCATACACTTGTGAGTTGCTCATCACACCTCATTACAGTCTCAGGATGGACTACACCATTTTGGGTCTTATTTTGCTCTTGCACGTGTACATTTGCTATCTGCACCCATCAATCTATAATTATAAAAAAAGAAAAAACATAATCCAATTGTTGACATATAAACATAAAAATTAATCATAATTCATCTCAACTTTTTCTCAAATTCATCCCACCAATTCGTTGACATTTGAATCGATCACAACTTCTATCCCACACAAAATCGGCTACTGAAGTTCATTTTTTGCATCAATTTTATCGACCATGACTCCGTTTTATTAGAAATCAGTGCATCGTTTCTTTGGTTGAATTGTTTTATGCCGATTCTGATCTCCATGTTTGTTGTATAAAAAAAACTAGCATCGCTTTTGGATCGTCAAAACCTTCAAGAAACACTACTCATTTGCATTTTTTGGTGAAGTAAATGTCGAGCCCTTGCAACACTTCGACAAGTTGATGAGACTTTTTCTACGACTTTTTTCCTCGTCACTTTCACTCCAACATAGTTGAATTTAATATTTAAAATTAATCTTTATGTGTGTGATATTAAGATTTTATCTTTCTATTCATGTTTGGTTATCTGCGTAGTATTTCAAAATACCTTTTTACTATGATGTTTATCCCTAACTATATGTCAATTAATCTTCAAGTGTCTTGTCTTTATAGTAAATCAATTATTCACCTAGAAAGAAACAATAGCTAGTGATTGACCTCGTTGTGTATAATATATAGTGCCTTCCAAGTGAATCTTCAATGTATCACAACACACTTGAATGAGTAGTACTGGAATACATATGTGATCCTCTTTATTTTACAAAGTATTCTATTTTTGTCATATTTTGGGTTAAAGTTGGTTATGTGAGCTCACTCCCCAAGTGAAATTCACCAACTTTATTATTATTATTATTATTATTATTATTATTATTATTATTATTATTATTATTATTAATATTGTTATTATTGTTATTATTATTAGTGAAATATTCCGCATTATTGAGATAGTTATTTCTAATTATCTCTGGCTTTTTTAAAGAAAGTTGTATTAGAGCTCGGTTGATTTGATTTGTGCATTTAAATAGAGGAGGAAAATAAAAGTCTGAATATGGTGAAATTCAACTCTTCTAATTACACACTTTGGAAGTCTCTCATGGAAGACATGTTATACAGTAAATATTTGTATGATCCTATTAAGGGTAACACTGGTAAACCCGCGGATAAATTTGGCGCTGACTACAAGAAGATGAATAAAAAGGCAGTGGCGTTGATTAGACAGTGGTTGGATCTGAGTGTAAATCCGCATGTTGAAACTGAAATAGATGCTAACAAGATGTGGGAAAAATCAAAAGAGTTGTATGAACGAAAGAATGTGCAAAATAAAACATTCTTGATTTGAAAGTTGGTGAATATGAAATACAAAGATGGGGATTCAATGAAAGAGCATATGAGTATTTTAGAATACAATTAATCAGTTAAAAACCGCATAAATTAAATTAGATGATGAGTTTCATTTGTTGCTATTGTTGAGTTCCTTGCTTGATAATTGTGAAGTGCTTGTTGTGACGTTGACCAATTGAGCTCCAAGTGGAAAGTTAAAAATGTCAAAAATTAAAGAGAGCATGTTGAATGAAGAAGCTCGATGAAAGGAAAGTGATTTGATTGGTTCTTCCTCAAAGCCATCAACATTAGTTATAGAGTCACGGGGGATAAGTCAATCTAGAAACTTCCAAAGATGCGACAACTATGAAATTCATAGCAAGTCAAGAAGCAAGTCGAGGACTAGAAAAGAAGTTATAAGCTATCATTGAGGCAAAGCGAGTCACATAAAAATAAATTATAGGTTCCTTAAGAGAGATCAATCACGGGAAAGAGAAAAGACAAAGAGAAGAAAAATGATAAAGATACAACAATAGTTGCATCTATTAGTAATGTCTACTTGTGTCTGTGATAATAATTCCATAAACATTGCATGTCAGGATTCAACTTGGATTATTGATTCGGGTGCCTCATATCATGTTACTTCTAGACGTGATTTCTTCTCATGTTACAATGTTGGTGATTTTGGCATGGTAAAAATGGGAGATGAAGGAGTATATAAAATTATCGGTACGAGAGATGTTTGGTTTGTAACTGGGATTGGTTGCAAGCTTTAATTGAAGAATGTTAGACATGTTCCTAATATTCGTCTCAATTTGATTTCGATGATAGTCTTGGATATTGATGGTTATCACACTTAGTTTGATGGTGGTGGTATATGTAAAATCACCATAGGGTCCCTAGTGGTTGCAAAGGAGTAAATTTCCACTTCTCTTTATAGGATGCCTACGAAGTTATGCAAGGAAAAAGTGAATGCGATTAAAGATGCATCTTCTGATTTATGACATTGTTAAGATGAGTTAAAGATTGTATTAGCTAAATTAAAGAAATATTGTGTGAGCTGTAAATTTATTTGTACAACTATGTAATTATTTTGTGCATCATTCCCTTAATAGAAGAGGAATTATAGGGACCCTTTTTCATAAAAGCAATGTTTCAGATTTTCTTTGTGAAACTTGTGTAATGGCAAAAAGTCATCGTGCTAGTTTTCCCTTATGCAATAACAAAACATATTTTCTTTTTTCTTTAGTACACACTAATGTTTGGGGTCTTGCTCCACAATCTACACATAATGGACAAAAATGGTTTATTAGTTTTGTTGATGATTATACATGGGTAATTTGGGTATATTTGTTTCAACATAAAAGTGATGTGTATGATGTGTTTCTCTCATTTCATCAAATGATAATAACACAATTTAACACATGTATTACGACAATTAGATTAGACAATGGAGGAGAATATTTTAAGAAATAACTAAAAGATTTTTTGAAGTCTAAAGGCATTTTGCATCAAACATAATGTCCTTATTCTCCACAACAAAATGGAGTGGCCGAAAGGAAAAATAGACATATATTGAGGTGATGGGAATACTCATAATTGATGGTAATGTTCCATCTCATTTGTGGGGCGAGGCTGTGAATTTTGCAGTTTACTTAATTAATCGAACCCCCTCTAGTGTGCATAACTTTAGAAGACCTCTAGATGTTTTATCTGATCATTGTGTTCTCCCTTCCATCGTTCATTTACTACCTCATGTTTTTGGATGTGTTATATATGTTCACTTACACCCACATCAACGTACAAAACATGAAAAGCGGGCTCTTAAATGTGTCTTTGTTGGGTATGGATCAACTAAAAAAGGTTATTGTGCTTATCATCCATCATCTAAAAAATTTTATATTTCTATGGATGTAACTTTTCATGAAGATAACCTTTTTTATATTGATTCTACACTTCAAGGGGGAATGAAAGAGAAGTGCAACACCATGATGTTAGCATGTTTGACTTATTTTGTGAAGATAGATTATCTTGTGAGAATCACTCTATAGGTAATTAAACAATATCAAATATGGACACATCACCTTCAGATAATACAATTTCCACTGACCGTAATCTATTAGTTCAATCTTCTCCACAAGATCAAGTTGTCTCTCCAGAGGTATTCCCTGATTCTATTCTTGACAATACAAATATAAATGGAGTTGATACTAATGTTCGTTCTGAAATTTATTCCTTTTTTCATGAAATTGACTTTTGTTTGCATGATGCCACCAAAACACCTAACATTGAATCTACTATTGTCCAATATAATCTTCCACCTCGTTCTAACCGTGGTCAACCTCCCATTAGATACGAACCAAACCTTATATCCAAAGTTAAATATCCCATTAGTAATTATTTGTGATCTCACAAGTGATCAAAGTCATATGCATCATTTGTATCTCAATTATCCTCAATTTCTATTCCTAGTAATGTACAGGAAGCTTTTGCAGATCCTAGATGGACTAAAGCGATGGTTGAGGAGATGGAAGCTTTAAAAAAAACAACACTTGGGATCTTGTGATGTTACCTAAAGGGAAGAAAACTGTGGGGGTGGAGATGGGTTTATACAATTAAACACAAAGTTGATGGAACTATTGAGAGGTATAAAGCACGACTAGTGACTAAAGGTTACACTCAATGGTGTAGATTATCAAGAGACATTTGTGTTGGTAGCCAAGCTCAAAACTATGAGAATACTTTTGTCTCTACCAGCAAACCAAGATTGGTCTCTTCTACAATTTGATGTGAAAAATACTTTCCTACATGGAGAAATTTTAGAAGAAATTTATATGGATTTACCACCAGGTATGATAGATTCAAATGAGATAAAGGTTTGCAAGTTAAGAAATGGCTCTATATGGATTAAAACAATCCCCAAGAGCATGGTTTGGTAGGTTCACTAAGTCTATGAAGGCTTTTGGCTATAAATCAAGTAACTCTTATCACACCTTATTTTTGAAGAAAGGAGAAGGTAAAATTACAGCCTTGATTATGTATGTAGATGATATGATTGTTAGAGGAAATGACCAAGATGAGATTTCTAGTTTGCAAAAGTACCTTGCTTCTGAGTTTGAGATGAAGCAACTTGGAAACCTCAAATATTTATTGGGTATTGAAGTGGCTAGATCAAAATATGGTATTTTTGTATGCCAAAGAAAGTATATTCTTGATTTACTGTCTGAAACAGGACTGCTTGGGTGTAAACCTATTGATACCCCAATTGAACAAAATCATACGCTATTTCAGTGCCCAAATTCAGCCTGCATAGATAAAGGGAGATACCAGAGGCTGGTGGGCAAACTAATTTACTTGTCTCATTCACAGCCAGACATTGCATATGCATTAAATGTCGTTAGTTAATTTATGCATGATCCACGGGAAGCTCATATGGATGTTGTTGAAAGGATTTCGAGATATTTGAAGTCCACCACTAGAAAAGGAATTTTATTCACAAATCATGGAAACTTGAAGGTAGAAGGGTATACTGACCCTGATTGGGTAGGGTCAAAAAATGATAAAAGGTCTACCTCTGGTTACTTCACATTTGTAGGGGGAATCTTTTAACTTAAAGGAGTAAAAAACAACCGGCAGTAGCAAGGTCTAGTGCTGAAGCATAGTTTAGAGGCATGGCACTAGGAGTTTGTGAACTTTTATGGATACATAATATTTTATCAGATCTAGGTTTTGAACCAAGGGAGACTATGACTTTGTATTGTGACAATACATCAGCAATTGCAATTGCTCACAATCCTGTGCAACATGATAGAACAAAACATGTAGAAATTGATAGACATTTCATCAAAGAGAAACTTGAAGCTGGAATAATTTATTTTCCCTTTGTAAGATCTGAATTACAGTTAATTGATGTTCTCACTAAAGGAGTGGCAAGTAGGGTGTTTAATAAATCTTTATTCAAGTTGGGAATGTGTGATATCCATGCACCAACTTGAGCGGGGGTGTTAAGATGAGTTAAAGATTGTGTGAGCTGTAATGAAATATTGTGTGAGCTGTAAATTTATTTGTACAACTATGTAATTATTCTGTGCAGCTGTCATTCCCTTAATAGAAGAGGAATTATATGGACCCTTTTGTATATATAGGATCATACTCAATCATGAATAAAATATCAGAATTATTACTTTGAAACTTTTATAGGCATATGTGCCTCATTCACTTGAGTGAAAAAGGACTCAACATACTTGCGAAGAAAATTTTTCTTCCTGTGAAAGGTACGTCTTTAAAAACTTACACTTATTATTTTGCTGGAAAATAACATAGAAGTTCTTTTCATAACATTGGTCCTCATATAAGGAAAAATATTTTTGATTTAGTTCATACTGATGTTTGTATGATGGATAGTAAGTCTCTTAGTGGTGCATCATATTTTGTTACTTTAATTGACGACCACTCTAGAAAAGTGTGGCCATTTCCTTTGAAATCAAAATAACAGGTACTTGGAGTCCTCATGCACTTTAATGCAAGTATTGAAAGAGAAAAGGGACGCAAATTAAAATGTGTTCGATTAGATAAGAATGGTGAATATAGCGTTCCATTTGAAGAGTATTGTAGAGAACATGGAATTAAGCTTGAGAAAACAGTTCCAAAGACACCTCAGCATTAGGTTCACATATACTCTTTCTCAAGTCTCAACATTAGGTTCACATATGTGTCCATTATCTTTGAATACTCTCATTCTCAATCTTGATCAAATTTTTTATCGTGATATTGTCAAATAAGAGATGAACAACAAAATATTGAAACCTTTCATGTTATCTTTGTGCTTTGACAGTAATCTTATATCATCCTCAATCATTACACAACAATGACTATGTTCCAATAACTTTTCATTAAACCAAATTTTTAATTGTCTGAAATTAATATGCCAGATATTTAGTAATTTGTATTGACACTTGATTTAATCTTAACTTTATCGAAAGAATTGATTACTTGTTGTTCAACAAAATTTTGAAATGAAAACCAAACTAAATGTAACACTTTATTGAATCTTAGCTCAATTATTAGCGCCTTTGAAACTATATCTACTTTTTTATGTCTCTTTATTGCTTTTACATTTTAGCAACATTAGTGTATGCTTTTAATGTTTAGAGCACTAATATAAAGGATGACAATTGTTTATCCTTCTCATTCATATCATTAAGTATATATGATACACACTAAATATTTTTGGGAGGCTTATGGTTTCAATTAATATCTGACACTAACTATACGTTTCACTAAGGGTGTCTTTCCACTTTAAATTTTTTTTTTTGGCCAAATTATGTTTTCTCTGAGAGTTCATTAAAAAGTGAAGCAAAAAGGATGACACACAAAAAAGAGCTTAAGCTTCAATAAAAAATAATCGGTACTACATGGTGTTATATCCCTAATACTGAAAGAGTAAAAATAGTAGAAGAGCAAATATGAGACCTGGTGAAACAACAATCAAGTAAAAAGAGCCATGATAAATTGTTATTGAACAGAGACACATAGGCAAACAATAATTAAGATTTTCAAGAGTAGACCAAGTCGCGCGTGTGACATCCTAAACCCCAAAATATTATATATAATACTTTTACTAGATTTTTTTTAAAATAATTCAAAATGGATAAATAAAACTTTTATCAAGGTAATAAAACTTTTGCAGCTTATTTAGGATATCAGACACTTTAAACTAAATTTCCCGAATAAAATGGTGCAATCATAATATACTGGACATAACTATAATATCTTGATTTAATTCCAAAAATTAATATTACTAATAAGGTTTATGTAATTAAGTGAGTAAAATATAATTTATAAATCTTATTTCGGGTATCACATATCATAGCGAACTTATGCCAAACTTAAACATTAAGAATTTCTAACATGTAATAACTTCTATTTCCCAAACGCATGACCAAGCTAGTCAAACACAAATAACAAATGATAGTAATTAAATTGTACAATATCACATGATGACATAGCAATCAAAATCTTCAATAACGAAATATCAATGGTTTACCCAACTCAATCACAATGAAACTATCACAAATATGCAATGTTTTGCATGTCCTATACTTTATACTTCATCATTTGGTATCATTCTACTATGAAGCACTTGGTTAACAGACTTGATACTATGCTATCACACGAGTGGACAAACAATTCACGAATTGCCATGTCCTCATAGATCCCCTCAACTTAACCCAAGACACATATACGCGACGATCGAGGTACTCATTTATGGCACTAATCCACTTAAGAATTCCCCACTAGAGATACCCCCAAGGTCTATCAATCTTACCTTAAAATTCGACCATATCCCTCTATGGTCAAGCTCATTTAATGAACTTCCCCCAAATCTTTGGGCTTGTCAGACCCTCGGAATATGATGACAAAATAATCTTCACTTAAATACGTAAAGTACACCTAAATTTACGTGTTTGTTTATATATTTCATTCCACAATATTCATTCGAATTTATATATATATATATAAATTAGTAGATAAAATTGGACTTTTTAATTTTATTTTTAATTTTTTTTATTTTTAAGAACTACAACCCCAAACTTAAAAGGTTGTTATTCCATGAGCAACCCCAAACTTAGAATTTTACTAAGACGACACAAAGGTTTTCCTACCTACGTCCAACAAAGGTGATTGAATTAAAGTGAAGTATTTGACTTGTAATGTGGCTAGTAACCAAAAGAAAGGGCAAGACTCGAAGGGGCTAGCAAAGTATAAAATTTTCATAGGGTAGTTAAAAAAGCTCAAACGACAAAATAAAATTGCCTCTATGTATGCTTAAATTACAATTGATGCATAGTCAGAATTAGTGCAAATTTCGAAGGGATAACACATGTCTGGATAATCACACAACAAATAATTAAAGTGTTTAGGCCGAAAATCTCGCATCTAGGATAATAAGAGAGTATGAACTATCAAAATAATGTCAAACATGCCACTACAAAAGTTATTAATTTATTTTTAAAAAAAAATGGCAAGTGAGACCTTGACAACCAATGAGTAATCAACAATGCATGCCTTAGTGAAACTCATCGAATTGAACAATGATATGAGCAAAGAAATAGAGTTTAAATTTCAAAATCTCGAAAAGAAAACTTAAGATCAAATGCAAGTTGTTAACAATTCTTCATCATAGTGTACGTTTAAACACAATTAAAAAAACAAATTCATTAGCTCTATATGTGGGTTGCCTCCCAAGAAGCACTTCTTTAAATTCATTAGCTTGACGCCTCAACTATTACCAAGGTGGCGTATATGACAGGAAGAACACATCATACATCATACATCATACATCATCCTTCTTCTTCTTCTTCTTCTTCTTCTTCTTCTTCTTCTTCTTCTTCTTCTTCTTCTTCTTCTTCTTCTTCTTCTTCTTCTTCTTCTTCTTCTTCTTCTTCTTCTTCTTCTTCTTCTTCTTCTTCTTCTTCTTCTTCTTCTTCTTCTTCTTCTTCTTCTTCTTCTTCTTCTTCTTCTTCTTCTTCTTCTTCTTCTTCTTCTTCTTCTTCTTCTTCTTCTTCTTCTTCTTCTTCTTCTTCTTCTTCTTCTTCTTCTTCTTCTTCTTC
>JBBPBR010000001.1:14111448-14146812 GCA_037974775.1 Cicer pinnatifidum
ATTAGTGCTCAAATAACCTCTTACATCGACTTTCAAATCTTTCAATTGAAACTATGTTATTCTTAATGAATTCAACCAAAAAAAGTCTTTGTCATCTGATTCTTTGGATATAATTTTAGGAGGTAGAATTTGTTCCAAATTGATCGTTTTAATATGACACTCGTCGTCTTCTACTTCTTTGACCAATAAATCTTCATATTCTAATAGTGCAACATAGTCATCAAAACAAGTTCCATTCCTATGTCCTTCTCCATAAAAGTCACACCTAAGAGGCCGCATCTGAGGGTGATATTTTAAAAATTTATTTCTCAAGAATTATCCATCAATTATATGTAATATAGCAAATATAAGACAAGTATCACCCTCTTCATATAATTGTAGTAGATTATCATCATTACAATCTTCCATGCGCTACTGTGAATAATTATCGCAACCAAAGAAGAGACAAACCACTAGCTCATAATATTAGCTAGCTCAACAAATAAAATTGAAAATAAAAGAAACACATATTTTTTTTTCAAAATTAAAAATAAAATAAAAATTTTATTGCAGAGCAAAAAATTTCAATTAAGTAGCTAAATTACTACTCAATAGTGAGATGACAATCTCCGGAAATGGCGTCGAAAACTTAATAGTGTTTCAGCAAGTGTACTGAATCGTTGCAACTAATAATAAAATGGTAGTACCGAGTGTCAAACTCAAGGATTGCGTTTTACTAGTGAACTATATTTAATTACAAAAATTGTACAAAAAGTTTTCAATTTTGATTAAATAATATTTAAATCTAACAACGGTAATAAAATTGATCATTTACAATAAAAAAAATTTCAAGGATTGGTTTTGTAAGACCCCGATTTTTAACAGCGCGAGTGTATTTTTTTTTTCCTAAACAAAGAAAATACTTTTGGATAAATATTTAAGTCGTAACATAACGACAAAATCAACAAATATTTACAAGCAGCGGAATAGTTTTTGAAATAAAAATCCAAAGTATTCAAACATCAAAATACACCGGAGCTATGAGCCCTATCAGACATAGCTCATACCCCTGGGGTATTCTTGGCAGACCTATACAAAAGCACTGCCCCAAGAATTTTAACTCTCCCCACGTCACATCAAAAGTGGTACATGGCCCATCAAAAGAAAAGACATCAAATAGTTTAAGCATGGATACAATCTTCCAAAATGAAATAAATACAATCACAAAAGAAAGACATCTAGTCCTTATACAACCACCTAATCTGATCATTCTACAAAAACTACACAACCCAGGTGATCTCCACGCGCCCCGCAAGATCCTCCTGACATAGCTTCGGTCAGGTATGACTAACTACTTTCCCATCTCCAAGGTACTAACCGGTAAGATGATCCTGTTTCTCATCTGAGGGCAAAGCCCAGATTTCCACAATAATTGTAAAGGTCACCAACCGAAATTAACAAATAACACATAGCAAAATTCTTATATTGTCAAATGCTCAAAAGAACCTTTCGCCTTAGCATACTCCTCGAAAGGGTTTTCATATGTCCAAAAATGCATAAACAATGTTGAAAAATGAAGTTTTAACAAACTGCACTATCATAGCCAAATACAACAGAAAAAAATGCAGATTTTCAGTTCTAAAATAGCTCCGAATCAATCAACACTTCGAATATTCATTAAATCAATTATGAACACATAATTACATCAAAACTTAATCAACCCAACTTCACACCTCAAAGCAATTACGACAAATCACAACAACAATCGAATATGTATATACAATCATCATAGTATAACAAACATAACTCGCATGTCAAACACTCTAATGCAATGCGTATATGCCAAAATGCATGATTCCAGAATTCCAAACCAAAACCCTCCTCGAAGGGGCGTAAATCATAATTGTACAGCCTCTCACAGACCAGTACTAATTACCAAGGTGCAATCTCTCACGGATCAGCACGATTTACTAGCGTGCAGTCTCTCACAGACCAGCACGACATACAAGAGTGCAGTCGCTCACAGACCAGCACCATTTACCAGCGTGTAGTGTCTCACAGACCAGCACGATTTTCTAGAGTGCAATCGCTCACAGATCAGCACATTCTAGAGTGCAATCTCTCACAGATCAGCACGACGCGACAATCCCCGCAAAGATAAGATGAACCAACAATTCACATGGCATCATCCCGTGGCCCATCACGGTCACCACTATCACCATGGCCCCCTCGCGGTCACCATGTACTATGAAATGCATGAGCATACTCTGACTCTTTTCACCACAATCATTAAGTAAATGTAGCTATTAAAAGATTCCCCATTTTTAATACTCATTTAACACTAATGATTTTTCAAACACAACACAGAGCATACTCAAATATATTTATTCACACAAATTAAAATTTCCACAACCACACATAAATCACATCTCCAAAAAAATTCATAATAATCGTTATGAACACATAAATCACACCAACCGTAAATCACCAAAACCCACACCTCAAACACACATCAAACATTCATAATATCAATTATGAACACATAATCAAATTTAATTTAATTCTCCCCAAATTCAACATAAATCACCCATATTAATCTCCAAAATTTTCAAACATTAATCACCAAATTTAATCTCCACAAATTTCAACCATAAATCACTATATTTAATCTCCCAAAATTTTCAACCATAAATCACCACAACAACATTAGTATATCAGAGTTCTCCCCACCGCTAACTCGGTGCCAACGGTCTCGATTCCTTTTCGAGACTCAAGGAGCTAACTACATAAACATAAATATTTATAACAATTCGTTCATAATAAAATTAATCCAACAACAACGAAATTCCCAAAATTAAATCTTTTTGACACATCAAACTTTTAAAACCAAATAATCTATATTATTTACTTAAAACCAAATAAAACAAATATTGTCCAAATTTCACATACACATACTCGACTATTAAAGCACCGAAATTTTTGAGTTAATAAAATACTCTAAAATTTTTTTTTTCTTGTTAAACTTCGTCAAAGAGTAATTAAAAGAGTAACATTTTAAACTCTAACCATTGTTAATTTCCAGTTATCTTTTTACTCAAACTCTTTAACTTAGTTAAAATTTGAACTTTTTCACAACTTTAACAACTCTAAATTTTTCGTAAAATTTCAACTTCAGTTCAAACTCATTTATTTGAAAATAACTCATTATGTAACTCAAACACATCAAATTTAATTACCGTCAATTCACACTAACAATAATCAATTCAATTCCACAACACACATAAAACACCTCAATTAAATTTCAACAATTTCAACATAACTCACCCAATTTCAAAACTCCACATTTTTACATATAAACCACCAAATTTCATCAATTCATTTTCTACAAAATCCACAAATATATCACATCTCAAAAATTCATAATAATAATTATGAACATATAAATCACATCAAATATGGATCACCACAAACCACCTCAAATTTAAATTCCACTAAATCACACATAATCACATTAAATTCATTTTTCACAAAATCACACCTCAAATACCTCAAATTTCTTTTCCACAAAATCACAAATAATGTCCTAAATGCAAACTAAAAGTTTGGAAGGAGCCCTTACCTTAACGATAGCTCTAACACGCGATTACGGTACCGTAATTAATTCTGGTAAAATTTAAGTTCGTTACGTCGCGTCGAAAACTAGCTCACTAGCACCGCAGCGTGGCAATGAGCAACTTTCCCTTCTGTCTCTTTGCGAAACGAAGCTTAGATCTAGAAGCAAAATTAAGGTTTGTATGTATGGGGTTTTGGTTTCGTGAACTGAGGAAGAAGAAAGAAGTTCTCATTCTCGCAGGCTTTCTGTTTTCCTCTGTTTCTTTGTTTTGCCTTCCTGTCACTTATATATATATATATATAATAATAATATATTATAATAATAATAATAATAATAATAATAATAATAATAATAAATATCTAAACAAATATCTAGATATTTACAAATATCTAGATATTTTTATAAAAATTATAATTACGCCCGTCACCTCGCATCACATCACAAACCATTTTTTTTTAGAAAAATATCTACTCTCGCCGTAATTCGATGGGCAGATGAATTTTTCTAAAAAATGCTGCATCTCAGAAATTTTTTTCTTCTACAAAAGATTCGCCGTAATTAAATAAAATTATTAATCGGGGAATAATTTTAATCGAGTCTCTAAAAAGATATTTTTGGCATTTAACTCACAAAATATCATAAAATTGGCTAAAAAGCCTTAGAAATTCGACACAAAATTCCCAAAAATTCATAAATTATAATTTTAAATTAAGGGTCTTACAGGTTTCACTTCTAATCCGACCTTGGTGTCTAATTTGATCCTTGTTATTGAATTCCTTTATTGAATTATTATCGAATTCTCCTTATTACTTTTGCCCTAATGTTTTAGTGACATAACCTTTAATTCCAAAGTAACCCCTAATTCCTTAGTGGATTTATGATTAAAATTAAGTCTTACCGTACAAGAATTCTTTTGTTAAACTACTGCCTTTGCAACTAAATTAATTGATTTCATGACCTGCATCTATCCCCAGACTACAATATCATGAATTTCTCATCTCAAGCATTTGTAAAGTCCACTCGTAGAACATTTTAATTTTGATCAAGCAATAAAAAACATTCATATTGTTTAACTCATCCAAATATGGTTTAGTTACTCAAGACATAGATAAATGAGAAAAATAATTCAATAAACTCACTCAAATTACTAGAAATCAAAACAAAAAAATTAAGGGTTTCATCTTGTTTCACTCATCCCTAACAAATATGGTTCAGTTACACATGACAAAGATAGAAAAGTTAGAGATTTGAGAAGAATTACAAGAAAGATTCATGAATGGTTCTTAATAAAACTGATCTAATGGTGTTAGAAACGATAGTCTTTGAGTTTCTTTACTAGGACACAAGTCTCGAAACATCCCAGTACTGAAATAGATACATAAAAGTGATAAAACGCATTTTAATGAGTTCTGATGCATGACGCGCGCCTAGGCGCACCTCCAGCACACAACATCTTCTGTCTAGAGTTTAGTTCATCTTTGTACTTTTTTGAGTCCAAATTTGGTTCTAGTATCTTCATAAAAGTTGTAGCTATTGATCTTAGCTTTCATTGGAATTTATGTTGACTCCAATTGGACATCTACAACTCTGGATATAACTGAAGTAGTCCACAAATGTCATGTTGATTTCTCACCAAAATCCAGCATTGCACTAAAACAAATAAACAACGCAAAACTACGAAAAATCTCTACTTAATCAAGAAAATAAGAACATAAATATTTTGTTGAATCCAAGAACTAAAATCAACAAAATATATCAAATAACTCCTTAAATTAACTAATGAATAGAGATAAATAAGACTAAAAACAATGAAAAATATGCATATGATGACGAGTCATCAAGGCCCAACATTTAGAAGCTTTAATTTGTTATAACAGCTCCATCTATCATGATTTAGTTAGGATATTTTATTGTAATATTAAAAAGGAAGGGACTAAGTTGGTGTCTCAAGTAAAAGACAAACACATTTAGTTAGAAACTTAAACCTTGGAGAAATTTTGCAGCTACCACTTGAGGGGCAGAAACATAGGCCTGACAATTTGTGTGAGTGGTTAAATAATACCAAATATGACGTTTATGTTTCATCGTGTCGGTTTGACTGACACCATGGAACGTAAAAGGACATAAGCTGGTTTCGAATTTGTTAGGCAACAATACAAAGTTGGAAATTTAATGTTCACTACAGGCCATTGCATTATTTTCTAAGCTACATTTTGCTTCCTAAGGCTAGAAATTACTCTAAAATATATGAATCTCGAACTTCATTAATCTCTTCTTTTTCTTTTCTATTGTTTGTGTTTTTCTTTTTCATATCTTCTTCTACCATAACAATAAGTCATCTTCAATCTTCTACTGCTCCTCCATCTTCTCAAACTCAACCACTTGCTCAAATACCCTTAACACTTTTTAGGGTATTGCTATGGAACACTTCACATTGCCAAGGTCCTCAACACTTTTCATTTATAACTTTTAGAAATTAAAATAAATTTGTGGCCTTGGTCATCAGAAACATATATTGTTTAAAATTATTTACTAGCAAAATATTTAATTTGCATAATCATTATTATACAATTTAACTTATATTGCATTATATATTTGATTATATTTAGTAATAATATTATTTATTTATTTTGTCTTTAATATTAATTACTATTATTAGAAATATCAACACAAATAAATTGGAATTGTATAAACAAATAAATAGTGGAAATGACTAAAAAAATATATTTATTTTAAAGTATGATGACATTTCATTATTTAATAAATGAGGAAATTACAACCCAATCTATTGAACAAAACAAGGGATAGTAAACACTCTACAATCACAAATATCTGATAGAAGTTTTAAGAAAAGAAGAAAGATGAGGTAGCTCGAATAAGCTAAACACTCCACTATACGACTAGCTTGTTTGAGAAATGTTTAACCTCACTATAACTATGTTTCACCTTACAACTAACCAAGCCAATATATCAATCCAAAGGATTCATGAAAACAAGGCATTCGGTACAAGTTTATAATTTTACAGCATTAAACTCAATTTCTCACTTCATTAATATTTTGAATTTTTGGCTGTTACTAGTAAACATATATTATTTTTTCTTGCAAGTTTCCAAACACAAATTTATGATGACATTAACACCACGTTCATCTAAAAAAATAAAATATCAAAATTACGTAAGAAAAACTAATTTAATTAATAACTAATTACAAATAAAATATCAAAATTACCTCGTAAGAAAAACTAATTTAATTAATAACTAATTACATTTGTTTGACCTTACAAAATATATAATATATAAGTTGCTCCAAAAATATCTCAAATGTTTGGTCCTTCACCTATTGTAGGTTTTTAAAAAGCTTTCCTTTTTTTTACCAAACAAACAAATATTCAAGTAAATTCTTGTAACGTTAAGGACATGGTGTTCATTGTCACCTATGTCAATATCTTAATATTATTTAATTAATACTTGCAACACGGATCACTTTAAATCAATTAATTAAAAATAAAAATCTCTCAACTTCCACAAAAACATCACTCCATTAAAAATGGCTATATTGCAAATTCTAATTTTGATTTTAAAATATATGGAATTGATGGATGTCTAAACTATTAAAAAAAATTATAGGGATAAAACATAGATGAACTATATCTATTGAATCAAAAAATATATTTAACTTTTGAATTAATAAGTTTATAAGATGTGTTTCAAAAAATAAATAATAAAAAAAAGATAAAGTTTAATCTTACCAATATTAACTATATTGGACTTCGAGTAAACACAGCTAGCAGTACAATCATATGCATCTTTAGATAATGTGTTATGGCATTTCGCTACTTCACAAGCAGCAACACAGTCTGCATGTAATGGACGAAGAATATCAGGAGAAGGGATAATTGGAAGGAGACTACTGACTATATCAAGGATAGAATGGGAGCAGGCACAATTGTATGTTTTGCACAATGATGATGAGGTTCAACCGTATGTTACAATACACATGGATCAGTTATCTCGTTTGAACATGAATAGGAATCAAAATTGGATAACTCGAGAGCACAATTGAAGTTTTATAACATGGTTAAAAAATCACATAAAGTCAAAGTTTGATATAGACCCTAGATCAATTTCACAGAGATTGAGGTGGCTAGCAAATGGTCCGAGCTTACATGTCTTTTCTTACACTGGTTATGTTATTAATGGCTACACATTTTATACCAAAGAACAAGATGATCAGACCACTATGCAAAATAACAGAGTCACTCTCGTAGCTGAAGCGATGCATGTCTCAAGTGCAAAAGACAAAAACCCAATATATGCAAATCCATCATATTTTGGGGTTATCGAGCGCATATGGGAGTTAGACTACACAATGTTTCGTGTTCCCATATTTGGTTGCAAGTGGGTCGATAATAATAATGGCGTTCGGATTGATGAGTCAGGGTTCTTGCTTGTCGATTTTAATAGGGTGGGATACAAAGACGAGCCTTTTATTTTAGCGTCGCAAGCTCAACAAGTGTTTTATGTCACTGATCCTTCTGATGATAAATGGTATGTTGTCCTATCGACCAATAAAATAAGTGATGATACCAATAATGATGAAGATGTTGGTAATGATCTTTTATTTTCAACATCACAACAGCCATATGAAATTTATTCAACTGATGATGGTTTATATCGTAGAGATGATCATGATGAGGGAATTTGGATTAATCCATTGTTTCGTATTGTAAATGGACAAACAAATGTGAATCCCACCAGGAAAAGAAGAATGGCATCTTAATGTACATGTTTAATTGTTTTATATAAGCCATGCATGTAATCTGAACTGTGTTAATGTAAATATGCTGTAATTTGAACTGTGTTAATGTAAATATGCATGTAATCTGAATTGTTTGAACATTTTTATATAAGCAGCCATGTATTTGATTTTCTGATTAATTTATTTTCTGCTTATATTTAGCTTGATATGAGTGTTTAATACTAAGTTCATGTAATTTAATATAAACTAGTAGTTTACATGAACTGAACTGAATATAAATTAGTAATTTACATGAACGGAACTGAAAAAGAGCCTTAAATATAAATATAAAACAATGAGGCCTTTTACAGCGTTTATTTGAATAAGCGCTGTAAAATACCCTTTTAAAAATCAAATAAAGAGACCTTTTACAGCGCTTATTTGAAAAAGCGTTGTAAAAGGCTTTAAAAAACATTCATATAACATAATAAAACAAGGAGGACTTTTACAGCACTTGTTCAAATAAGCATTGTAAAAGACCCTTTTAAAAATAAAATAAAGAGACATTTTAGAGCGCTTTGATGAAAAAGCGCTGTAAAAATAACATTCATATAACATTATAAAACAATGAGACCTTTTAGAGGTTTTTTTATAAAAAGCATTGTAAAAGACTTTTAAAATAATAATAAAACAACGAGGCCTGTTACATCACTTATTTGAAAAAGCGGTGTAAAAGGCTTTTAAAAAAATATTCACATAACATAATAAAACAAGGAGGTCTTTTACAGCGTTTGTTCAAATAAGCGCTGTAAAAGACCCTTTTAAAAATAAAATAAAGAGACCTTTTACAGCGCTGTAAAAGGCTTTAAAAATAACATTCATATAACATAATAAAACAAGGAGGTCTTTTACAGTGCTTATTGGGAAAAGCGCTGTAAAAGATCCTTTTAAAAAATTAAATAAAGTCGCCTTTTAAAAATGCTATTGAACTTATCTTTTTAATCCTACATGTATTTTAGGAGACTATCGAACAAAGTTCTGAAAATTAAGAGGGCAACAAGGATAATTGTAGGGACATTCTGGGTAAAGTGTTTAATGTCCCTGAGTATTCCGGTCGGGTTAGGGGGAAAGGATTTTGCGTAACTCCCAAAAGCTATTTTTCTCAAGAGAAGCGCCAAAAACCTTCCAATGAGGAAGTATTAGAGAAGCTCAAAATCCTTACAGAGCAAGTGACACTTTTGGTGAACACGAACAAAGACAAGCAACTCTCAGATCAGCTCCAACATGAAATACAAATGGAGAGTAAAACCGCGAATTGCAACGTCGGTCTCAAAAGTATTCCCGAGGTAATTAATTACTTACTTATGTAATTACTTATGTATTAAACAAACTTATATGCTAACCGTACTTATGTTTTAACTAATGATTTAGGGTGTCTCTCCATGCGTGCTATACTTGTCCTCCCCTACTCATCGGAAGGTGGGAAAAGGAAAATTGTACAATACTTCGGGAGAAATATTACACAATACTCTGATCCCTGCGGGAGATGTCAAAGTATCACCTTTTGTTGCTTCGGAACCAACTGCACTGTTGCCGATACTGGACAACGATGGATTTATGCAGTTATTGGGCGAAGCTATTGGTAGTTATGTGGCATTGCCCACACATCTTGTTGCCCTCGATAAGGTATATTTAATTAATTGAAATGTATGTTTAATTGATATGTATATTTAATTGCTGATTTTTTTCCGCTTCTAACTTTAATTTCACATTTATATTTAGATGCTGAAAAAGCCTAAAGGGAATGATAAAAAGATTCCCATAAACGAATCAATTACATCTCCCGAAAAGGTTTGTCACATTTATTCCCTAAGGTTTGTCATTTTTTCAGATTCAATAAACTAACATTTAACCTCATTTTTGTAGATCCAATTAAATAAACCACACGTACAGCCAAAAAAAGCCAACAAACCTAAAAAATTGGAGGGTAATAGAGCTAGCAAACTATAAATACTGGAGGGTAATAAAGCTGCCACGATGATTTGCGTATCATACCTCATGCCTTGCTAAATACGGGACGTGTCTTGATATCCAAGTAAAAAGGAATATGGGCAGCAACGACGATTCGCGTATCATACCCATGAATAAAGCTATATTCGAAGATGAGTATGATGAATTTCTCGAAAAGGAGCACATTTATGAACTTCTCAACCATAAGGAGCTTAGTGCTACTGTCATGAGCTTGTACATAAGGTAAAAAATACTTTTAATTGCATTTATTGGTAATTAATTAAATGTATTGGTAATTAATCTAGTTTAAAATTTTCATTGAAGGTTTTTGTATGAGAAGGTTGTGTGCACGCGCAAATTGTCAAATAAATACTCATTCTTGTCTCCGCATAAGCTGTCGATGTGCAAACTCGATCATGTAAATGTAAAGAATTACATTGTAGATATGTTATTAGGAAATATAGAAAAGGATAAATTGTTCTTCGCACTATATAATTCAGGGTACGTAATTATTTATTTATATCCTTTTTAATTGATGAGATTTTAATTTATTAGTTGTGTATAAACAAAATTGCTTAACCAAATTTTTGTTGTTGTAGGGCACATTGGGTCCTATTTGCAATCAATGCGGTCTCTAAAGTTATATACTATTTGGATCCCTTGCATAGCAATTACAACAATCACTCTGATATAAAGACTATGTTCGACACGTAAGTAATATTCATTTATTTCTTACATATATATATAAATAATGTGTTTGTTAATGCTATAATAATCACATTTATACATTCGATAGTGCCTTACAAGTTTTTCGAGCTCAAAGAGGTGCTACAGTGTCGAAGCAAAAGTCTAATAACATCACATGGATCCCAATAAAGGTTTGAAATATATGCCTTTAAATTTTCATTTACAAATATATGCCTTTACAACTAATGCACAAACACATTAAGGCACAATTATTGGGATCCATGTAATGTTATTAGACTTTTGCTTCGACACTGTAGCACCTCTTTGAGCTCGAAAAACTTTTAAGGCACTATCGAATGAATAAATGTGATTATTATAGCATGAACAAACACATTATTTATATATATATATATGTGTGTGTGTGTAAGAAATAAATATATATTACTTACGTGTCGAGCATAGTCTTTATTTCGGATTGATTGTTGTAATTGCCATGCACGAGATCCAAATAGTATATAACTTCAGAGACCGCATTGATTGCAAATAGCACCCAATGTGCCCTACAACAACAAAAAATTGGTTAAGCAATTTTGTTTATACACAACTAATAAATTAAATTCTCATCAATTAAAAAAGATAAAATTACGTACCCTGAATTATATGGTGCGAAGAAAAATTTAACCTTTTCTATATTTCCTAATAACATATTTACAATGTATTTCTTTACATTTTCTGGATCGAGTTTCCACATCGACATCTTATGTGGAGACAAGAATGAGTATTTATTTGACAATTTCCTCGTGCACACGACATTCTCATACAAAAATCTTCAATGAAAATTTTAAACTAGATTAATTACCAACATATTTAATTAATTACCAATAAATGCAATTAAAAGTATTTTTTACCTTATGTACAAGCTCATTACAGTAGCACTAAGCTCCTTATGTTTGAGAAGTTCGTCAACGTGCTCCTTTTCGAGTAATTCATCACACTCATCTCTGAATAAATCTTTATTCATGGGTACGATGCGCGAATCGTCGCTGCTGCCCATGTTCCTTTTTACTTGGTTGTCAAGACGCGCCCCGTATTTACCAAGGCATGGCTGACTTATTTTAGGAGCAGCAGCAGCAGCGACCGATTTTCCCCGATCCAGTTTTTTTCTTGCTGCAATTTTGGCAGCTTTATTACCCTTCAACCTTTGTAGTTTGGCAGCCTTATTACCCTCCAATGTTGGAGGTTTTCTGCCTTTTTTTGGCTGTATAGGTGGTTTATTTATTTGGATCTACAAAAATGAGGTTAAATGTTAGTTTATTGAATCTGAAAAAATGACAAACCTTAAGGAATAACTGTGGCAAACCTTTTCGGGTGATGTAACTGATTTGTTTCTGGGAATCTTTTTTTCGAGGGCAACAAGGTGGGTGGGCCATGCCACGTAACTACCAATAGCGTCGCCCAATAACTGCATATCTCCATCGTTGTCCGGTATCGGCAACGGTGCAGTTGGTTCGAAAGCAACAACAGGCGATACTTTGACATGGCCCGCAGGGATCGGAGTATTGTGCAATACTTCTCCCGAAGTATTGTACAATTTTCCGTTTCCCACCTTCTGATGAGTAGGTGAGGACAAGTATAGGACACATGGAGTGACACCCTAAATCAATAGTTAAAACATAAGTACGGTTAATATATAAGTTTGTTAATACATAAGTAATTACATAAGCAAGTAAGTAATTAATTACCTCGGGAATACTTTTGAGACCGACGTTGCAACTCGCGGTTTCACTCTCCATTTCATGTTGGAGCTGATCTGGGAGTTGCTTGTCTTTGTTTGTCTTCACCAATTGTGCCACTTGCTCTGTAAGTATTCTGAGCTTCTCTAATACTTTCTCGTTGGAAGGTTTTTGGCGCTTCTCTTGAGGAAAAAAGCTTTTGGGAGTTACGCCAAATCCTTTCCCCCTAACGCGACCGGAATACTCAGGGACATTAAACACTTTACCAAGAATGTCCCTGCAAGTATCCTTGTTGCCCTCCTGATTTTCAGAACTTTGTTCGATAATCTCCTAAAATACATGTAACATTAAAAAGATAAGTTCAATAGCATTTTTAAAATACAATATTAAAAAGTATTCAAGTGATAAATACAATATTAAAAAATATTAAAGTGATAATATACTTACACAAAGTTCTACTACTTTTTTGACATTTTCATTATCAATCACTCTGTCTTTGTTAACACGCGCTTCCTTCCATAAGATATGAAGACCCAAGGGTTGATCGGCTTGGGTGTCTTTTCGCTATTCGTTAAGATCATAAACAAAATAATACAAATTAGTTACACACTATAGTTTATAATACAAATTACTTCATTATATAAAAGTGACGTTTAATTACTTACAAGTTGTTGATCAAGGCGTGCATATCCCATACGTGATTTTTTGTATGGGTGTGTTGGATTGCTTGCCCGTTCGCGATTTGCCTTAATAATAGTCTATATAAAAAAAATAGCAATTGTGTAAAAATTTAAAATACGCTACGAATATGAATAATAAAACACAAATGCTAATAAATTAATCACTTACGACAAACGCGGGGTCAGAACGTTTGGAAACAAATGCACTCCATTCATCGTTTGATATATAATGTTGATATATTTTTGGAGCTTCAGCATTTGTGTTTCCTTCTCTATCTTTTAGATAGAAATTTGAGAGATGAGATCGAAATCCCCGCTGGATCTTCCCAGCAACTCTCAAAACATAACTCTTTCGTCCCTCATCAAGAACAAAAGTCGTCTGCAATGAAAAAAATTATAAGTAAAGTATTTCAATGAAAAAAATTATAAATGACAAAAGAGTGGATCAAAAAATTTACTTGAATGTTATTCCATAGTATATCTTTGGCATCCTTCAACGCCTTATCTCTCCAATCGTCAATCGTAATAGGGATATTTTGACGAACAACAACCCCAATATAGCTTACAAACATAGACCTGTTGGGGTCAATTGGCTGACCACTCTCATTCCAACCAACCTAATAAACTCATATAGTAAGTACATGCTATTAAAAAAAAGATAAAAAAATACACAGCAAACATAGTATAGTATAGTATAACCTCAAACTTGGTGCCATTGCTCCTTGCTTTAATCACTTTTTGCATTATAGTTGCACCACGTTTGACTTCATTTTCATAAGTCTTAGTGGTGCCAACTTCTTCATTTTGACATTCTAAATCTTTGTTTGTATCCATTTAACTACAACAAGTTCAACATGCAGTTTAGTATAACATCAACAAGCTCAACATGCATCATGCATTATTATAAACAAGCTCAACATGTATCAGTATATCTTAGACAAGCTCAACATGCATTTTAATGATTACAAAAAATTAATAACATCAATACATGAATAATGGTTCGAAGAAAGATGAAATGTGAAGAAAAGAGGGAACGCAGAAAGTTCACATAAATATGGTTCACAAAAATACGGTTTTGAAGAAATACGTAATGAGGGTTACGTATTTCAATGAAAATATATTGTGTGCAATGGGAGAGATGATCTTGGATGGAAATAAGGTTCGAAATGAAGGAGATGATCGTGGAAATAAGGTTCGTAATGGACGGGATGATAGGGTTTGCAAAAGAAGAGAAGAACGATGAAGGTTAAGATGATAGTGAAGTTTACGAAATGAAGATGAAACAGAAGCGGTTACTACTGTTATATATAAAACCCTTTTACAGCGCTTTTTTAAAAGCCTTTTACAGCGCTTTTTCAAAAAGCGCTCTAAAAGGCCTAAGCCTTTTACAGCGCTTTTTTAAAAAATGCGGTAAAAGGCGTCCTTATTTAATTTTTTAAAAGGGTCTTTTACAGCGCTTTTCCCAATAAGCGTTGTAAAAGACCTCATTGTTTTAGTATGTTATATAATATTTTAGCCCATTGCAAATCGATTATGTAAAAGTCAAGTCGATTGGCAAATCGATTGGAGTAAATGTCTGAGTTATAGGGAGAATTTAGCCCATTGCCAAATCGATTATGTCAATGAAAGGGAGTCGACTAAGTAATCGATTATTTGAACAAAAACAAGTATAATCGATTAGTCAATCGATTCTGATATAAACTGAGTATCAGTTTCTGATATACGCATTAAAAGAATTGATTAGGAAATCGATTAGTTCATTATACCAACATTTGGTTTATTTTGGTTCAATATTGGATGACATTAAAAACATTGTTATCATTGTTTATTGGATTAAAAACATGTTATCACAATACTTTAGGAGATGATAAATTATTAGAAATGAGAACTTCTGAATAATCTATGCACTTAGCAAAAGAGAATATCTCTGTACATATCAGGTCAGTTCATGCAAATTACTAATTTATATTCAGTTCAGTTCATGTAAATCAAGCTAAATATAAAACACTCATTGTTACATGAACTTAGTATAAAACACTCAAATCAAGCTAAATATAAGTAGAAAATAAATTAATCAGAAAATAAATTAATCAGAACTCAGTATAAAACACTCAATTCATATTACATGCATATTTATCACAATAATTCAGATTACATGCATGGCTTATATAAAACAATTAAACATGTACATTAAGATGTCCTTCTTCTTTTCCTGGTGGGATTCACATTTCTTTGTCCATTTACAATACGAAACGATGGATTAATCCAAATTCCCTCATCATGATCATCTCTAAGATATAAACCATCATCAGTTGAATCAATTTCATGTGGTTGTTGTGATGTTGTTTAATCATTACCAACGTCTTCATCATTATTGTTATCATCACTTATTTTATTGGTCGATAGAACAATATACCATTTATCATCAGAAGGATCATTGACATAAAACACTTGTTGAGCTTGCGACGCTAAAATAAAAGGCTCGTCTTTGTATCCCACCCTATTAAAATCAATAAGCAAGAATCCTGACTCATCAATCCGAACGCCATTATTATTATCTACCCACTTGCAACCAAATATGGGAACACGAAACATTATGTAGTCTAACTCCCATATGCGCTCGATAACTCCCATATATTGGGTTTTTGTCTTTTGCACTTGAGACATGCATCGCATCAGCTACGAGAGTGACTCCACTATTTTGCATAGTGGTCTGATCATCTTGTTCTTTGGTATAAAATGTGTAGCCGTTAATAACATAACCAGTGTAAGAAAAGACATGTAAGCTCGGACCATTTGCTAGCCACCTGAATCTCTGTGAAATTGATCCGGGGTCTATATCAAATTTTGACTTTATGTGATTTTTTATCCATGTTATAAAACTTCGATTGTGCTCTCGAGTTATCCAATTTTGATTCCTATTCATGTTCAAACGAGATAACTGATCCATGTGTATTGTAACATACGGTTGAACCTCATCATCATTATGCAGAACATACAATTGTGCCTGTTCCCATTCTGTCCTTGATATAGTCAGTAGTCTCCTTCCAATTATCCCTTCTCCTGATATTCTTCCCGAATGACGAGACATGGGAAGTCCTATGGATTCAACATTGGACAGATATTCAGTACAAAATTTAGCAGCCTCTTCAACAATGTATCGTTCAGCAATATAACCTTCTGGTCGACTTCTACTTTTTAAGTACCCTTTTAATATTTTCATATATCGTTCTATCGGATACATCCATCTCATATAAACTGGCCCACAAAGTTGTGTCTCCTTAACCAGATGAACAGTAAGGTGAACCATTATATCAAAAAATGTGGGTCAGAAATACATTTCAAGCTCACACAAAGTAACAACAATTTCCCTCTACAATGTCGGTAATTTCTGAGGGTCGATCACTTTACTACAAATTTCCCTGAAGAAGAAACATAATCTAGTTAAGGCTAGTCGAACTTTTTCAGGTAAAATGGAACTTATACCTATTGGTAGCAAATGCTCCATTAGAATATGACAATCATGGGTCTTCAAACCTTTTAACTTGAGGTATTTCATAAAACCAAATTTTTAATGTTTGAAGAGTATCCTTCTAGAACTTTAACTTCGTGTAGAAATTTACATAAAACAATTTTTTCCTTTCTAGATAGAGTATGAGCAGCTGGAGGTAGATATGTCCGATTTCCTTTCTTTACTGGAGCCAATTCATTTCTTATTCCCATATCGACCAAGTCCAATCTTGCGTTGATGCCATCTTTAGACTTTCCTAGAACATTGAGTAACGTACCAATAACACTATCAAATACATTTTTTTCAAAATGCATCACATCGAGGATATGTCTTATATACAATGACTTCCAATATGGCAGTTCAAAGAAAATTGACTTTTTCTTCCACCCAGTTTTGACCAGCTCTCCCGCAAAAGATTTGCCAAATTTATTGGTCAAACCTTGTACCTTTTCAAGTATTTGATATCCAATCGGTGCTAAAGGAGCTTTACCTTCCTCTGATTTTCCATTGAATGCATTTCTCCACCCACGATTCTGATGACTATAAGGTAAAAATCTACGATGTCCAAGAAACACATTCTTCTTACAATGTTTCAACCGCATCCAATTTGTACTCTCTTCACATATAGGACATGCACACTGACCTTTAATGCTATATCCTGATAAATTACCATATGCTGGAAAATCATTAATTGTGTCGAACAACATAGCCCTCAAATTGAAACATTCTTTCTTATACCCATCATAAACTTCCACACCTGTCTCCCACATACGTTTTAAATCTTCGATTAAAGGAGTCAAGTATACGTCGATATCATTCCCCGGTTGTTTGGGTCCAGAAATTAACAGAGACAACATCATAAACTTACGCTTCATACATAACCATGGAGGTAGGTTACATATTACCAAAATCACAAGCCATGTGCTATGTGAGATGCTTTGAAGACTGTAACACCCCGATTTTCAAAGCGAGAGTGTATTTTTTTTTTCAAAACAAATTCATAAAAAAAATAAATAAATAAGGAAATACCTTTGGATAAATATTTAAGTCATAATGCGACGACAATTAAGTCGACATAATTTACAAGCAGCGGAATAGTTTTTGAAATATGAATCCAAAGTATTTACACATAAAAAAGTGGTACATGGAACCCATCGAAAATAAAATGTCATGCTGACAATATTAGTATAGGTACAGTCTTCCAATTTAAAATAAACACAATCCAAAAGAAAGACATCTAGTCCCTATACGTCAACCTAATCTGATCATTCTATAAAAGACTATACACCCTGAGTGATCTTCACGCGCCCCGCAAGATCCTCCTAACGTAGCTCCAGTCAGGTGTTTCCATATACATCCCGATCCACATGGTACGAACCGGTAGGATTATCCTGGCTCTCATCTGAGGGCAAAGCCCAGATTTCAACAATAGTTGTAAAGGGTCACCAACCGAAATTAACAATTAATCACATAATATTTAAGTTTTTAAATGTACAAAATAACCTTTCAACTTAGCATGCACCTTAAAAGGGTTTTCCATATGCTAAATGTTCATATAATACTTTCCAGGTAAAATGAAATCAAATAAGGTTTTTAATCAATCAAGTAATGAATCAACTGACCAATCAATTGATGAATCAATTTGGGCAATCGATTGTATGACTCAGAATAAAAATTTCTACTCAGTAAATTGATTGGGAAATCGATTTTCTTAAAGGTTTTTAGTGAAACTTGTATTCTGTGTCTAAATCAATCGATTGGGAAATCGATTTCTTAACTAGTTGTGCCTCTGTAACTTGCCAAATCGATTGGCAAATCGATTTCTTAAATAGCGGAGCCCTTGTAACTTGCCAAATCGATTGGCAAATCGATTTCTTAAATAGTTGAGCCCCTGTAACTTGCCAAATCGATTGGCAAATCGATTTGGTTCAATATCATTTAACAGTATCGATTGGGAAATCGATTGTTTATGAGGTTTTTCTAAAACTACATAACTGAATCGATCACCATTACACACAATTCCAAAACATAACACTTAGCACTTATAACACAATCACTACGACATCATGAGCTTCGAAATAGTTTTGCAATCAAACATACTATCACACAATTCCAAAACATCCACACTTGACAATTAAAGCACAATCACCATGACAACTTGAGTTTCGAAATAGTTTTGCAATCAATCACACTTACACACAATTTCAAAACATAACACTTAGCAATTATAACGCAATTACCACAACATCTCAAGTTCAAACACTCAATCATAATCTTGAATCAAATACGACTCGTGTGCCAAGCACCCTAATGCAATGCGTATATGCCAAAATGCATGGACTCGGAATTCCAAACCAAAACCCTCCTCGAAGGGCCGTAAATCATAATTGTACCGCCTATCATAGGCCAAAGTACTAAATTACCGAGGTGCCACCTATCACGGGTCAGCACGATTTACTAAAAACGTAAATCGTAAATGTACCGCCTATCACATGCCGAAGTACTATTTACCGAGGTGCCACCTATCACGGGTCCGCACGATTTACCAAAAATGTGCAGTCTATCGCAGACCTTGCACGACGCGACAATCCCTGCAAGGATAAGATGAACCAACAAATCACATGGAATCATCTCGTGGCCCATCCGGTCACCACTATCACCATGGCCATCCAGTCGCCATGTACTATGAAATGCATGAGCATACTCTGACTCTATCCACGACAATCGTTAAGTAAATGCAGATATTAAAAGATTCCCCATTTTTAATACTCATTTAACTCTAACAACTTTCACTACAATCATTAAGTAAACGTAGATATCAAGAGATTCCCCATTCTTAATACTCGTTTAACTCTAACGATTTTCACTGCAAACATCAAGTAAACAAAGATATTAAAATATTCCCCATTTTTAATACTCGTTTGACTCTAATGATTTTCACGACAAACATTAAGTAAACAGAGATATTAAAATATTCCCCATTTTTAATACTCGTTTAACTCTAATGGTTTTCAAATTCCACACAAAACAAACTCAAACATATAATCAAATTCGATCCACAATTCACACCAAATCACATCAATTTATTTTTCCACAAAAATCCAACCAAACACATCTCAAATTTCATAAGTATCAATTATGAACATGTCAAATACAACGAACACAAATCATCACAACATACCACTCAAACACATCAAATCTCATTTCCTCAAAATCATACAATAATGAGTTAAATTCATTTTCCCCCAAATCAATACTTCAACCCTAACAATATTCTTTTCCACACAACCACAGATAAGTCCCTAAATGCAAACTAAAAGTTTGGAAGGAGCCCTTACCTTAACGTTAGCTTTAACGTGCGATTACGGTACCGCGAGTAAATCCGGTAAAATCTCCGCTCGCGACGTCGCTTTCAAAGTTAGTTCACTAGCACCGAAGCATGGTGGTGAGCAACTTTCCCTTCTATCTCTTCCCGAAACGAAGCTTAGATCTAGATGAAAGGTGGAGGTTTGCGTTTATCGGTTTTGAAATCAGTAACACCGTTTTCGAATCCGGGAAGAAGGAAGAAGCTGGGAATTTGTTCTTTCTCTTCTTGAACTACAAGAAGCAACGAAAATGAACAAAAGGGGAGGGAGGAAGATGATGGTTCCCGAGGCAGAGGAAGAAGAAGAAGTTATGTTTCCTTCCTTTCTCTTTCTTTCCTTTCTTCTATTTTCCTCTCTTTCTAATTCCTTTCCTTATCCCTCCAAACAAACATATATATATATATATATATATATATATATATATATATATATATATATATATATTAATCATAACTTAACAAATATCTCAAAATATCTAGATATTCATTAAAATTACCATTTCACCCCTAACCTCTCCAAACCACTTTTGTTAAAATATCTACTCTGGTCGCAACTCAATTGACATATACAATTTTTAGCAACTCGAGATATTTTTAACCAAACTCCCCAAAATTAAATTCTTCGTAAAAGATTCACCACAGTTAAATTAGTTTACTCATCGACGAGTAATTTTAATCGGGCATCAAAATATCTTTTTGGTCATTTCAACTCCCAAAATATTAACAACTTTGGCTAAAAAGTCTCCGAGTTCAATACCAAAATACACTAAAATACATAAAGTATAATTTAAAATTATGGGTCTTACAAAGACCATGTGGATTCATTCCATCAGTAGAAAGTGCAAGTCTTAGATTTCTTGACTCTATCCCGAATTCAGGATACTCGTGATCAATTTTTTCCCATTGTGGGGAATCTGCAGGGTGTCGAAACATTCCATCTCTAATTCTTTCATCTGCATGCCATGTCAAGTTTTATGAATCTTCTTCACTGCGATACATGCGCCTAAATCTTGGTATTATAGGAAAATACCACACGACTTTTGCTGGAGTAGATTCTTTCTTCTTATATCGAGAGACATTGCATTTCAAACACGCCTTAAGCAACTCATATTCATTTCGAAATAAAATGCAATCGTTAGGACACGCATGAATCCTTTCGTAACTCATGCCAATAGAACACAAAATCTATTTAGCCTCGTAGGTTCGACTGGGAAGTTCATTATCATCTGGCAACATATCTTTTATAAGTGTTAATAATTCTGTAAAGCTTTTATCCAACCATCCATTACTCGCTTTTAAGTTGTACAACTTTAATATCGCCGACAGTCTTGTGAATTTACTACAACCATTATATAATTTTTTATCTGCATCACTCAACAAACTTTCAAACATTTTAGGACAATCTCGAAGATCTTCTTCAACTGCTTTTGCGATCTCATCAACTCGGTCCGGCTCATATGTATCTGTATCGAAGTCAGTTGAAGCATATGTCGAACTATTCTCAAAATTAATGTTTCCTTTTTTTTTCTCACTGTGTCTTATCCAACATGTGTAGCTTTGATCAATTCCATTACATACTAGATGTCCTTCTAATTCATCTTCTCAACAAACTCCTTCACTCCAATTTCATACTCTTTTGACAATCGATTGCCAGACATCCATTTCCTATCCATATTATACGACCTATATAAATGCAGTTACAAAAATAATAAGCTTTCAAAACATATCAACAAGTTTCAAAAAGAAACCAATATCAACTAACAATTTCAAAACAGAACAGATCATGTGGTATGAGTTTTTGACTAGTAGAAGAGATTTAATATATATATATATATATATATAACAATTTTTAGTTTTCAATTATTAAAAAACTAAATATTTTTTGACAAAAACCAATTAAAAAATACCTGAGACAACGTAGGTTGCCGCACAGTACGTAGAGGATATGATGGTTCTCAACGTATATAATTATTTGAAAGATGTAGAGGATATGAGGGTTCCCAACGTATATAATTATTTGAAAGATGTATTTTACAGCGCTTGTACTAAAAGCGCTGTAATAGGTAGTTAAATTCAATGAAAGCGCATGTATTTTACAGCGCTTGTGAAAAAAGCGTTATAATAGATAGTTAAATTCAATGAAAGCGCATGTATTTTACAGCGCTTGTGAAAAAAGCGTTGTAAAATAATACACGAAAGCGCTTCATTTTACAGTGCTTTTGTTGAAAGCGCTGTAAAAGCCTTATAACGTTATACACAAATGTTATATGACCCTACAACAGCGCTTGTTTTACAGCGCTTGTCAAAAAAAGCGTTGTAAAAGGCTCCGTTATTTTTAAAATATGTTTACAACAGCGCTTGTGTTTAGCAAGCGCTGTAAACGGGGCGCTGTTAAATGTCATTTTTGGCGTAGTGTGGATTGGTAGATAGGCTTGGATGTTAGTTGTGAGGTGAAACATAGTTATCATGAGGACTTTATTATTTTTTGGTTTATATAAAATAGTTATCGTGAAACATAGTTATATAAGTTTTCTGATTTTTAAGAGACTTAGTTGATTTTTTTTTTTTTTTTAGGATTGATGTATGTAAAAATGTAAATGACAGAAAAATAAAGAACGCGACAGTTTATCCTAGTTCCCCTTATAATCAAGGGTACATCCAATCCTCTTGAACACCACAAGAGATTTTCCATTATTGTTAGAATAAGTACAAGTCTCACCCTAGGACCTCTATTACAAACTCCTAACAATCACCATAAGATAACACACCACTATCTTAGTTTACAACATTTGAAGAAAGAACACTACTTTTCTCAATTTACACAATAACTTGAATGATTTACAATAATGACTTTGACTAAGATCAAGAGTGTATAACAATTGAGTACACTGATAACAGTCTAATATAAATTCAAGTACAATAGAGAACCATTCTCAATGATATGACAATGTAAAATGTACTTGAAATATGAAAGTGAGACTTTAAATAAATCAAAACACTTCCAAAAGTTTGTTTAAAGTTATTCTAAAATTGATGTTAAGATATTGAAAAAGAGTAAATTGTTAAGTCTGAAGCTATGAAGAATTTATACTCCTTAGACATCACTTTAGATCAGTGGATATCGTTTTTAGAGGTTTGATGAACATATGCAATGATCAAGGTTGAATTTGAACTGAAAAATTGCATTGTTTCGCATTTGTATTTGACTACAGCGGGAATGTAGTTGAATACACCTCTTTGTAACATTCAGTTTTATTTGAATTTTGGAGTTTGTATTCAAATATACATGCTTGTATTCGAATACAAATGAGTGAATTTTTCTATTGACTTGGTTTTGTATTCGGCTACACCATGTTGTAGCTGAATGCAAATGTGCAGTTTTAACTACTAATTTGGCACTTGTATTTGGATATATTGTATTGTAGTTGAATACAAAAGTCTACTTTTAGGTAATAACTTATATTCGAATGCATTGTCTCGTAGTCGAATATATATATTTAGTTTTAGCTATTGACTTGAGTCTGTATTCGGCTACAACATGTTGTATTCAAATACATCATTGAGTTTTGTCATAAACTTGATTTTCAAACATTGTTTATACATTTTGACACTTTAAAAATTCTTTTAATGCATATGGTAAAATGAAATATTCTCAGGTGCATTTGAAATATATTAATATTAGAGTTCATCGTGTACCTTACATTATAAGACTTCTACCATATTTGATTGTTAAATTCTTTTTAAGTTTGCAACTTGATCATTTTATTTGGTCTTTATCTTCATAAAAAACGTAAGTATTTTACATAAACTGCTACAAATGATAAAGTTGTTTAAAAAATCCATAGTTTGTGGGGGCCAAGGACGCAACAAATTCTCTCTTTTGTGAGGGCTTAGGACGCTACAAATGGGTAACTTTAATAAAAAAATTAACTTTATAAAATTTGCAACTAATATTATATATACAAAATTAATATTTATAAAATTTAAAAATTAAAAATTTAAATTAAATGTTATATAAAAATAAAAATATAATTTTAATATTAACTAAATTATTACTATCAAACAAAGTAAAACATTTCAAAATTAATAAATCATATCATTCAAACCAAAAATAAAACACATTATAACTAAGTAATAATGTATAATATACTCATACAAACCAAAAATAAAAATAAAAAGAAGGTCGAGAGAAGGTCGAAAAATATTTATAGAGAGAAAGGTAGAAACAAAATTTAGAGAGAAGGTAGAGAAAATGTAGAAATAAGAAATGAGAGAAAGATTAATATATATATAGGGAGAAAAGAGTGTATTTGTGGCAACAAAAACAGCCACAAAATGTCAATGGTACCATTGCTTTAAAGGCGGCATAAGCAGTCAGAAAATGCTACTTCTGTGGTGACCAATACCCTCATAATCACTACAAGAAATTTAACGTTTAGTGACAGTGAACATCTGTAGGTAAATGTATAAAAACCGTAGTGATAGGCAAAATTACCTATACCGACGGATTTTTTTTCGTGGTATATAATTACCCAATACCTATGGATTTTCATTGTGGCTATAATGTATAGCGACAAATTTTTTTTCGTTGCGGTAAACATTTGATTTTACCTACAGATATTTTACCATTGGTATATACTTTAGCCATAATTTATAAAATTTATACCTACAATTTTGACTTTGTTGCTATACATTTAAGTGATAACTTTTTTATGTTATTATAGGTTTTAATGGTAACTAATTTATCATAAATATTAATTTTTTATTATCAATAAAACTTATATAATAATTTAAAATTTGATTTCATAAAATTAACCAAATATAAATACACAATGAAATATATATATATATATATATATATATATATATATATATATATATATATATATCAGAGTCAAAATAAAATTAAAGGTGTTCATCATATATATTAAAAATTAACATAAAAGTCTTACAACGATAAAACAATAGTTAAACAATGTTCACCATAGGGCACTCTAGTGAATTTTTACTCAGTAGTGGAAAACATCTTACTAACATTTAAAACAGACATCGTGTGTCATTCATAACAATCTCAAAAAACATTAATAAATTGAGTCCACTAAATTGACAATATTTCATCTTCAACAACAAATTAGCTTTAAATCTTCACCTACAATCAATAAAATAAAAAATGAATAAATACACGATTCAATATAAAAATATTACTAATAAAATAGAAAAAATATTAATGATTTTAATTAAAATTAACTAATACTATCTAATTACCATTTTCATTATTTTCGTTGTTGTTTGGACCATGTGAATTCAAATGGTTTTGAGCACTAGTAGCATCAGGAACCTATCACAAAAAATAGAAAATATTACTTATGAAAAATACGAGTATGGAACTTATGAAGTTAGTTGGATAAGATTAATAACTTATGATATACCTGTCTTGCAGCTTGTATTATATCATTCACATCTTCTCCAGAAAATCGATTTTGAATTAAAGTCATCAAATTTGCTAACAAGTTTTCCATATTCTTAACTCTTTCACGCAACTCTTCATTTTTAGATGTACAAACCTTCGATTTTTTAGAATGAGGAATCTTGCCCATACATCGCACACGTCCGTTTTTATCAGGTCCTTGTACTTGATAAAATATGTCATCCTTCCAAGACATAGAACCTTGTGTGTCTTGGATTGATTGAGAAGTTTTAGCCTCATTACTATGTTTATTTAGTTCTTCCTAAAAAATAAAATAAAAATTATTAATGATTGAAAATACCAATTTGAAATTGACAATTGTTCCGTCTTTACGAGTGCGGGTATCAATGTAAATCTCTTTACGTCCAGGCAACACTCCTTTGCCTTTTTTTATATGCAATCAAACAAATAAGTTAAATGCATTTCATTTTTAATTTAAATTAAAGCCATGAAAATAGAAATAGAAATAAACCTTCTCGTCAATAAGCTTTGGGAGACTTTTTGAACTCATACAATGAACATCTTCAAACTTAGCACGATTTTGCCTGTTAAATTTACTTATTTTCTGCAATTGATATAAAATATTAGTCTAAATAATAAACTCTTTAATATATTACTATAATAAATATGACTTACTTGTCCTTTAACAGAAAACCAATGACGAACCAAACCACGATATTGATTTGGGTCAACCCTATCATCTGGTACAAGAGATGCAACTTCTTCTTCTGTTTTAGTAGGGTCATATGCCATTGACTTTAGATCACTCTTCCATTGCCTCCATTTCTCATTCAGCTCAGATTTTAACATTTCTCTTGTTAAATCATTTATTGGAGGAACAAACTCAAATTTGCTCTAAACAATAAGAGATGTTAAAAAAAACATGTTATATTAGTTAAATCATAAGAGTTTGAACACATACCTCTACATATCAATATTCTTACGGTTATCAACATGTTATGATGTAGTATGAGTGTGCTAAACATCTGTATTCTTAAACTATAAGTATGATTATAAGTTGTTAATCCATCAAATATTCCTAATATCATCATTGTACATAAAAAAAGTTAGAGCACAAAAACAACAAAACATGTTAATTTTAATAAGACATGTTAATTGTACATCTCAATTATCTTCTTAAAAAAGCATGTTATATTAGTTAATTGAATAATCATAATACCTCTATTAATTTCACCATTTCTTCTTTGTAATCATTTGGCATGACTTTCCATGACTCGTAGTCGATAGGAGCATATTGATTCCTTCTAGCTACGCTACCAATAAAACGAATTAGAGTTGTCCCTTCCTCACCAATGGGTCGACCATATTGTCCAAATTAACAATTATTAAATCACCATCTTCCATTTCCCATACATCTAACATTTTTGTAGGACATCTAGCCCGTTTAGGCTCCACTTCTATAAACAAAACAAAATGACAATAAAACTATGTGTGCATATAAGTCATAATAAAAACAATATAAATAAAGCTTTAAAACAAAGAGTATATAATTAATACCTTTTTCAATTTGTTCTTCTTCAACTTCTATATCGGAGGGAATTGAGTGAGATTCTACAGACTCATGTATGACACCATCTGCATGACAAGGACTAGAACGAGTTTCTGCAATATTACTTCCTTCCACATTGGTTGAGTTTGTATTATTCGAAGTAGACTTCATTCGTTCATTATCACTTGCTCGATGTCGAATATTTAACTTTCTTCTTCGAGCCATTGCTTCTCTAACACAAAATTATAAATGAGTAACTTAGTGTTAAAAAATTTAACAGAAATGTAAAGCATGAAACACATACTTATGGTTTTAAAAAACATGAATGAATTTTTAGATTTAGAAGTATGTTTTCGAAGTTAACATTATTTAACATTATCAATATAAGAACAATACATGTTCTTATTTAACATTAGCATAATAAGAACAATACAAGTTTATGAACATTATCAGAATAAGAACAGTACAGGTCTCAGAATATTCTCAGAACAAAACAATACAAGTCTCAGTACAGAACAAAATAAGTCAACGGATTTTCAGCACCAAGTTCTTATTTAAACAACATCATAGGTTCAGGTTGTGCGAAATTCAAAATAGTACATAATGGTGGTGCGAGAAATTACTTAAATAGTACATAAATTTAAAATTTACCGGTGGTGCGAGAACAGTGGTCACAGGGTCCGGTCATAGGGGCGCTCGTGGTGCGACAGCGAGAACGATGGTGCGACGGCAATAGAAGATGGTTCGACGGCGAGAACAATGGTGCGACGGTGAGAACGATGGTGCTACGGTGAGTGCAGCACGATATGGATTAATGTGAGAAGGTGGTTGATTGATGGTGAGAAGGAGAAGGCAGCGATTGGGATTCGAGATTCAGAGGTCCGATTTAGCGATTGGGGCTCAGATTGGGTGAAAGAGGGAGAAGAGTTTTGGGTTTTAGGGTTTTGATGAGAAAGGGTTTAGTTGGTACTTGGTACTCATTTAGGTTTTGGCTATATTAATTTTTATTTTGGCTCCATTAAAATTTGTTTTTGGCTCCATTGAAAAAATTTGGATTTTATCTCAATTGAAATTTTTTTGCCTCCATTGAAAAAATTAAGATTTCGGCTCCATTGAAATTGGGTGCATTAAAAAAATTAGGATTTTGCCTCCATTAAAATTTTTTTGGCTTAAATCGTGAAAAATTTGTACAGATTTATTTTCACAAACAATTAAGATTTTGGCTCCTTTAAAAAAATATATTTTTCAATTTTGATGTCTATAGCCACAGATTTAAGTGTGTAACTATAACAATTAGTGACAAATTTATGTCATTGAAGGTATAAGACACCTATGCCAACAACAACTAATTTATCTGTGGGGATAGTTTGTCTATACCTACAGTTTTTAATTTTGTCGTTATAAACTTCTGTAGGTATATGTCTATTTTCTTGTAGTGAATGCTCCAACAAGCTGATTTTGTGGCGGCCTAAGCATTCACAATGCTCCAACGAGCTGATTTTGTGGCAGCCAACCCTCACAACGCTCCAACATTTTGATTATGTGGGTGTATATACCGTCATAATCATGTTGATATTTTAATCAATCAAGTCCGTTGCAAGAGCTTTTCCTGCCGCAAATCACAACCAATTTGAATTTTAGTATTTGTGAGAATTTTTTTGATTTGTAATTTTTGAGGGTTTTTTTCAACCACAACATATTTTTTAAGTTAGTCACAAATTTCTTGTTTTGTTGTAGTGCTATAGGTAGAGGCAACTTTTATTTTTGCAATTTTTTTTTTTTTTGTTATTTTAATTTGTTTCTTTTTCATTGTGTGTAAATGTGCACTATTTTAATTGACTCATATCATTTTTCAATTCCACGAGTTTCACTAACGCATACATTGTTGATTACTCTATGATTGTAAAACTCTAACTTGTCATCAATTTTTCAAAATAAATAAATAAATAAAAATAAATAAAACTTTTCAACGACATGTTAGGCATAATTTTGACAGTTGATACTCTCTTTTATTATCCTATTTATGAGCTTTTTAGCCTAAATAATTTAAATTTTTGTTGTGTTATTGTCTAGACATGTGTTATCATTTTGGAACTTACACTAATTCTGACTTGTAACACTTGTGATTTATGCATACACTGTGACAATTTTGTTTGGTCGTTTAAGTCATTCTTACTATCTTGGGAAAATTTTATCACTTGCTAGCCCCCAAAGACATGACTTTAATTACCTCGCCTTACTTTGAGTTAGGTAGGAATAAATTTGTCTCGTCTTAGTAAAATTCTAACTTTAGGGTTGCTCATGGGATAACAACGTTTAAAGTTTGGATGATTGTTCTCAAAAAAAAAAAAATTAAAAATCAAAACAAAAAAAAAATAAGAATAAAAAATCAGTTTCTGTACTTTGATAAATAATATCTTCTTAGTTCTTTTGTCAATTTTTGAGAATCGCTACAGTAAAAATGTGAAGAAAAAAAAATAAGTAGAAAAATTTGAAAATATATACCTAAGTGCAAGTAGTAATAGGCTACTATCCCAAAATGTCATACCGTTACCTAAGCCTTATTACAACCCGAAAGTCCTTTAAAAGTGTATGTGTTTGTTGAATTGTGATTGCTAACTAGAATTTTTTCAAGCCTATGATAGTGTGACACATGTTCTAGGATTCAAATGATAAGTTCATAGTCCTTGCTAAACATTTGAGAGAAATTTGGGTGATATTGTCTCAAGAGAGACTTGAACTTGATGAATGAATGCTAAGTTTATAACCTTAAAGCATGATAAATATTATGTAGTAGTTGGGACTTTGAGGATTAATTTATATTTGATATGAATAGTTGGGTTTAAGCTTGTTTTTAACTGTACCCAATTTTAAATAAATTTTTGCTTGTGGACAAGCAACATACTAAGTTTGGGGTTGTGATGACTCTTCATCATATGCATATTTTTCGTTGTTTTAATCTTATTTTTCTTTAATCATTAGTTAATTTAAGGAGTTATTTGATATATTTTTTTTATTCTAGTTCTTGGATTTTAAAAAAGGCTTATGTTCATATTTCCTTGATTAAGTAGAGATTTTTTTGTAGTTTTGTGTTGTTTCTTTGTTTTAAAGTAGTGTTGAATTTTGGTGAGAAATAAACATCACCTATGTAGAGTATGTCAGCCCTATCTGGAGGTGTAGATGTATAAATGGAGTCAAACCAAGTGCAAATGAAAGCTAAACTCCATAGCCACAACGTTCATGAAGACACCAGAATCAAATTCGGACTCAAAAGAGGAGACAAATATAGTAAACGTCGAACAACATATGATGTGCGCTTGAAGCGCAACACTAGTGTTTAGGGTGCCTTTCTGCCTTCCTGGATCTGTTTAAATGCGCTTGAAGCGCAAATCCTTCGCCAAGGGAGCGTGGCGCATTGAGGAATGTATAAAAAAAAAATTTTTCTCACTTTTTAGGGATCTTTTTGATATTTTAGAAGTTTGGAGACTTGTGCCATAATAAAGAAACCTAGAGACGACGTTTTCTAACACCATTGAAGATTAAGTTTATTGAATTGTTTTTCTCATCTATGTGCTTAATGTTTTTTATTGCTTCATCAACTCTAAAATGTGTTACGATTCGTATTTTAAAACAGAAGTGGACTTTACTAATGTATGAGATTAGAAATTCATGATATTGTAGTCTATGAATAAATGCAGGTCATGAAACCAATTGAATTAGTTGCCGAGAAAATAGTTTAATAAGACAATTCTTGTACTGTAAGACTTAATTATAATCTTATATCAATTAAGGAACTATGTGTTACTTTGGAATTAAAGGTTATGTCACTAAGATATTAGAACAAGAATAATAAAAAGAATTTCATAATAATTCAATAAAGGAATGTAATAACTATGATTAAATTAGAAATCCAGGTTGGAATCGAAGTGAAAATCATCCTTGATATTTTTCTAATTATAAAAGTTCAATTCTATTACTCTTGTTAGTTTGAAATATTATTTCACTCAATTCGGAAACTTTTTTTTTTCAATTTTAGTAATTCAATATAATTCGATAGTAAAATGCAATCATTGAGTTAGACATTGTGATACCCTAAACCCCAAAATGATATATATATATATATATATATATATAACAATTTATACTCGATTTGAGGAGTAAAATTCGTAGTAGATAAAGAAAATTTATTTACATGGAAATAAAAACTTTTTTAACTAATTTATGATATGACATTTCTCAAAGTACATATGGAACAATTCAAAATTTATTACTTAATATAAACAATTTAATCTCCATGAATTTGATTTAACTATAAATTCTTATTTTAATTCCAAAAACTTACTAGTATAAGGTTTTCATATAAAAAAGTTATTTGTAATTACATAACTAAAATATAAATAACAACTTTAAATTTTTGGTATCACCTATCATAGCGGGGTTTCTCCCAAACTTGAACTTCAAGACTCATTAACCTGTAATAATTGTGATTTCGCAAACGCATGGCCAAGTCGGTCAAACACAAACAACAAAGGAGGTGAGTTTTGAAATCATGTTAATAGTATAATATAAGTAAGCAGAACACAGAAACAATCATAATACACTGTATCATAACAGAATCATTCTTCAAGGAAAAATATCACATTATAAAGTTAAAACCACTCAAGTAAAATCAATGCGTTTCAGTATAACATCAAATCATCTAAGAGAAATTATTATCACACACGATACCTATTAATCACAATAAAACCATCACAAGAAAATTCAATGTAATGCATGAGCTTATATTCTACTTCACAATGTGGTACCATTCTAACTCTGAAGTACTTGATTAGGAGGCATGATATTACTCGGTGGACGAACAATTCAAATTGGCCATGTCCTCATAGATCCCATCAACTCAACACGAGACACATATACGCAAAAGTCGAGGTAAATGGGTGTTGCATGGTAGCTTCCAATATTTAGAGTGCTACCTCCAAGTCACCTAGGAATTCCCCACCCGAATACCTCTAAGGTCTAAAAATATTTCTTTAAGGCTCAACAACAGACCCCCACGATCAGGCTCATTCATTTGTACTTCCCCGAATCACTAGGCTTGTCAGACCCTACCTATGTGATGATAAAATAATATCCACTTCACAAATTCTCAATATTTATTTTCTTCCCCCATTGTCCTATGATACTCCATTAAGACTGTCACCTCAAACATAAAATGGAATTACCTATATGGAGTTACTTCAATATTCTGATCACAAATTCACAACATCACTATCATTAATCATATCTTATCAGATAAACTTATTAAAAATTTATCGTACCATTATCATCAATCATAAATCACCACATTGACTTATCACAAATTTATAACATCATTATTATTAATTATACATCATCATAATCACATAAACTTATCAAAATGCATCCACAATTTATTATCACATCACATAAACAGGTCTAATCAAACATATACAAAAAATTCATTCGACATCCAATATCATAATAATATCAAATATCACATATTTAGTAAAAAAAAAAAACATCACAATAATATCAAATACCACATATTTAACGAAGTTAAATCAATCAACACCTTATAAATATTTCTATTCCACATTTTAATCTCACAATTTCCATACTTTATAATTAATCAATTTATCACTCAAATGGCTACTGCCATACGTAACGAGCCCCGAATTAATCGTTAGCAAATACAGATTTTCCGTTCTTCTCACAATATATTACACTCATGAATTCAAACGCTCTCTCACCCTTTATCTTATTTTGATGCTTTCAAACAAGAGTACAATTCAAAAAGCAAACAATATTTGTTCTTTGACCTTTTGTCCTTCAATCAATCTAACTTGACAATTTATGGATAAACATCAAAACTAAATTCTGAGGAAAATACTCTAAAAACTAAATTTTGTAATTCAGTCAAGTAAAATTACCATAAATCAGAAAAACAATCATATGATAATATACCCACTTTTCACACGATCGTTTTGGCATTGGTTTCACTCATATCAGACTTACGGTGAAGAAGAACGGTGCAAAATAACGAATTATGTAAACGGATAAGTCGAGTATTTTATGGAGAAATTGGGGTAGTTAAAATTTTGAAAAAATGTTTTTAATTGACTAAGTAAATATATGATACAACATACTGAAATTTGAACGAAAAAACTTTTCTGGACAGTAATTGATTACGGATATCAATTTTTTTCCTTTTTCGCGATTCCTTTTTCTCTCCGGGCGCACCTCTTTTTCTTTTCTTCTAATGCACTACTTATTTTAGGTTTTATTTGACCCCTTTTTTTATTAACCTAACTCACTTAACCTTATTTTATTATTATTATTATTATTATTATTATTATTATTATTATTATTATTATTATTATATTTATCACAAGACCCAACTAATAACACACTTATTTTAATTTACTTATTTGTCTTTAATTTAAGCATACACCTCCAACCTAATATTTACACCATATAAACAATTATCAACATTCAACATGATTCCACATAAGACTCATAACCACTCAAAATTGTATAAGAGATGAACAAGATTTTTAACTATTTCAAAAATAAAATTAACGAATATTTCTAACTTTAATAACACCAGGTTATTGTCACCTCTTTTATCAACGACGAGTCATCGACGTAGTTAGTCCCTCTTACTCATGTAGTCAACTACTTATGGTAACCATAACTGTATCATGCAAATTCAAATATGGATAATTAAGAGTATCTTTAACGTGGTTTGAGAGTGCGAAGACAGCGCCATAACTCCTACTTCTTATTTTAAGTTAAAAATCCACTTAATTACACATTTTCAATAATTTACTTGTAATTTACAACTAGTTACAACAATCACTACAAGAAAAACTGTTATTACGTACGGAAAATTTTATCTTTACCCACGGACTGTCCATAGGTAACGTAAAATTACGCACGGATTACCCACGAACACGAGTTCCTAGCTAAATCGCTCGTAGGAAAATATTTACCGACGGACAAGCCGTGGGACACACTTACTTAAGGATTGTCCGTGGGTAATATGACCCACTGAGTCTCTGTGGGTAACGTTACTCATAGATTTGCCGTAGATAAAATAGTAGATACTTATCGACGGAAAGTCGTGAGTTACATTACCCACGGACCATCCGTGACAAAGTCTACTATTTTATATTTGATATTGATAATTTTTTCCATGAATTATTCGTGGGTAATGAAAAAATGATTTTAATTCTATTTTTGTTTTTTTGCAGTTTTCTGTATTTTTAAATATATATTTAAAATTAATTGTAAACATATTAAACATCATTGTCAAAACAAAGTAAAATATTATGTAAATAGTGTTTTCAAAATACACATCCATAAGTCTCAAAATAAGGACAATTTACACTACCCTGATTCTCAAAATTAGCACATTGTTACTGCCATAAGTTTCAAAATATACATAACGACACTATCGTAGAAATATATATAGATAATGCCTACAAGTTTAAACAAAATAAGTAGTCATAACTACTATGCGAAACTGAAACAAAAAATACGATTAATCAGTGGTAACAAAAAATACGATTAAATTTTGACAACTTCAAGTTGAGTTTCTTTTTTTAACTTTACCCACGGATTTTTTTTTATGTTACCTACGGACTTACCGTGGAAACCAATTTAAAAAAATTAAATTACTTAATAACCAATTTACTCACGGTTTTTCTATAGATATTATATAATTTATCCACTAACTGATATCCGTGGGTAATTTTCCGTAGGTATATGAATCTTTTCTTGTAGTGAATCAAAGAAAAGACACTTAGATTAATATCAATCAACATTCAAACTATAAACACAAATTTCCAACACATAGAATACCTAAAACACAAATATTTTCACATTTACCTAAAAACATATATATGCATATAACTAATTTAATAATTGACATCATGATATAGGACATTCTTATAGCAATCAAACAAATCCAAATTTATCACAATTAAATACTTAACTAATTTTTTTCATTTTGAATCAACCTTTTATCGTTTAACAAAAATTTAAACAAAGGA
>JBBPBR010000001.1:14160747-14171813 GCA_037974775.1 Cicer pinnatifidum
TAATCTCAAAATTTATCAACATATATTATAAAATAGTTTTAACATCAAATTAATTTTTAAAATTATATTTAATCAATATAATACTTTAAATTTATCAACATTTATTAAATTTGGAGTGTTACATACACTCTGTAGTACAATTTTTATTATTACTCGCAACAATTCAGTACACTTGTTAATATATTATCACATGCCTTTTACTTTTATTAATTTGAGTCTTTTTAATTTTGAAATTAACCTCAAATTGACATATACTATTCTTTTGTATCAAATTAAATGTTACTCACTTATGGACATAAAACACTTGACTTTCTTGTTTATTTAAATTAAATAAGTTTATTTTGTATGTTTTTCCTTTCTTTCCTTTGGAATCGAGGTAGACATCATATACTCTGATATTTTCTTGACAGGGAGGATTGGGGTCACCAACAGTACGCCTTACTGTTTTTTTTTTTATTTACTATAAAATGTCATGAATGATCTCTTTTATTTCTTTGAATAAAAACATATAAGAAGTTTTAAAATTTAAATTATAATTGTAACAAAATTTTTGTAACAAAATTTGAGAAGATTATATCTTAATCACACTATGAATAAAGATGACTTTTGTCTAAATCTAGAAAATTGAATTTATTTAAAATATAAAATACGAGTATCTCTCATTTTATTTTAAATATTCTTAACATAGATATTATAATCATCGTTTTTTGTATTTGTGTCGATGAAATGATATTTATTGATAAACATTACGGGAAATATAGTTAACTGCACCATGGTCATACAAAACTTGCTATATTATCTATAGATATAATAATCAACTGTATTTTTTTTATTTAATTAATTTTATGATTATTACTTTTCAAGCTAACCCTTTAAAAACTTATTAAATAAATTGTAGATATTATAATCATGATTATTATTTTTTTATAAATGAAGAAAGAGTGAAATTATTCTCAACTAAAATGGCCCTACTCACCATTATAGAAATAATCTCAACAGAAATTGAAATTGCATAAAGTTATAAGGTCAAACTCCTTGCTTTAAAAAGACATTTAAATGGACATAATTATTACACTACGCCAAAAATTGTCTTTTACAGCGCTTTTTTTAAGCCTTCTACAGCGCTTTTTCAAAAAAAAAAGCGCTGTAGATTCGAGCGCTGTAAAAGCTACAACAGCGCTTTCAAAAAAGCGCTCTTAAAGGCACCATTTATAACGCGCGCTTATTATGCACCTTTTACAGCGCTTGTTACAACAAGCGCTGTAAAAGGCATACCACAGTTCATATATTTGGGTACCTTTTACAGCGCTTTTTTGTAACAAGCGCTGTAAAAGGCATACCCATAATACATATTTTGGGTACCTTTTACAGCGCTTTTTTGTAACAAGCGCTGTAAAAGGCATACCCATAATACATATTTGGGGTGCCTTTTACAGTGCTTTTTGTAACAAGCGCTGTAAAAGGCATACCCATAATACATATTTGGGGTGCCTTTTACAGCGCTTTTTACAAAAAGCGCTGTAAAAGGCATACCCATAATACATATTTGGGGTGCCTTTTACAGCGCTTTTTGTAAAAAGCGCTGTTAAAGGTGTTATTTTTTTTTTTTTTAACCCTGTATATATTTTAAAAGCGTTTTTTAGCTTTTTATGGCACTTTTTTTATAAAGCGCTGTCTTTTATCTTTTTATCCAAAATTAGTTTGAACCAGTTCACACAACACAACACATCCAGAATCACTAATATTAGAACCAGAACCAGAACCAGAACCAGAACCAGAACAATGATACAGAAACAGAATCAGTAACACAACCAGAACCAGAACAATGATACACAGTAATTTACAACATATTTGGTATGAATATACATTGAATCTAATTTACAACATATTTGGTATGAATATACATTGAATCTAATTTACAACATATTTATATGCAAGTTTATATACTGTCCTATGATCATATACATATAATAACTATGCACCATATAATATTCAGTCCCTTGCAGCATGCTATTTCCCAGAAAATCAAATAATTTTCATTTCAAGCACATACTCACACCATTCCTCCTTTAATTCCATCAGATCTTGCTCAGAATATGAAGGACTGGAATGTTCAAAGTACTGCAATATAAAAATTGAACATATTATATTAAGTTAGTTTCAAATATATAGATAATTTATATATGAAAATCATATAATCAAAATACCGTACCGTTTCTGGGATAATAGTTTTATTCTTGTCAACAATCTCCTTCATGAATCTCAATACATAGTACCCACAGTCGATATTGTTTGTTTGACGACGGCACTTTATTGGGATCCATGTAATATTATTAGACTTTTGCTTCGACACTACCGCACCTCTTTGAGCTCGAAAAACTTTTAATGCACTATAAAATGAATAAATGTGATTATTTTAGCATGAACAAACACTTATTTATATATATGTGTAACAAAAATAAATGAATATTACTTACGTGTCGAACAAAGTCTTGATTTCGGAGTGATTGTTGTAATCGCCATGCAAGGGATCCAAATAGTATACAACTTCAGAGACGGCATTGATTGCAAATAGCACCCAATGTGCCCTACAACAACAAAAAATTGGTTACACAATTTGGTCTATACACAACTAATAAATTAAATTCTCATCAATTAAAAAAGATAAAATTACGTACCCTGAATTATATGGTGCTAAGAACAATTTATCCTTTGAAATATTTCCTAAAAACATATTTACAATGTATTTCTTTACATTGTCTTCATCCAGTTTCCACATGGACGTTTTATGCGGAGAGAAGAATGAGTATTTATTCGATAATTTCTTAGGGCACACGACCTTCTCATGCAAAAACCTTCAATGAAAATATTAAACTAGATTAATTACCAATACATTTAATTAATTACAAATAAATGCAATTAAAAGTATTTTTTACCTTATATACAAGCTCATTACAGTTGCACTGAGCTCCTTATGTTCGAGAAGCTCGTATACGTGCTCTTTGTCGAATAATTCCTCATACTCCTCTCCGAATATTTCTTTATTCATATGTATCATGCGGCAATCGTCGCTGCTGCATAGGTTCTTTTTTACAGCAATGTCAAGACACGCCCCGTATTTACCAAGGCGTGGCTGACTTATTTTAGGAGGAGCAGCAGCAGCGACTGATTTGCCACGATCCAATTTTTTTATTGCTGCAGATTTGGCAGCTTTATTGGCAGCTCTATTAACCTCCAATTTTTGAGGTTTGCTGCTTTTTTTTGGATGTACGGGTGGTTTATTTATTTGGACCTACAAAAATGAGGTTAAATGTTAGTTTATTGAATCTGAAAAAATTAACAAAGCTTATGCAATAAATGTGACAAACCTTATCGGGAGACGTCACTGATTTGTTTCTGGGAGGGCTCTTAATGAGGGCAACAAGGTTAGTGGGCCATGCCACGTAACTACCGATAGCTTCGCCCAATGACTGCATATCTCCGTCGTTGTCCGGTATCGGCAACGGTGCAGTTGGTTCGAAAGCAACAGTAGGCGATACCTTGACATGGCCCTTTGGGATCGGAGTGTTGTGCAATACTTCTCCCAAAGTATTGTACAATTTTGCTTTTCCCACCTTCCGATGAGTGGGCGAGGACAAGTATAGAAAACACGAAGTGACACCCTAAATCAATAGTTAAAACATAAGTACAGCTAATATATAATATTGTTTAATGCATAAGTAATTACATAAGCAAGTAAGTAATTAATTACCTCGGGAATATTTTTCAAACCGACGTTGCAACTCCCGCTTTCACTCTCCATTTGTAGTTCACCTTGGAGCTGAACCGGAAGTTGCTTGTCTTTGTTTGTATTCACCAATTGTGCCACTTGCTCAGATAGGATTCTGAGCTTCTCTAATACTTCCTCGTTGGAAGGTTTTTGGCGCTTCTCTTGAGGAAAAAAGCTTCTGGGAGTTACGCCAAATCCCTTCCCCCTAACTCGGCCGGAATATTCAGGAACATTAAAAACTTTGCCCAAAATATCCCGGCAACTATCCTTGTTGCCCTCTTCACATTCAGAACTTTGAGAGATGGTCTCCTAAAATACATGTAACATTAAATATAGTTAAGTTCATTATCATTTTTAAAATACAATATTAAAAAGTATTCAAGTGATAAATACAATATTGAAAAAATATTAAAGTCATAATATACTTACACAAAGTTCTATTACTTTTTGAACATTTTGGTTATCAACCACTCCATCTTTATTTACCCTAGCTTCCTTCCACAAGATGTGACGACCCAACGGTTGATTAGTTTGGGTCTCTTGTTGCTATTGGATAAAACAAAATATTAGTTAGAAACTATAGTTTATAATACAAATTCATTCATTATATAAAAGTGATGTTTAATTACTTACAAGCCCTTGATCAAGGCGTGCATATCCCATACGTGATTTTCTGTATGGGTGCGTTGGGTTTCTTGCCCTTTCGCGATTTGCCTTACTTATGTTCTATATAAAAAAATAGCAATTATGTAAAAATTTAAAATACGATGCGAATATAAATAATAAAACACAAAAAAGCTAATAAATTAATCACTTACGACAAACGCGGGGTCCGTACGTTTGGAAACAAACGCTTTCCATTCCTCATTTGATATATAATGTCGATATATCTTTGGAGGTTCAGCGCTTGTGTTTCCTTCTTTATCTTTAAGATAGAAGTTTGAGAGATGCGATCTAAATCCACGATGGATTTTGCCGGCAACTCTCAATACATAATTCTTTCGTCCTTCATCAAGGACAAAAGATGCCTGCAATGAAAAAAATTATAAGTAAAGTATTTCAATGAAAATATTTATAAATGACAAAAGATTGGATCAAAAAATTTACTTGAATATCATTCCAGATGATATCTTTGGCATCCTTCAATGCCTTTTCTCTCCAGTCTTCAATTGTTATTGGAATATTTTGACGCACAACAGCCCCAATGTAGCTCACAAACATTGCGCTGTGTGGGTCAACTGGCTGACCACTTTCATTCCATCCCACCTAATAAACTCATATAGTAAGTACATGCTATTAAAAAAACCTAAAAAAATACACAGCAAACAGAGTATAGTATAGTATTACCTCAAACTTGGTCCCATTGCTCCTAGCTTTAATGACTTTCTGCATGATAGTTGCACCACGTTTGACTTCATTTTCATAAGTCCTACTGGTGCCAACTTCTTCATTTTGACATTCTAAATCTCTGTTTGTATCCATTTAACTACAACAAGTTCAACATGCAGTTTAGTATAACTTCAACAAGCTCAACATGCATCATGCATTATTTTAAACAAGCTCAACATGTATCAGTATATATATTTTAAACAAGCTCAACATGCATTTTAATGATTACAAAAAATAAATAACATCAATACCTGTATAATGGTTCGAAGAAGGATGAAATGCAATGAAAAGAGCGAACGGAGAAATTTCACAGCAATAAATGTCACAGAAAAACGGTTTTGAAGAAATACGTAATGAGGGTTACGTATTTCAATGAAAATATAAGGTTCAAAATGATCTTGGATGGAAATAAGGTTCGAAATGAAGCGATGATCGTGGAAATAAGGTTCGTAACGAACGAGATTATAGGGTTTGCAAAAGAAGAGAAGAACGATGAAGGTTGAGATGATAGTGTAGATTACGTAATGAAGAGGAAACTGAAGAGGTTACTGTTATATATATAACCCTTTTACAGCGCTTTTTTATAACCCTTTTACAGCGCTTTTATAAACAAGCGCTGTAAAAGGCTTAGCCTTTTATAGCGCTCTTTGGAAAAGCGCTGTAAAAGGCGTATTTGTTTAAATTTTTAAAAAGACTCTTTTACAGCGCTTTTACAAACAAGCGCTGTAAAAGGCCTCATTGTTTTAGTATGTTATATAATGTTTTTTTAATAGCCTTTTACAGCGCTTGTTCAAAGAAGCGCTGTAAAAGGACTTATTTAAATTTTTAAAAGACTCTTTTACAGCGCTTATCCCAACAAGCGCTGTAAAAGGCCTTATTATGTTATTTTTGTGTTTTGTTATGTCCCACCAAAATATCTTCCTCTTCACCAAACATCAAAGTCCTTTTATGCATCTTCTTCGCAAACATCAAAGCTAACTCTTTCAATCTTCACCAAACATCAAAGTCCTTTTTATCTCTTTACATTCCCTTTCATTCTTAAATCGTAACTTGATCTACAGGTTCATTGCCATGTTGCGAAAAATGGGTTTGTTAACAATGTGTCTGATGTTTTTGTTAACAATGGATCTGATGTTTTTGTTAACAATGTGTTTTTGGGGATTCCCATGATGCGTAAAAGGTGTTTGAAGAAAATCCTGTTAGAGAAAGTCATGTTAGTTATCTTTTCATTATTATTTTTAAAGTCTTTTACAGCGCTTTTTAAAAAAAGCGCTGTAAAATGTCTCATTGTTTAATTTTTAAAAGGGCCTTTTACAGCGCTTTTTTTAAAAAGCGCTGTAAAAGACATGCACTTTTTTTACATGCATAGTTCTTAAGAATTGTAATTGTCCAAATTTACATAAACATGCAATAATCACTGGTTATGCTTGCCTTCTTAGACAACAATAAAACAAGAAAACAACCAGAATAATTCAGATTATATAATACCACAATAATTCAATAAAACCAGAATAGAATCAGAATAGAACAATAATTCAGATTACAATAATAAAACCAGAATAGAACAATAATTCAGATTACAAATAAAACTAGAATAGAACAATAATTCAGATTACAACAATAATTCAGATTACATGCATGGCTTATATAAAACAATTAAACATGTACATTAAGATGCCCTTCTTCTTTTCCTGGTGGGATTCACATTTGTTTGTCCATTTACAATACGAAACGATGGATTAATCCAAATTCCCTCATCATGATCATCTCTAAGATATAAACCATCATCAGTTGAATCAATTTCATGTGGTTGTTGTGATGTTGCAAATAAAAGATCATTACCAACATCTTCATCATTGTTGTTATCATCACTTATTTTATTGGTCGATAAGACAACAGACCATTTATCATCAGAAGGATCAGTGACATAAAACACTTGTTGAGCTTGCGACGCTAAAATAAAAGGCTCGTCTTTGTATCCCACCCTATTAAAATCAACAAGCAAGAATCCTGACTCATCAATCCGAACGCCATTATTATTATCGACCCACTTGCAACCAAATATGGGAAGACGAAACATTGTGTAGTCTAACTCCCATATGCGCTCGATAACCCCAAAATATGATAGATTTGCATATATTGGGTTTTTGTCTTTTGCACTTGAGACATGCATCGCTTCAGCTACGAGAGTGACTCCACTATTTTGCATAGTGGTCTGATCATCTTGTTCTTTGGTATAAAATGTGTAGCCGTTAATAACATAACCAGTGTAAGAAAAGACATGTAAGCTCGGACCATTTGCTAGCCACCTCAATCTCTGTGAAATTGATCCGGGGTCTATGTCAAATTTTGACTTTATGTGATTTTTTAACCATGGTATAAAACTTCGATTGTGCTCTCGAGTTATCCAATTTTGATTCCTATTCATGTTCAAACGAGATAACTGATCCATGTGTATTGTAACATACGGTTGAACCTCATCATCATTGTGCAGAACATACAATTGTGCCTGCTCCAATTCTGTCCTTGATATAGTCAGTAGTCTCATTCCAATTATCCCTTCTCCTGATAGTCTTCCCGAATGACGAGACATAGGAAGCCCTATGAATTCAACATTGGACAGATATTCAGTACAAAATTCAGCAGCCTCTTCAACAATGTATCGTTCAGCAATACAACCTTCTGGTCGACTTCTACTTTTTACGTACCCTTTTAATATTTTCATATATCGTTCTATCGGATACATCCATCTCATATAAGCTGGCCCACAAAGTTGTGTCTCCTTAACCAGATGAACAGTAAGGTGAACCATTATATCAAAAAACGATGGTGGGAAATACATTTCAAGCTCACACAAAGTAACAACAATTTCCCTCTGCAATGTCGGTAATTTCTTAGGGTCGATCACTTTACTACAAATTTCCCTGAAGAAGAAACATAATCTAGTTAATGCTAGTCGAACTTTTTCAGGTAAAATGGAACGTATACCTATTGGTAGCAAATGCTCCATTAGAATATGACAATCATGAGTCTTCAAAACTTTTAACTTGAGGTCTTTCATACAAACCAAATTTCTAATGTTCGAAGAGTATCCTTCTGGAACTTTAACTTCATGTAGAAATTTACATAAAACAATTTTTTCCTTTCTAGATAGAGTATGAGCGGCTGGAGGTAGATATGTGCGATTTCCTTTCTTTACTGGAGCCAATTCATTTCTTATTCCCATATCGACCAAGTCCAATCTTGCGTTGATGCCGTCTTTAGACTTTCCTGGAACATTGAGTAACGTACCAATAACACTATCAAATACATTTTTTTCAATATGCATCACATCGAGGAAATGTCTTATATACAATGACTTCCAATATGGTAATTCAAAGAAAATTGACTTTTTCTTCCACCCAGTTTTGACCAGCTCTCCCGCAAAAGGTTTGCCAAATTTATTGGTCAAACCTTGTACTTTTTCAAGTATTTGATATCCAGTCGGTGGTAAAGGAGCTTTACCTTCCTCTGATTTTCCATTAAATGCATTTCTCCACCAACGATACTGATGACTATAAGGTAAAAATCTACGATGTCCAAGAAACACATTCTTCTTACAATGTTTCAACCGCATCCAATTTGTACTCTCTTCACATACAGGACATGCACATTGACCTTTAATGCTATATCCTGATAAATTACCATATGCTGGAAAGTCATTAATTGTGCCGAACAACATAGCCCTCAAATTGAAATATTATTTCTTATACCCATCATAAACTTCCACACCTGTCTCCCACATACGTTTTAAATCTTCTATTAGAGGAGTCAAGTATACGTCGATATCATTCCCCGGTTGTTTGGGTCCAGAAATTAACAGAGACAACATCATAAACTTACGCTTCATACATAACCATGGAGGTAGGTTATATATTACCAAAATCACAGGCCACGTGCTGTGTGAGATGCTTTGAAGACCATGTGGATTCATTCCATCAGTAGAAAGTGCAAGTCTTAGATTTCTTGACTCTATCCCGAATTCAGGATACTCGTGATCAATTTTTGCCCATTGTGGGGAATCTGCAGGGTGTCGAAACATTCCATCTCTAATTCTTTCATCTGCATGCCATGTCAAGTGTTTTGAATCTTCTTCACTGCGATACATGCGCCTAAATCTTGGTATTATAGAAAAATACCACACGACTTTTGCTGGAGTAGATTCTTTCTTCTTATATCGAGAGACATTGCATTTCGGACACGCCTTAAGTAGTTCATATTCATTTCGAAATAAAATGCAATCATTAGGACACGCATGAATCCTTTCGTAACTCATGCCAATAGAACACAAAATCCTTTTAGCCTCGTAGGTTCGACTGGGAAGTTCATTATCATCTGGCAACATATCTTTTATGAGTGTTAATAATTCTGTAAAGCTTTTATCAGACCATCCATTACTCGCTTTTAGGTTGTACAACTTTAATATCGCCGACAGTCTTGTGAATTTAGTACAACCATTATATAATTCTTTCTCTGCATCACTCAACAAACTTTCAAACATTTTAGGACAATCTCGAAGATCTTCTTCAACTGCTTTTGCGATCTCATCAACTCGATCCGGCTCATATGTATCTGTATCGAAGTCAGTTGAAGCATATGTCGAACTATTCTCAAAATTAATGTTTCCTTTTTTTTCTCACCATGTCTTATCCAACATGTGTAGCTTTGATCAATTCCATTACATACTAGATGTCCTTCTAATTCATCTTCTCTAACACGTTTTCCAAAACAACATTTTAAACAAGGACAAACTACTCTATTTGGATCTTTTGCATTCTTCACTGCAAACTCAACAAACTCCTTCACTCCAATTTCATACTCTTTTGACAATCGATTGGCTGACATCCATTTCCTATCCATATTATACCACCTATATAAATGCAGTTACAAAACTAATAAGCTTTCAAAACATATCAACAAGTTTCAAAAAGAAACCAATATCAATCAATTATTTTAAAAACAGAACAGATCATGTGGTACGAATTTTTGACTAGTTGAAGAGATTTAACACAAATCAAGTGGTATGAATTTTTAATTTGATAAAAAAAATCTAGTTAAAAAAAAAAATACCTGAGACAACACGTAATAGGTAGATGGCAGCACAACACGTAATGGATATGAGGGTATGAGGGTTCCCAGAGTAGAGGTGATGAAAGATGTAGAGGATATGAGGGTTCCCAACGTATATAATTATTTGAAATTTATGTCTTTTACAGCGCTTGTCAATAAAAGCGCTGTAATAGGTAGTTAAATTCAATGAAAGCGCTTGTATTTTATAGCGCTTGTGAAAAAAGCGCTGTAAAAGGTGGTCCAATTATTTTAAAGCGCATGCCTTTTACAGCGCTTGTGAAAAAAGCGCTGTAAAAGCATACGCGAAAGCGCTTCATTTTACAGCGCTTTTTTAAAAAGCGCTGTAAAAGCCTTATAACATTATGCGCAAACGTTATATGACCTACAACAGCCCTTGTTTTACAGCGCTTGTGAATAAAAGCGCTGTAAAAGGCTCCGTTATTTTTCAAATACATTTACAACAACGCTTGTGTTTAGCAAGCGCTGTAAAAGGGGCGCTGTTAAATATCATTTTTGGCGTAGTGTTACCATTTATTTCAATTAAAACAAAAATTTAAGAATACAAATATAGATGAATTGGACTGGAATTCAATAATGTACAGGGGGACAATTGACTTTTCCATATTAAGAAAAACCTTATTATAAGGTCATGTTAATAAAAAAAATTAAAAGCATTTTCATTTAAAAAAAGCTAACGATTATAATAAATTAATAAAAGAGGTCATGATTATAAAATTATTACTATTAATAAATTAAAAGAAAAAGCTAATAGTGATAAATTTATAAAAAAAAAAAAAAA
>JBBPBR010000001.1:14172020-14193985 GCA_037974775.1 Cicer pinnatifidum
TTTATAAATTTATTATTATAGATAGTCTTGATAAAAAAAAAAAAGAATCATATGACTTTGTTAAATAAATGATAATTATGATTATTTATATATGATTGTATGGTCAAGATTTAATTTTCTAATAAATTATGTTATATTCTCAAAAAAGAAACAAATATTAATTGTATTTATAATATGTTGCTTTTACAAAATAGAAAATTGAACATGACAATTTATGAGCCTGCTGAATAGTTTTGTTATGATATCAAAATATACTTAAAATGCATTTTTCTATGCTTATAAATGGAGGTTGTTTTTCAACTTAAATTGTCAAAAAAAAATTTCATATATACTAAGAGAAAAACAATTTTTACTTTTGAGAAGAGAATTATGACAAAGTGTGATATAAAAAATATTGTCATAATTATGACATTGATTATGATTGTTTCTGCAAAAGCCGACGATTCTTCAACACCTCAATCAACAGATGGTTTTTTCGGTCGAATCATTTGCTTTCATAAGTGTCAATCCAAATGTAGATATTTAAGTGCCAATCGTCAATTTTATGCAGCTTGTGTTGCAGATTGTGAAGTAAAGAATTGCCAAAATACATTATCCAATGATTGTACTACTAGTTGTGTTCACTCGGAATCCAATATAGATAATATGGGTAAGCTCAAACTTTATCTCTCTTTTTATTGTTTGATTTATGAAATACATCTTATAAACGTATTGATTCGAGAGTTAAATATACTTTTAGTTTTAATAGATATAATTCATCTAAGTTTTATCTCTATAAATTTTTCCAATAGTTTAGATATCCATCAATTTCACATATTTTCAAATTAAAATTAGAACTTGCAACATAGACATTTTAAATGGAGTGATGTTGTTGTTGAAGTTGAGAGATATTTATATTTAGTTAATTGATTTAAAGTGATTCTTGTTACAAGTAGTAATTAAATAATATTAAAATATTAACTTAGGTGTCATATGGACAGCATGTCCTTATCGTTGCAACAATTTACTTGAATATTTATTTATCAGTAAAAAAAAAGTAGAAGGAATCATTTTTAAAACTTACAATAGGTGAAGAACCAAACATTTGAAATTTTATTTGGAGTAAACTTATATATTATATATTTTGTACGGTCAAAAATTGTAGTTAATCATTGATTAAATTAAGTTTTTTACATGATTTTGATATTTTATTTTTTCAGATGAGCGTAGTGTTAACAGCATCGTGAAATCATGCTTGGAAACATGCAAGAACAATTAGTGTTTATTTGGAACAACCAATGGTTCAAAATAATAATGAAATGAGAAATTGTGCTCATTGATGTTGTAATAATCCATTTTAAATAATAAACTTCTGCCGAATGCCTTGTTTTCATGAATCCTTTTGATTGTTAGATACATACGCTTGGCTGTTTGGTGTGAGCTGAAACATATTTATCGTTGAGGCTAAACATTTCTCAAACAGGTTAGTCTTACATTAAAATAAATATTATTTGTAGTCATTTTCTCTCTTAATTTGTTTAGACAATTCTAATTTATTTGTGTTGATAATTCTAGTAATAGTAATTAATATTAAATACAAAATAAATAAATAAATATTACTACTAAACATAATCAAATAATGTAATATAAGAAAAATTATATTTTAATGTTATGCAAATAAAATATTTTGATAGTAAATAATTTCAAACAAATTATGTTTCTCATGAGCAAGGCCACAAATTTCTTTTAATTTCTAAAAGTTATAAAAGAAAAGTGTTGACGACCTTGGCAATGTGAAGTGTTCCATAGCCATAACCCTCAAAAGTGTTGAGGTTATTTGAGCAAGTGGTTGAGTTTGAGAAGATGGTAGAGAAGTTGAATATTGAAAATGACTTCATTGTTATGGTAAAAGAGGATAAGAAAAAGAAAAATACGAACAAGAAAATTAAAAAAAGAAGAAGAGATTGATGAAGTTCGAGATTCAGTCTATGCATTGTTCATCAATGTCCAATTGAAAAGGACATGAAAACAATATAATTTATTTTTCAAGTTCATGAAATTTCTACCAAAAAAGAAGAAAAAGAAGGATGATGTGTTCTTGTTGTCATGTATGCCACCTTGACAATAATTGAGCAGCAAGCTTATAAAATAAAAAAAGCGCTTCGTAGGAGGCAGCTCACACAACAAGAAAACCTTGATTGTGTGGCGGTCAAAACCACAAAGAGAGGAAATAGCCACAACAGACTCATTTTTGGCGGCTGCCAAGCATAAGGCAGCCACAAATAACCCGGTCATAAAGTATTGGCGGACAAAACAGCCAAAAAAGGCTGATTTTTTTGTTATCATTTGCCCTCACAAATTTGTGAAGAAAAAGTCGGCTACAAATGATAAAGTTGTTTAAAAAATTCATAGTTTGTGGAGGCCAAGGCTACAACAAATGGATAACTTTATTAAAAAAAATTAAATTTATAAAATTTGAAATTAATATTATACATACAAAATAAATATTTATATAATTTTAAAATTTAAAATATAAATTAAATTATATTAAATATTACATAAAAATAAAAATATAATTTTAATATTAATATTAATTAAATTATTACGATCAAAAAAATAAAACATTCCAAAATTAATAAATTATATCATACAAACCAAAAATAAAACACACTATAACTAAATAACAATTTGTAGTATATTCATACAAACCAAAAATAAAAATGAAAGGAAGGTAGAGAGAAGGTCGAAAAATATTTATAGAGACAAAGGTTGAAAGAAAATTTAGAGAGAAGGTAGAAATGAGAAATGGGAGGAAGAGTAATATATATAGGGAGAAAAGAGGACATTTGTGGCGGCAATAAAATGTAAATGGTACCATTGCTTTTGTGGCAGTCTAAGCAGTCAGAAAATGCTGCTTTTATGGCGGATAATACCTTCAGAATGCTCCAAAGAGCTTATTTTGTGGAGGCCTAAGCCTTCACCATGATCCAACAAGATGATTTTGTGGCGGCTTGCTCTCACAATGCTCCAATGTTTTGATTTTGTGGGAGTATATACCGCCATAAAATCATGTTTATATTTTCAATCAATCAAGTCTGTTGTGAGGGTATTGGCTATCGTAAATTAAAATAAAAATTATATAAAAATCATCATACCATAACAATTATATAAAAATTAAGAAAATCGATCAATATTAATATTATTAATATAGTAAAATAATTATTTATTAAATAAATAATTAAAATATGATATATTTAGAAATAATTAAATATAATTATGTACACATTTAACATTAGTCAAACCTACAATAAATTATCACATTAACTACAAACGCACCTATACACGTAGAATCGCTTAAAATCTTATTTTTTTAAAATATTTATAATAAAATACTATTATTTGTAGAAAAATATATAAAATAATAAAATATAATATTTTTATTTATATAACTTATTTAGTAAAAAATATACAAAATTGGCATATCATAGAAAGCACTCATATAACAAAAGTTAGTCGCAAGATTTATCCGCATATATTCTAAAATAGTTTTAACAACCAAATTAATTATCTAAACTCCTATTTCATTAAGAAAATATTTATTATAAAATTTGAGATGTTACAATTCTCCCCTTACTAAAGAAATTTCTTCCTCGAAATTTATGGTGAATAATAAGCAAAAGAATATTTCACTTAGTTTATAAACATATTTAAGATATTCACTACTCATTTAAGCATCACATGTCAAGAATCCTAGCATGATAATGTAACATGACACAACAAATCAATTAAACATATCATAGTCAACAACTCAAATATGAAGAAAATATAATGATCAATCATTATCATTTATAGATAAAACTAAGAATGTGAATTTAGTCAACAAAAACTTACTACATTTAGTTGAATCAATTAACACATATATCATATAAGTTTTCAAATTCAACTAGCTTCTCAAACAATATTCTACTAGTTTTACTCTCTTAAAAAATGTTTAAATTCTAACAATAGTTACTCTACAGGTTTTATCAAAGATAGGCATATAAAGAAACATTTAAAATATCTCACACCTTCAAGAATTACAAATAAAAACACATATAATAGCTCAATGAAATGCAAGCACTTAAGGTAGAACTTGATTTCTTATGTTATAATTGATAGAACTTTATTGTCCATGGAGGGCTATGGTCGAACTTTAAGGTATGATTGATAGACCTTGGGGGTATCTCTAGTGGGGAATTCATAAGTAGATTAGTGGGTTATTCCCAAAGGAAAAGAGCTTCAATGCAATACATGAGTACCCCAACTATCACATATATGTGTCTTGGATTGAGTTGAGGGGATCTATGAGGACATGGCGATTCGCGAACTGTTTGTCCACTTGTGTGGTAGCATAGTATCAAGTCTCTTAACCAAGTTCTTCATAGTAGAATGATACCAAATGATGAAGAAGTATAAAGTATAGAACATGCAAAATATCGCATATTTGTGACAGTTTCTTTGTGATTGAGTTGGATAAACCTTTGATATTTCGTTCTTGAAGATTTTGATTGCTATGTCATCATGTGATATTGTGCCAATTTAATTACTACCATTCGTAATTTTTGTTTGACTAGCTTGGTTCTGCGTTTGCGAAATTGAAGTTATTACAAGTTAGAAATTCTCAATGTTTAAGTTTGGGAGAAGTTCACTCTGATATGTGATTCCCGAAATAAGATTTGTAAATTCTATTTTACTCACTTAATTAGATGAACCTTATTAGTAGCATTAATTTTTGGAATTAAATCAAGAAATTATAGTTAAGTCCAGTATATTGAAATTGCACGATTTTATTCGAGAAATTTAGTTTAAAGTGTCCGATATGTACTTTGAGAAATGTGTTATCCTAAATTAGTTGCAAAAGTTTTATTAACTTGGTAAAAGTTTTATTTATCCTTTGTGAATTATATATAATACTCTGGGGTTAAAGATGTCACACGTGCGACTTGGTCTACTCTTGAAAATCCTAATTGTCATTGGTCTCTATGTCTTTGTTCAATGAACAATTTATCATGGCTTTTTTTAACTTGATTGTTGTTTCACCAGGTCTCATGTTTCTCTTCTACTATTTTTACTCTTTTATTATTAGAGATATAACACCATGTAGCACCAATTATTTTTTATTGAAGCTTAAGCTCTTTTTTGTGTGTCATCATTTTAGTTTCACTTTTTAATGAACTCCCAGAGAAAACATAATTTGGCCAAGATAAAACTTTTAAAGTGGAAAGATAGCCTTAATGAAACGAAAATTTAGTGTCAGTTATTAATTGAAACCATAAGTCTCCAAAAAAAATTTAGTGTGTATCATATCTACTTAATGAGATGAATGAGAAGGATAAACAATTGTCATCCTTTGAATTAGTGTTGGAAACATTAAAAGCATACACTAATGTTGCTAAAACGTAAAAGCAATAAAGAGACATAAAAAAGTCGATATAGTTTCCAAGGCGCTAATAATTGAGCTAAGATTCAATAAAGTGACACAATTTTTCCTTGCAACTTTCCAAGCATGCATGCACACACACTATTTTTCCTTGCAAGTTTCCAAGCATGAATTCACGATTTCATTAATTATGTGCATTTAAAAAATAAAATATCAAAATGTAAGAAACATCATGATTTAAATCAATTATATTAATTTATAATATTAGATTGATACATCATACCAATATATTAAATAAAAGAGAGAAAGTATAAACATACCAATACCAACACCAACACCGTTGGACCTCATATAAGCACAATTTGTAGTACAATCATATACACTTTGTGATGAGTTGTTATGGCATTTTAATCTACAAGTAGTAAGACAAGCTACAAACGATATAGAATTTCCTAAGTAACTTGCACATTTCAAACCACATTTTCCAAGACAAAGCAAAACACCAATTCTACTATATGCATTTTCAAGGGGAGGTGTTGTTGGTGAAGGAGTTTCATCGGCTTAGGCAAAAACAAACATATTCATAGCCATAATTATGACCATAATCATAACAACATTTACCTGTATATCTCCCCCATCACAAACTCATCATCTACCAGTATATCTCCGCCATCAACAAAGGTTTATGCAGGGGGCTTAGGCACAACATCAATATAACTTCTGAAATTTGATTAATGTTTTTTAGCTTTATCAAAATCTTCAATAGTTCGGTCTTCAAAAAATATCACATCGCGGCTTCTAATAATTTTCTTATCAACCGGATCCCACAATCTATAACCAAATTCTTCATCACCATAACTGACGAATATACACTGTTTGGATTTACTAGCAAGCTTGGACCTCTCATCTCTTGGAACATGAACAAAGCATATGCAGTCAAAAACTCTCAAATGACGGTAGGAGACATCTTTCTCTATGCACACTCTATTTGAATCATCATCAGCAAGTGGAATAGAAGGAGAAATATTGATCAAATCTACTGCAGTTTTCATTGCTTCACCCCAAAATGATTTCGATAATTTTCCATGTGAAAGCATACATGTGATTTTGTCATTAATCGTACGATTCATTCTTTCTACAACATCATTATGCTAAGGTGTTTTTTGAACAGTTTTCTCAAGCTTGATTCCATGTTCTCTACAGTACTCTTCAAACGGACCTTGTAACACCCCGATCTTCAAAGCGAGGGTGTATTTTTTTTTTTTCAAAACAAAATCATTTAACAAAGAAATAAATAAGGAAATACCTTTGGATAAATATTTAAGTCATTATAATTTACAAGCAGCGGAATAGTTTTTCGAAATATGAATCCAAAGTATTTACACATCAAAAAGTGGTACATGGAATCCATCGAAAATAACATGTCATGCTGACAATATTAGTACAGGTACAGTCTTCCAATTTAAAATAAACTCAATCCTAAAGAAAGACATATGTTCCCTCCATGTCAACCTAATATGATCATTCTACAAACAAAAAACTATACACCCTGAGTGATCTCCACGCGCCCCGTAAGATCCTCATAACATAGCTCCAGTCAGGCATTCCCATCTACATTCCCATCCACAGGGTACGAACCGGTAGGATTGTCCTGACTCTCATCTGAGGGCAAATCCCAGATTTCCACAATAGTTGTAAAGGGTCACCAACCGAAATTAATAGTTAACACATAACATTTAAGTTTTTAAATGCACAAAATAACCTTTCAACTTAGCATGCACCTTAAAAGGGTTTTCCATATGCTAAAAGTTCATATAATACTTGCCAAATAAAAATGAAATCAAAATAAGTCTTAAATCAATCAAGTAATAAATAATTGACCAATCCATGGATGAATCAATTGAGCAATCGATTATCTAACTTAGAATAAGAATTTCTACTAAGCAAATCGATTGGAAAATCGATTTCTTGAAGGTTTTTAGTGAAAACTGTATTCTGGGTTTAAATCAATCGATTGGGAAATCGATTTTCTTAAGTAGCTGAGCCCCTGTAACTTGCCAAATCGATTGACAAATCGATTTCTTAAATAGCTGTGCCCCTGTAACTTGCCAAATCGATTGGCAAATCGATTCTATAAATAGTTGAGCCCCTGTAACTTTCCAAATCGATTGGCAAATCGATTTTATAAATAGTTGAGCCCCTGTAACATATCAAATCGATTGGCAGATCAATTTGTTCAATATATTTTCAAGATTTCAAGCAAACAGGAAACGTTGTAATCGATTGGCAAATTGATTAAGCTGGTATTATCTTATATAACTGAATCGATCACCATTACACATAATTCCAAAACATAACACTTATCACTTATAACACAATCACTACGACATCTTGAGCTTCGAAATAGTTTTGCAATCAACCACACTTGTAACACCCTAAATTTGATAATAAATTATTTTATTAATTAAATAGGAATTTAAATAATTAATTTGATGTTAAAATTATTTTAGAATATATGTTGATAAATTTTGTTAGTAATTTTTGTTATACGAATGTTTTCTATGATGTGTTAGTTTGATACAGATTATATTAAACGAACGATATAAATAATAAATATGTTATATTATTATGCTATATATATTTTTTTAAAGTAATAGTATTTTACACTACGCCAAAAATGACATTTAACAGCGCCCCTTTTACAGCGCTTGCTAAACACAAGCGCTGTTGTAAATGTATTTGAAAAATAACGGAGCCTTTTACAGCGCTTTTATTCACAAGTGCTGTAAAACAAGCGCTGTTGTAGGTCATATAATGTTTGCGCATAATGTTATAAGGCTTTTACAGCGCTTTTCAAACAAGCGCTGTAAAATGAAGCGCTTTCGCGTATGCTTTTACAGCGCTTTTTTCACAAGCGCTGTAAAATACGTGCGCTTTAAAATAATTGAACGACCTATTACATCGCTTTTTTCACAAGCGCTATAAAATACAAGCGCTTTCATTGAATTTAACTACCTATTACAGCGCTTTTATTGACAAGCGCTGTAAAAGACATAATTTTCAAATAATTATATACGTTGGGAACCCTCATATCCTCTACATCTTTCATCACCTCTACTCTGGGAACCCTCATACCCTCATATCCATTACGTGTTGTGCCGCCATCTACGTTGTCTCAGGTATTTTTTTTTTAACTAGATTTTTTTTATCAAATTAAAAATTCATACCACATGATCTGTGTTATGTTTTGAAATTGTTATATATATATATATGTATATATATATATTAAATCTCTTCTACTAGTCAAAAACTCATACCACATGATCTGTTCTGTTTTTGAAATTGTTAGTTGATATTGGTTTCTTTTTGAAACTTGTTGATATGTTTTGAAAGCTTATTAGTTTTGTAACTGCATTTATATAGGTGGTATAATATGGATAGGAAATGGATGTCAGCCAATCGATTGTCAAAAGAGTATGAAATTGGAGTAAATGAGTTTGTTGAGTTTGCAGTGAAGAATGCAAAAGATCCAAATAGAATAGTTTGTCCTTGTTTAAAATGTTGTTTTGGAAAACGTGTTAGAGAAGATGAAATAGAAGGACATCTAGTATGTAATGGAATTGATCAAAGCTACACATGTTGGATAAGACACGATGAGAAAAAAAAAGGAAACATTAATTTTGAGAATAGTTCGATATATGCTTTAATTGACTTCGATACAGATACATATGAGTCGGACCGAGTTGATGAGATCGCAAAAGCAGTTGAAGAAGATCTTCGAGATTGTCCTAAAATGTTTGAAAGTTTGTTGAGTGATGCAGAGAAAGAATTATATAATGGTTGTACTAAATTCACAAGACTGTCGGCGATATTAAAGTTGTACAACTTAAAAGCGAGTAATGGATGGTCTGATAAAAGCTTTACAGAATTATTAACACTCATAAAAGATATGTTGCCAGATGATAATGAACTTCCCAGTCGAACCTACGAGGCTAAACATATTTTGTGTTCTATTGGCATGAGTTACGAAAGGATTCATGCGTGTCCTAACGATTGCATTTTATTTCGAAATGAATATGAACTACTTAAGGCGTGTCCGAAATGCAATGTCTCTCGATATAAGAAGAAAGAATCTACTCCAACAAAAGTCATGTGGTATTTTCCTATAATACCAAGATTTAGGCGCATGTATCGCAGTGAAGAAGATTCAAAACACTTGACATGGCATGCAGATGAAAGAATTAGAGATGGAATGTTTCGACACCCTGCAGATTCCCCACAATGGGCAAAAATTGATCACAAGTATCCTGAATTCGGGATAGAGTCAAGAAATCTAAGACTTGCACTTTCTACTGATGGAATGAATCCACATGGTCTTCAAAGCATCTCACACAGCACGTGGCCTGTGATTTTGGTAATATATAACCTACCTCCATGGTTATGTATGAAGCGTAAGTTTATGATGTTGTCTCTGTTAATTTCTGGACCCAAACAACCGAGGAATGATATCGACGTATACTTGACTCCTCTAATAGAAGATTTAAAACGTATGTGGGAGACAGGTGTGGAAGTTTATGATGGGTATAAGAAAGAATATTTCAATTTGAGGGCTATATTGTTCGGCACAATTAATGATTTTCCAGCATATGGTAATTTATCAGGATATAGCATTAAAGGTCAGTGTGCATGTCCTGTATGTGAAGAGAGTACAAATTGGACGCGGTTGAAACATTGTAAGAAGAATGTGTTTCTTGGACATCGTAGATTTTTACCTTATAGTCATCAGTATCGTTGGTGGAGAAATGCATTTAATGGAAAATCAGAGGAAGGTAAAGCTCCTTTACCACCGACTGGATATCAAATACTTGAAAAAGTACAAGGTTTGACCAATAAATTTGGCAAACCTTTTGCGGGAGAGCTGGTCAAAACTGGGTGGAAGAAAAAGTCAATTTTCTTTGAATTGCCATATTGGAAGTCATTGTATATAAGACATTTCCTCGATGTGATGCATATTGAAAAAAATGTATTTGATAGTGTTAATGGTACGTTACTCAATGTTCCAGGAAAGTCTAAAGACGGCATCAACGCAAGATTGGACTTGGTCGATATGGGAATAAGAAATGAATTGGCTCCAGTAAAGAAAGGAAATCGCACATATCTACCTCCAGCCGCTCATACTCTATCTAGAAAGGAAAAAATTGTTTTATGTAAATTTCTACACAAAGTTAAAGTTCCAGAAGGATACTCTTCGAACATTAGAAATTTGGTTTGTATGAAAGACCTCAAGTTAAAAGGTTTGAAGACCCATGATTGTCATATTCTAATGGAGCATTTGCTACCAATAGGTGTACGTTCCATTTTACCTGAAAAAGTTCGACTAGCATTAACTAGATTATGTTTCTTCTTCAGGGAAATTTGTAGTAAATTGATCGACCCTCAGAAATTACCGACATTGCAGAGGGAAATTGTTGTTACTTTGTGTGAGCTTGAAATGTATTTCCCACCATCGTTTTTTGATATAATGGTTCACCTTACTGTTCATCTGGTTAAGGAGACACAACTTTGTGGGCCAGCTTATATGAGATGGATGTATCCGATAGAACGATATATGAAAATATTAAAAGGGTACGTAAAAAGTAGAAGTCGACCAGAAGGTTGTATTGCTGAACGATACATTGTTGAAGAGGCTGCTGAATTTTGTACTGAATATCTGTCCAATGTTGAATCCATAGGGCTTCCCATGTCTCGTCATTTGGGAAGACTATCAGGAGAAGGGATAATTGGAAGGAGACTACTGACTATATCAAGGACAGAATTGGAGCAGGCACAATTGTATGTTCTGCACAATGATGATGAGGCTCAACCGTATGTTACAATACACATGGATCAGTTATCTCGTTTGAACATGAATAGGAATCAAAATTGGATAACTCGAGAGCACAATCGAAGTTTTATAACATGGTTAAAAAATCACATAAAGTCAAAATTTGACATAAACCCCAGATCAATTTCACAGAGATTGAGGTGGCTAGCAAATGGTCCGAGCTTACATGTCTTTTCTTACACTGGTTATGTTATTAACGGCTACACATTTTATACCAAAGAACAAGATGATCAGACCACTATGCAAAATAATGGAGTCACTCTCATAGCTGAAGCGATGCATGTCTCAAGTGCAAAAGACAAAAACCCAATATATGCAAATCTATCATATTTTGGGGCTATCGAGCGCATATGGGAGTTAGACTACACAATGTTTCGTGTTCCCATATTTGGTTGCAAGTGGGTCGATAATAATAATGGCGTTTGGATTGATGAGTCAGGATTCTTGCTTGTTGATTTTAATAGGGTGGGATACAAAGACGAGCCTTTTATTTTAGCATCGCAAGCTCAACAAGTGTTTTATGTCACCGATCCTTCTGATGATAAATGGTCTGTTGTCCTATCGACCAATAAAATAAGTGATGATAACAACAATGATGAAGATGTTGGTAATGATCTTTTATTTGCAACATCACAACAACCACATGAAATTGATTCAACTGATGATGGTTTATATCTTAGAGATGATCATGATGAGGGAATTTGGATTAATCCATCGTTTCATATTGTAAATGGACAAACAAATGTGAATCCCACTAGGAAAAGAAGAAGGGCATCTTAATGTACATGTTTAATTGTTTTATATAAGCCATGCATGTAATCTGAATTATTGTTCTATTCTGGTTTTATTGTTGTAATCTGAATTATTGTAATCTGAATTATTGTTCTATTCTGGTTTTATTGAATTATTGTGGTATTATATAATCTGAATTATTCTGGTTCTATTCTTGTTTTATTGTTGTCTAAGAAGGCAAGCATAACCAGTGATTCAATTAGGACTTTTGGATAGTTTGGTTGATGGGTGGGGGATAAGGGTCTTTGGTGAAGTGCATGTTTATGTAAATTTGGACAATTTCAATTCTTAAGAACTATGCATGTAAAAAAAGTGCATGCCTTTTACAGCGCTTTTTAAAAAAAGCGCTGTAAAAGGCCCTTTTAAAAATTAAACAATGAGACATTTTACAACGCTCTTCTTACCAAGCGCTGTAAAAGGCCCTTTTAAAAATCAAATAAAGATACCTTTTACAACGCTTACATCAACAAGCGCTGTAAAAGACTCTTGTAGTTTAAAAACGCTTACATATACGAAGTTCACTTAAGTAATTCAGATTCGAACCTAGATGGGTATTTAACGTATAAATATATAACAATTTTTACAATATATGACATTAAATAATTAATGTGTTAATATTTATAATTAATAATATTAATTAATAATTTATGGATTTCAAAAATATGTTAATATTTATAATTAATGTACCTAATAAAGTAAAAAATAAAGGTTATATTTGTTGTTTGATGGAGACCTTTTACAACGCTTATGTGAACAAGCGCTGTAAAAGGCTTTAAAAATAATATTCATCAGATACCTAACATGAATTTCTCTAAAAGGATTTTCTTCAAACACCTTGTACGCATCATGGGAATCCCCAAAAACACATTGTTAACAAAAACATCAGACCCATTGTTAACAAAAACATCAGACACATTGTTAACAAACCCATTTTTTGCAACATGGCAATGAACCTGAAGATCAAGTTACGATTTAAGAATGAAAGGGAATGTAAAGAGATAAAAAGGGTGTTGAGGTGGAGATTGAAAGAGTAAGCTTTGATGTTTGCGAAGAAGATGCATAAAAGGACTTTGAGGTGGAGTTTGGTGAAGAGGAAGATATTTTGGTGGGACTATGTGGGTTTTGCAGAGCTTGTTTAAAAAAATAACATAACAAAACACAAAAATAACATAATAAGGCCTTTTACAGCGCTTCTTTGAACAAGCGCTGTAAAAGGCTTTTAAAAAAAACATTATATAACATACTAAAACAAAGAGGTCTTTTACAGCGCTTGTTGGGATAAGCGCTGTAAAAGAGTCTTTTAAAAATTTAAATAAGGCCTTTTACAGCGCTTCTTTGAACAAGCCCTGTAAAAGGCTTTTAAAAAAAACATTATATAACATACTAAAACAATGAGGTCTTTTATAGCGCTTGTTGGGATAAGCGTTGTAAAAGAGTCTTTTAAAATTTTAAATAAATACGCCTTTTACAGCGCTTTTATAACAAGCGCTGTAAAAGGCTTAGCCTTTTAGAGCGCTCTTTGGAAAAGCGCTGTAAAAGGGTTATAAAAAAGCGCTGTAAAAGGGTTATATATATAACAGTAACCTCTTCAGTTTCCTCTTCATTACGTAAACTACACTATCATCTCAACCTTCATCGTTCTTCTCTTCTTTTGCAAACCCTATAATCTCGTCCATTACGAACTGTATTTCCACGATCATCTCCTTCATTTCGAACCTTATTTCCATCCAAGATCATTTCGAACCTTATATTTTCATTGAAATACGTAACCCTCATTACGTATTTCTTCAAAACCGTTTTTCTGTGAACTTTATTGCTGTGAAATTTCTCCGTTCGCCCTTTTCTTTGCATTTCATCTTTCTTCGAACCATTATTCATGTATTGATGTTATTAATTTTTTGTAATCATTAAAATGCATGTTGAGCTTGTTTAAAATATATATACTGATACATGTTGAGCTTGTTTAGAATAATGCATGATGCATGTTGAGCTTGTTGATGTTATACTAAACTGCATGTTGAACTTGTTGTAGTTAAATGGATACAAACAGAGATTTAGAATGTCAAAATGAAGAAGTTGGCACCAGTAGGACTTATGAAAATGAAGTCAAACGTGGTGCAACTATCATGCAAAAAGTCATTAAAGCAAGGAGTAATGGCATTAAATTTGAGGTATACTATACTCTGTTTGCTGTGTATTTTTTTAGCTTTTTTTAATAGCATGTACTTACTATATGAGTTTATTAGGTTGGATGGAATGAAAGTGGTCAGCCAGTTGACCCCCACAACGCAATGTTTGTGAGCTACATTGGGGATGTTGTTCGTCAAAATATTCCAATAACAATTGACGACTGGAGAGATAAGACATTGAAGGATGCCAAAGATATCATATGGAATGATATTCAAGTAAATTTTTTGATCCAATCTTTTGTCATTTATAAATATTTTCATTTAAATACTTTACTTATAATTTTTTTCATTGCAGACAACTTTTGTCCTTGATGAGGGACGAAAGAATTACGTATTGAGAGTTGCTGGAAAAATCCATCGTGGATTTAGATCGCATCTCTCAAACTTCTATCTTAAAGATAAAGAAGGAAACACAACAGCTGAACCTCCAAAGATATATCGACATTATATATCAAATGATGAATGGAAAGCGTTTGTTTCCAAACGTACTGACCCCGCGTTTGTCGTAAGTGATTAATTTATTAGCATTTGTGTGTTTTATTATTTATATTCGCATCGTATTTTAAATTTTTACATAATTGCTATTTTTTTATATAGAACATTAGTAAGGCAAATCGCGAGAGGGCAAGCAACCCGACGCACCCATACAGAAGATCACGTATGGGATATGCACGTCTAGACCAAAATCTTGTAAGTCAATGTAACATCAATGATGAGGGAATTTGTATTATAAACTATAGTTTCTAACTAATATTTTGTTTTAACGAATAGCGACAAGAGACCCAATCCGATCAACCGTTGGGTCGTCATATCTTGTGGAAGGAAGCTCGGGTAAATAAGGATGGAGTGGTTGATAACTAAAATGTTCAAAAAGTAATAGAACTTTGTGTAAGTATATTATGACTTTAATACTTTTCAATATTGTATTTATCACTTGAATACTTTTTAATATTGTATTTTAAAAATGCTAATGAACTTAACTATTTTAATGTTACATGTATTTTAGGAGACCATCTCTCAAAGTTCTGAAAATGAAGAGGGCAACAAGGCTAGTTGCAGGGACATTTTGGGCAAAGTTTTTAATGTTTCTGAATATTCCGGTCGAGTTAGGGGAAAGGGATTTGGCGTAACTCCCAGAAGCTTTTTTCCTCAAGAGAAGCGCCAAAAACCTTCCAACGAGGAAGTATTAGAGAAGCTCAGAATCCTATCTGAGCAAGTGGCACAATTGGTGAATATGAACAAAGACAAGCAACTTTCGGATCAGCTCCAAGGTGAAATACAAATGGAGAGTGAAAGCGGGAGTTGCAACGTCGGTTTGAAAATTATTCCCGAGGTAATTAATTACTTACTTGCTTATGTAATTACTTATGCATTAAACAATATTATATATTAACTGTACTTATGTTTTAACTATTGATTTAGGGTGACACTTCATGTTTTCTATACTTGTCCTCGCCCACTCATCGGATGGTGGGAAAAGCAAAATTGTACAATACTTTGGGAGAAGTATTGCACAATACTCCGATCCCAAAGGGCCATGTCAAGGTATCGCCTACTGTTGCTTTCGAACCAACTGCACCGTTGCCGATACCGGACAACGACGGAGATATGCAGACATTGGGCGAAGCTATTGGTAGTTACGTGGCATGGCCCACGAACCTTGTTGCCCTCATTAAAAGCCCTCCCAGAAACAAATCAGTTACGTCTCCCGATAAGGTTTGTCACATTTATTGCATAAGCTTTGTCAATTTTTTCAGATTCAATAAACTAACATTTAACCTCATTTTTGTAGGTCCAAATAAATAAACCACCCGCACATCCAAAAAAAGGCAGCAAACCTCAAAAATTAGAGGTTAATAGAGCTGCCAAATTACAAAGGCCGGAGGCCAATAAAGCTGCCAAATTTGCAGCAATAAAAAAATTGGATCGTGGCAAATCAGTCGCTGCTGCTGCTGCTCCTAAAATAAGTCAGCCACGCCTTGGTAAATACGGGGCGTGTCTTGACATGGAAGTAAAAAAGAACATGTGCAGCAGCGATGATTCGCGCATGATACACATGATTAAAGAAATATTCGAAGAGGAGTATGAGGAATTGTTCGACAAGGAGCACATATACGAACTTCTCGAACATAAGGAGCTCAGTGCAACTATAATGAGCTTGTATATAAGGTAAAAAATACTTTTAATTGCATTTATTGGTAATTAATTAAATATATTGGTAATTAATCTAGTTTAAAATTTTCATTGAAGGTTTTTGCATGAGAAGGTCGTGTGCCCGAGGAAATTATCGAATAAATACTCATTCTTCTCTCCGCATAAAACGTCTATGTGGAAACTCGATGAAGACAATGTAAAGAAATACATTGTAAATATGTTTTTAGGAAATATTTCAAAGGATAAATTGTTCTTAGCACCATATAATTCAGGGTACGTAATTTTATCTTTTTTAATTGATGAGAATTTAATTTATTAGTTGTGTATAGACAAAATTGTTTAACCAATTTTTTGTTGTTGTAGGGCACATTGGTTGCTATTTGCAATCAATGCCGCCTCTGAAGTTGTATACTATTTGGATCCCTTGCATGGCGTTTACAACAATCACTCCGAAATCAAGACTTTGTTCGACACGTAAGTAATATTCATTTATTTTTGTTACACATATATATAAATAAGTGTTTGTTCATGCTAAAATAATTACATTTATTTATTTGACAGTGCATTAAAAGTTTTTCGAGCTCAAAGAGGTGCGGTAGTGTCGAAGCAAAAGTCTAATAATATTACATGGATCCCAATAAAGTGCCCTCGTCAAACAAACAACATCGACTGTGGGTACTACGTATTGAGATTCATGAAGGAGATTGTTGACAAGAATAAAACTATTATCCCAGAAACGGTACGGTATTTTGATTATATGATTTTCATATATAAATTATCTATATATTTGATACTAACTTAATATAATATGTTCAATTTTTATATTGCAGTACTTTGAAAATTCCAGTCCATCATATTCTGAGCAAGATCTGATGGAATTAAAGGAGGAATGGTGTGAGTATGTGCTTGAAATGAAAATTATTTGATTTTCTGGGAAATAGCATGCTGTTGGGAAAGGGATCTGAATATTATATGGTGCATAGTTATTATATGTATATGATCATAGGACAGTATATAAACATGCATATGAATATGTTGTAAATTAGGTTCAATGTATATTTAATTACTTATGTTGTAAATTACTGTGTTACAGGATAATATATATGTATCATATTGTGTGAACTGATTATGTTTTAACTGATTATGGGCTCTTGTTTTGGTTCTGGTTCTGGTTGTGTTACTGATTCTGTTTCTGTTTTAACATGCACATGAATATGTTCTAAATTACTGATTTTGGATGTGTTGTGTTGTGTGAACTGGTTCAAACTAATTTTGGATAAAAAGATAAAAGACAGCGCTTTATAAAAAAAGTGCCATGAAAAGCTAAAAAACGCTTTTAAAATATATACAGGTTTAAAAAAAAAATAACACCTTTAACAGCGCTTTTTATAAAAAGCGCTGTAAAAGGCATACCAAATATGAATTATGGGTATGCATTTTACAGCACTTGTTACAAAAAAGCGCTGTAAAAGGTACCCCAAATATATGAAATATGGGTATGCCTTTTACAGCGCTTGTTACAAAAAAGTGCTGTAAAAGGCATTCCAAATATGAATTATGGGTATGCCTTTTACAGCGCTTGTTACAAAAAAGCGCTGTAAAAGGTACCCCAAATATATGAAATATGGGTATACCTTTTACAGCGCTTGTTACAAAAAAGCGCTGTAAAAGGTACCCCAAATATATGAAATATGGGTAAGCCTTTTACAGCGCTTTTTTGTAACAAGCGCTGTAAAAGGTGCATAATAAGTGCGCGTTATAAAAGGTGCCTTTAAGAGCGCTTTTTTAAAAGCGTTGTTGTAGCTTTTACAGCGCTCGAATCCACAGCGCTTTTTTTTTGAAAAAGCGTTGTAGAAGGGTTAAAAAAAGCGCTGTAAATGCAATTTTTGGCGTAGTGTTAGTGTAATATTTTGAAAAATAAGATTTTATGTCATTTTACGTGTATAAACACGCACCCAATTAAAATAACATTCTTTTTTGCATTAAACTAATATTAAATATGTACTTAATTATATTTATCTAATTTTAAATATATTTAATTTTAATTATTCATTTTAAAAATAATTATCTTGAGATAGTGGTACTATTGTGTTTTATTCTCTTTATTTTTATATACTTGTTATGGCATCATGATTTTATATTTGTTTATTTTGAAATAGAAATTAATATAAAGTGCTGATTTTATATATTTATTTATTTTGTAATTTTAAATATTTTCTAACGTAGTAATTTAACGTAAGTATTTGGAAAAATAAGTGTAATTATAGTGATTAATTAGAATATGAGAGTTTTGGTTATTAATGTATTTTAAAGGTATTTTATAAATTATTAGTTTTGAAATATTAATAATCTTTTATTAATGAAATTGTGTTTTTTATTTTTAATAAAATAAAATAGTAATAGTAAAACCTAAAAGGAGTCTAATGGGCTTGACCCATGTGTGTAACTGATTTAAATTGTTAATAAAACAAAATAAAAGAACAAACAAGGAAGCTTACGGCGAGCACCACTAAAATCAAGAGGAAACCAACAATAATCGTATCGTTTGACATCGGCGATCCATAACTGTCCCAGAATAGTTTCCCTATTTTCGTCCAAATTTCAGTATGTTGTTTTACTCATTTATCTATTCAATTAAATACAATTTTTAAGATTTTTAACAACCCGAATTTCTCCCTAAAATACCCGATTTCTCCGTTTACAGAAATCCTTATTTTGCACCGTTCTCCTTCACCATAAGTCCGATTTTAGTGAAACCAACGCCAAAACGACCGTGTGAAAAGTGGCTATATTATCCACTGATTGGTTTTCTGATTTATGGTAATTTTCTTTGACCGAATTTCGAAATCAGTTTTTAGACTATTTTCGCATAATTTATTTTTGACGTTTACCCATAAATTGTCGAGTTAGATTGATTGAAGGACAAAAAGTCAAAGAAAAAATATTGTTTGCTCGTGGAATTGTACTTGTGTCTGAAAGCGTCGAAATAAGGTAAGGGGTGAGAGAGCGTTTGAATTCATGAGTATAATATATTGTGAGATGAACGGGAAAACCGTATTTTCCAACGATTCATCAGGGGCTTGCTACGTACGGCAGTAGCCCTTTGAGAGATAAATTGATTAATTCGAAATATGAGAATTGTGAGATTAAAATGTGAAATAGAAATTTTTATAAGGTGTTGATTGATTTAATTTTCGATACTTGTGTGGTAGTTGATATTTGTTATTATTGTGATGTTGGATGTTGAATGAAATTATGTGTACATGTTTGATTAGATGAAATTATGTGATGTGATAATAAAATATGGATGCATGGTTTGTTATATGCTTACGTGATGATAAGGATGATTTTTGATTGATGATAGTGATGTTATAAAATTGTGATGAGTTTATACGATGATCATGATTATTTATGATTAATGATATTATAAAATTGTGATGAAAATATTGAAGTACCCCATACTTGATGAGATAGTGATGATTCTTAAATATGGTGCTCTTAATGGAGTAGTCTAAGCTAACGGGAGGAGAAAATAAATATTGTGAATTTGTGAAGTCGAGATTATTTTGTCATCATATAGGTAGGGCCTGACAAGCCTAGTGATTCGGGGGAAGTACAACTGAATGAGCCTGATCGTGGCGGTCTGCTGTCGAGCCTTAAGGCAAGATTGTTAGACCTTGGAGGTATTCCGGTGGGGAATTCCTAGGTGACTTGGAGGTAGCACTCCAAATGTCGGGAGCTACCATGCAACACAAGTTTACCTCGACTGTCACGTATATGTGTCTCGGGTTGAGTTGAGGGGATCTATGAGGACAGGGCCAATTAGAATTGTTCGTCCACCGGGATGGTGGCATAGTATCATCGCCTCCGATGTCACTATCAGAGCAGGAGTTCGCAAAATAAAAATACTCAAAATAACATCAATACAATGCATATAGATAGAGTCTCCAAGACGTGACGGCTTCCGCCTCTCCGATGGTATTGGTCATCACCTGCAACTTACAACTCGTCTGCGTCCGTCGCAAACGCCAAACACAAACAACGAGGGGTGAGTATCGAAATTATATAACAATATAAATACACGAGGGGAACACGCAAGCAATCAATTATCACAATCAGAGAAAACAGTCAAGTGTATAATATCAACGATTTATCAACTTCATTCACAATAGGATAATCGCCATAATGAAATGCTATGCATGTCTTATACTCTACACTTCATCATTTGGTACCATTCTACTATGAAGTACTTGGTTAGGAGGCCTGATACTATGCCACTACAAGAGTGGACAGACAATTCATGAATGGCCAAGTCCTCATAGATCCCCTCAACTCAACCCGAGACACATATACGCGACAGTCGGGGTACTCTTGTGTTGCACGGTAGGTCCCGGCCTTAGGGAATAACGCACTAATCCACTTAGGAATTCCCCACTAGGTGTACCCCCAAGGTCTATCAGTCTTACCTTACAGTTCGACTGTAGCCCTCCACGATCAGGCTCATTCAGTTGTACTTCCCCAAATCACTAGGTTTGTCAAACCCTCTCTATATGAGGACAAAATAATCCTAACTCCAAAATCTACAATACATACCTCAGACTTACTCGATCATCACAATTCAATAAGTTTCAGTTTGACATCACAATATTCATCATTATATATATATATATATAGTTATATCAGTCAATCACATAAATTCCCAATATTTGATTTACACTACTCACAATACACAGTCCAGTCTCATCAATCACATAATAAGGAATCAATTAGGTGCACTTTCAAGTAATATCAGAATTTCAATCAAGTAGACAAGAACACTCAAATACATATCATTTATACAATAACAATTAGTATATGTTTCATAAAATCAAATAACACACAATCTTAATATAAATTAATTCACACAATTCTATAGGTTTCTAAATTATATTTTAGTCCTCACTATTACCATTCATATATTATTAATTAATTATTATTACTCAATAGGGCTCAACCATACGTAGTAAGCCCCGAATGAACATATGAGAATTTCAGTATTCCCGTTCATCTCGCGTTATTTTATACTCATAAAATCGAACCTCATCCCACCCCTTACCTCGATTGAAGATTCCGTCCAATGAGTCTGATCTGCTAACGAGTCGTTTCTTTATCGGTCGTCGTCTCTAACAGTCTGCGAGGGAATTATAACCACACAACCACGAAATACAAATAAATTACTTACTATAAATAAATGAATAAATAATAAATTAATAACGAATAAATAAAGAATAAATAAATAATAAATAAATAAATAAATAAGTAAATGAATAAATAAAATAAATAATAAATAAACGAATAAGTAAATGAATAAATAATAAAATAAATAAATAAATAAATAAATGAATAAAGAAATAATAAATGGATAAGTAAATAAATAAATAAGTAAATACGTTAATAAGTAAATAAATGAATGAATATATAAATAAATAAATAATAAAATAAATAGTTAAATAAGTAACTGAATAAATAAATAAATAATAAAATAAATAATAAATAAATAAGTAAATAA
>JBBPBR010000001.1:14195746-14217347 GCA_037974775.1 Cicer pinnatifidum
ATTTTATACATATATATATATATATATATATTTTATTTTATTTATTTTTATAAGTTGAATATAGTTACTATTAATGAATTAAATCAATTACTAAGACAACACACAAGACACACCTAAGAAATTAGGACACATATTAACACTCATATAATAAAAAAAATAGTATTGTATCATTATTTTATTTAAAACAAGGTAATGAGAAATTGGGGTGTTACACATTTCGTTGTGATTGTTTTGTTGTGATTGATGTGTTTTAAAGGTAATATTAATTAGATGATTTGATGCACATTATAATGAGATGATTATTTTACTTGAGTGACTTTGATGTTATAGTATGATACTATTTAATTAAATATTTTGATATATCGTAAAGTGATTATGATACGGTTCTATTATGATTGTTTGTGTGTTCGTCTTACTCATATTATACCATTAACATGATTTCAAAACTCACCTCCTTCTTTGTTTGTGTTTGACTGGTTGGGCCCTGCGTTTGCGAAATCGCAGTTATTACAGGTTAATGAGTCTTGAAGTTCAAGTTTGGGAGGAACCCCGCTCTGATAGGTGATACCGGGAATAAGGGTTTTAATTTGTATTTTACTTATTTAATTTGAATCAAATTTTTGTATGAAAACCTTAGAAGTACTAGTAAGTTTTTAGAATTAAATCAAGTAATTATACTTAAATCAAGTTCATTGAGATTAAATTGTTTTATTTGAGTAATAAAATTTGAATTGTTGCATGTGTACTTTGAGAAATGTGATATCCTAAATTAGTTACAAAAGTTTTTATTTTCTTGAAAATATATTTTTATTTATCCGCTGCAAATTTTATAGGAATGTGATATAAATTATTATATATATTATTTTGGGATTTAGGGTGTCACAACACTTACACACAATTTCAAAACATAACACTTAGCAATTTCAACATAATTACCACGACAACTTGAGTTTCGAAATAGTTTTACAGTCAATCACACTTACACACAATATCAATACATAACACTTAGCAATTTCAACACAATTACCATGACATCTCAAGTTCAAACACTCAATCATAAACTTGAATCAAACATGACTCGTGTGCCAAGCACCCTAATGCAATGCGTATATGCCAAAATGCATGGACTCGGAATTCCAAACCAAAACCCTCCTCGAAGGGCCGTAAATCATAATTGTACCGCCTATCGCAGGCCGAAGTACCAATTACCGAGGTGCCACCTATCACGGGTCTGCACGATTTACTAAAAAGCGTAAACCATAAACGTACTGTCTATCACGGGCCCGTACCATTTACCGAGGTACCACTTATCACGGGTCTGCACGGTTTACTAAAAAGAACGTAAATCATAAATGTACCGCCTATCATAGGCCAAAGTACTATTTTCCAAGGTGCCACCTATCACGGGTCTGCATAATTTACAAAAAACCGTAAATCGTAAATGTACCGCCTATCACGGGCCAAAGTACTATTTACCAAGGTGCCACCTATCACGGGTCTGCACAATTTACAAAAACGTAAATCATAAATGTACCGCCTATCACAGGCCAAAGTACTATTTATCAAGGTGCCACCTTTCACGAGTCTGCACGATTTACAAAAAGAATGAAAATACATGAGCATACTCTGACTCCATCCACGACAATCGTTAAGCAAATGCAGATATTAAAAGATTCCCCATTTTTAATACTCATTTAACTTAAACGATTTTCACAACAAACATTAAGTAAACAAGGATATTAAGAGATTCCCCATTCTTAATACTCATTTAACTTAAACGATTTTCACAACAAACATTAAGTAAACAAGGATATTAAGAGATTCCCCATTCTTAATACTCATTTAACTTAAACGATTTTCACAACAAACATTAAGTAAACAGAGATATTAAAAGATTCCCCATTTTTAATACTCGTTTAACTCTAATGGTTTTCACGACAACATTAAGTAAACAAGGATATTAAAAGATTCCCCATTCTTAATACTTGTTTAACTCTAATGGTTTTCACGACAACATTAAGTAAACGTAGACATTAAGAGATTCCCCATTCTTAATACTCGTTTAACTCTAATGATTTTCAAATTCCACACAAAACAAACTCAAACATATTATCAAATCCAATCCATAATTCACACCAAATCACGTCTCAAATTTCACAAGCATTAATTATGAACACGTCAAATACGATGAACACAAATCATCACAACATACCACTCAACACATCAAACTTCATTTACTCAAAATCATACACAAATGAGTTAAATTCATTTTCCACGAAACATTCATCAATATCACCAAAACCTAACTCTAAGATTTTACCCATAAAGCCTTAGATTCATTTTCCCCAAATCAATACTCCAACTCCAACAAAATTCTTTTCCACACAACCACAGATAAGTCCCTAAATGCAAACTAAAAGTTTGGAAGGAGCCCTTACCTTAACGTTAACTTTAACGTGCGATTACGGTACCGCGAGTAAATCCGGTAAAATCTCCGCTCGCAACGTCGCTTCCAAAGTTAGTTCACTAGCACCGTAGAGTGGAGGTGAACAACTTTCCCTTCTATCCCTTCGCGAAATGAAACTTAGATCTAGACGAAACGTGAAGGTTTGCGTTTGACGGTTTGAAAATCCCTAACATCATTTTTCTTCGTTTTCAAATCAAAGAGGAAGTATGAAGCTGAGAAATCCTTGCTTTCTTACCCACTAATCCTTGGGTTTCTATTCTTGAAGCCAAAGAAAGAAAAAGCAAGCAAAATCAACGAAGAAGATAGAGGGAGAAAGAGAATGTCGCGAGGCAGGGAGAGAGAGGGGAAGAAACGTTACGTTTTCTTTCCTTTGTTTTTCCTTTCTTTTATTTTCCTTCCTTTCTATTTCTTTCGTTTTTCCTTCCTTTCCTTTTCTTTCTATATATATATATATATATATAAAAAAAAATATCTAAAAATATCTAGATATTTCATAAAATTATCATTTCACCTATCACTTCCCAAACCACTTTTTGTCAAAAATATCTACCCTCGTCGCAACTCAATTGATAGATAAATTTTTCTGCAACCAGATATATTTATAACAAAATTGCCCGATATTAAATTCTTCGTAACGTAAATAAATTATTCTCCAACAAATAATTTTACTTGGGGATCCAAATATATTTTTGGCATTAAATTCATTAAATACCAAAATACAATGATTTGACTAAAAAGCCTCAGAGTTCAACACTAAAATCCTAAAGTAGTATAATTTGCAATTTAAATATATTCACCATTGTTATCTAATCGAACACATTTCGATTTCCTTCCATTTTCTCTTTCAATACTTCTATTAAAGTGTTTGACGACTCCAAGTATCTGGTATTTAGATTTCAAAGGAAATGCCCACACTTTTCTAGAGTGGTCGTCAATAAAAGTTACAAAATATGACGCACCACCAAGAGATTTACTATCCACCATACAAACATCAGTATGAACTAAATCTAAAATATTTTGCCTCCGATGAGGACCAGTATTATGAAAAGAAACTCTATATTGTTTTTCAGCAAAATAATAAGTGCAGGTTTTTAGAGACGTACCTTTTTTCACTCATGTGAACGAGACACATATGCTATTAATCAGAAGATGCACCTTTAATCGCATTCACTTCTTCCTTTCATAACTACGTAGACATCCTATAAAGAGAAGTGGAACTTTACTCCTTTGCAACCACTAGGGACCCTTTGGTGATTTTATATATAAGACCACCATCAAAGTAAGTGTGATCACCATCAATGTCCAAGGCTTTCACCAAAATCAAATTGAGACGAATATCAAGAACATGTCTAACATTCTTCAATTGAAGCTTGCAACCAAACCCAATTACAACCCAAACATCTCCCATAAGTATATCTTTAAATCGAGTGCTGTTGACTCTTGTTCAAAAAGACATTTGCTATTTTGACACTATGAAATTTTAAGATGGAACTTAAACCAAAAGATAACCACATCGTCACGTTTCAGTTCTGATTCATGCCATGCTAGTAAAAAGGTACGAAATGAAACTTCCTTTGTTTATATAGCAATTCGTCATTAATAATAAATCTTAAGAGTGCTTGCAATGAAGCTGCACTCATGATTCTTTTTGTTTTAACATCACACACATAAAGATTAATTTCAAATATTAAATTCAACTATGTTGGAGTCAAAGCAGCGAGGAAAAAAACTGTAGAAAAAGTCTCATTAACTCGTCGAAGTGTTGGAAGAGTTCGACGCTTATTTCACTAAAAAATGCAAATGAGTAGTGTTTTTTGAAGGTTTCGACGAGAGGAATCCAAAAGCGATGCTAGTTTTTTTTATAAGACAAACGTGGAGATCAGAATCAGCGTAAAACAATTCATCCAAAGAAAAAGATGCAATTATTTCTAATAAAACGAAGTCACGGTCGATAAAATTTATGCAAATAATGAAATTCAGTAGCCGATTTTGTGTGGGATAGAAGTTTTGATCGATTCAAATGTCAACGAATTGGTGGGGATGAATTTGAGAAAAAAACTGAGATGAATTATGATTAATTTTTATGTTTTCATGTCAACAAATGGATTCTATTTTTTCACTCATTATTTCACCCCTTCTTTCGAAACTTTCAAGAATTTACCATAACTTTCGAATATTTTTAAATTTTTGAAATAAAAAAGTAAGTGACATTCGATTTTTTCATACCTTAAGTTCTTTAAAATATTTCTCACTTTGAACTCTACGATTAATTTGGAATTTTGAGCTTCAGTTTTTTTTTTTTTAATGATTTTTAGATAACCTTCTTCTTCAACCTTGAGTATCTATTTATAGATAAAATTAGGGTTTCAATTTAGATCTTGTTTAATTATAAATTGTATCTTCATTGCTAACTTAACCAACAATGATCTTATTCAAATATAATAATGACCAAGATGTTTTTTGATAATATGTCCATATTAAGAAAAATCTTATTACAAGATAATGTTAATAGATATAATAGCTAAACAATTAAGTTGTCTACTATATTTAATATATTCCAAATTTAATAAAAACATATTCAAATATTTTGATTCCTTTTTACGAATTATCAATAATTACCATAAACAACATATTTGAAAATTATTCTATTATAGTTTAAGGAGAATCTAACTTATTAATTAGTTAGTTAGCAAAAAAAATAGAATGAAGTTAATAACTTATACTAAGTCCAGTATTATGGCATTTTAAATTGTAGTAACGTATTAAATGAGAAGAGTTTTACGATAAGAAAGTGAAAATTTTAAATTTTGATAAAATAACAATACATGTAAAAAAATTTTGTCAAAAATAATTTTACTATAAACTATGTTATATTACCAAAGAATTAAAAATTATTAATTGTACTTCTAATATGTTGCTTTTCCAAAATAAGAAATTGAACATGACACAATTTATAAGTCAGCTGAAAATAGTTTTATTATGAAGTGAAAATATACTTCAAATGCATTTTCTGTGTTTATAAATGGAGATTGTTTTTCAACTTAAATTGTCAAATCAAATTTAATATATACTAAGAGAAAAACCATTTTTACTTTTGAGAAGAGAATTATGACATTGATTATGGTTGTTTTTGCAAAAGTTGATAATTTAAGTCCTACCGGTAAACTCATTTGCTTTCGAAAATGTGCTTAGAAATTTAAGTATCAAATCGTCCATTACATGCAGCTTGTGTTGCTGCTTGTGAAGTAGCAAAGTGCCATAAAACATTATCAAAAGATGAATAAGATTGTACTGCTAGTTGTGTTTACTCGAAGTCCAATATAGTTAATATTGGTAAGATTAAACTTTATCTCTTTTTTTATTATTTATTTTTTAAAACACATCTTAAAACTTATTAATTTAAAAGTTAAATATATTTTTAGTTTCAATAGATATAGTTCATCTATGTTTTATCCCTATAATTTTTTTTTCAATAATTTAGACATCCATCAATTCCACATATTTTAAAATCAAAATTAGAACTTGCAACATAGACATTTTAAATAGAGTGATGTTTTTGTGGAAGTTGAGATATTTTTATTTTTAATTAATTGATTTAATGTGATCCATGTTGCAAGTATTAATTAAATAATATTAAGATATTGACTTAGGTGACAATGAACACCATGTCGTTAACGTTACAAGAATTTGAATATTTATTTGTTTCGAAAAAAAAAATCCTTTTTAAAACTTACAATAGGTGAAGGACCAAACATTTGAGATATTTTTGGAGTAACTTATTTATTATATATTTTGTAAGATTAAAAAAAATAGTTAATTATTAATTAAATTATTTTTTCTTACTTAATTTTGATATTTTATTTTTTCAAATTTATGTTTGAAAACTTGCAAGAACAAATAGTATATATTTACTGGTAACAGCCGAAAATTCAAAATATGAATGAAGTGAGAAATTGTGTTCATTGATGTTGTAATAATGCAATTTAAATTATAAACTTGTACCGAAGGCCTTGTTCTCATGAATCATTTGGATTGGTAGATTGGCTTGGATGTTAGTTGTGAGGTGAAACAGAGTAATCGTGAGGACTTTATTATTTTCTGGTTTATATAAAATAGTTATCGTGAAACATTGTTATATAAGTTTTCTAAAAAGTTTTTTGATTTTTAGAGACTTAGTTGATTTATTTATTTTTTTTAAGATTGATGTATGTAAAAATGTAAATGGCAGAAAAATAAAGAACGCAACAGTTTATCCTGGTTCCCTTTATAATCAAGGGTACATCCAATCCTCTTGAACACCACAAGATTTTCCACTATTGTTAGAATAAGTACAAGTCTCACCCTAGGACCTCTTTTACAAACTCCTAACAATCACCATAAGATAACACACCACTATCTTAGTTTACAACATTTGAAGAAAGAACGCTACTTTTCTCAATTTACACAATAACTTGAATGGTTTACAATAAATGACTTTGACTGAGATCAAGAGTGTATAACAATTGAGTACACTGATAACAGTCTAATATAATTTCAAGTACAATAAAGAACCATTCTCAATGAAATGACAATGTAAAATGTACTTGAAATATGAAAGTGAGACTTTGAATAAATCAAAACACTTCCAAAAGTTTGTTCAAAGTTATTCTAAAACTGATGTTAAGATATTGAAAAAGAGTAAATTGTTAAGTCTGGAGCTATGAAGAATTTATACTCCTTAGACATCACTTTAGATCAGTGGATATCGTTTTTAGAGGTTTGATGAACATATGCAATGATCCAGGTTGAATTTGAACTGAAAAATTGCATTGTTTCGCATTTGTATTTGACTACAGCAGGAATATAGTTGAATACACCTCTTTGTAACATTCAGTTTTATTTGAATTTTGGAGTTTGTATTCGAATATACATGCTTGTATTTGAATACAAATGAGTGAATTTTTCCATTGACTTGGTTTTGTATTCCGCTACACCATGTTGTAGTTGAATACAAATGTGCAGTTTTAACTACTAATTTGGCTCTTGTATTCGAATATATTGTATTGTAGTCGAATACAAAAGTCTAGTTTTAGGTAATAACTTATATTCGAATGCATTGTCTCGAAGTCGAATATATATATTTAGTTTTAGCTATTGACTTGAGTCTGTATTCGGCTACAACATGTTGTATTCAAATACAACATTGAGTTTTGTCATAAACTTGATTTTCAAACATTGTTCATACATTTTGACACTTTGAAAATTCTTTTGATGCATATGCTAAAATGAAATATTATCAGGTGCATTTGAAATATATTAATATTAGAGTGCATCGTGTACCTTACATTATAAGACTTCTACCATATTTGATTGTTAACTACTTTTTAAGTTTGCAACTTGACCATTTTATTTGGTCTTTGTCTTCATAAAAAACATAAGTATTTTACATAAACTGCTACAAATGATAAAGTTGTTTAAAAAATCCACAGTTTGTTGGGGCCAAGGAAGCAACAAATTCTCCCTTTTATGAGGGCTTAGGACGCTACAACTGGGTAACTTTAATAAAAAAATGGCTTAATATTTATAAAATTTAAAAATTAAATATTTAAATTAAATGTTATATAAAAATATAATTTTAATATTAACTAAATTATTACTATCAAACAAAGTAAAACATTTCAAAATTAATAAATCATATCATTCAAACCAAAAATAAAACACATTATAGCTAAGTAATAATGTATAATATACTCATACAAACCAAAAATAAAAATAAAAAGAAGGTCGAGAGAAGGTCGAAAAATATTTATAGAGAGAAAGGTAGAAACAAAATTTAGAGAGAAAGTAGAGAAAATGTAGAAATAAGAAATGAGAGGAAGATTAATATTTATAGGGAAAAAAGAGTGTATTTGTGGCAACAAAAGCAGCCACAAAATGTCAATGGTACTATTGTTTTAAAGGCGGCATAAGCAATCAGAAAATGCTACTTATGTGGCGGCCAATACCCTCTTAATCACTACAAGAAATTTAACATTTAGCGACAGTGAAAATCTGTAGGTAAATGTATAAAAACCGTAGTGATAGGCAAAATTACCTATACCGACGGGGTCTTTTTTTCGTGGTATATAATTACCCAATACCTACGGATTTTCGTTGTGGCTATACGTATAGTGACAAATTTTTTAAGTTTTATATAATAATTTAAAATTTGATTTCATAAAATTAACCAAATATATATACACAATGAAATATATATATATATTTAAGAGTCAAAATAAAATTAAAGGTGTTCATCATATATATTAAAAATTAACATAAAAGTTTTACAACGATAAAACAATAGTTAAACAATGTTCACCATAGGGCACTCTAGTGAATTTTTACTCAGTAGTGGAAAACGTCTTACTAACATTTAAAATAGACATCGTGTGTCATTCATAACAATCTCAAAAAACATTAAGAAATTGAGTCCACTAAATTGACAATATTTCATCTTCAACAACAAATTTGCTTTTAATCTTCACCTACAATCAATAAAATAAAAAAATGAATAAATACACGATTCAATATAAAAATATTACTAATAAAATAGAAAAAAATATTAATGATTTTAATTAAAATTAACTAATACTATCTAATTACCATTTTCATTATTTTCGTTGTTGTTTGGACCATGTGAATTCAAATGGTTTTGAGCACTAGTAGCATCAAGAACCTATCACAAAAAATAGAAAATATTACTTATGAAAAATACGAGTATGGAACTTATGAAGTTAGTTGGATAAGATTAATAACTTATGATATACATGTCTTGCAACTTGTATTATATCATTCACATCTTCTCCAGAAAATCGATTTTGAATTAAAGTCATCAAATTTGCTAACAAGTTTTCCATATTCTTAACTCTTTCACGCAACTCTTCATTTTCAGATGTACAAACCTTCAATTTTTTAGAATGAGGAATCTTTCCCATACATCACACACGTCCGTTTTTATTAGGTCCTTGTACTTGATAAAATATGTCATCCTTCCAAGACATAGAAATTTGTGTGTCTTGGGTTGATTGAGAAGTTTCAGTCTCATTACTATGTTTTTTTAGTTCTTCCTAAAAAATAAAATAAAAATTATTAATGATTGAAAATACCAAATTGAAATTGACATTCGAAGCATGTAGTACTGCAATAAGATCCAATTAAAAACCCAATACAATCATCATACAATTGGAAATAAAATTCAGCACTTTATCAAACTTAATTTATACACATTTTATATATTGGTACCATTTAAATATTATCAAAACTTACAATCAATCTCGTAGCCTTTTCATTAACAATTGTTCCGTCTTTACGAGCGCAGGTATCAATGTAAATGTAACACCCCAAATTTTAAAATAAACTACTTTATTAAATTTGTTAAATGTTTCGTGATATGATTTAAACTTTATTTTAAGCAATAAAACTAGTAATATTTGATTTGAAAGAAATAGTTGAAATTAAAAACATACTTGGAATGTGTTTCATTTAACCAAACTAAATTAACTACGTTATTATTGACAAAATCTATATGTTATGTTTTATATGTAAATTGTAGTGAGTAACTCTATAGTATTTTATTTCAAAAATGAATGGTAAATGTGATAAGTATTTTATTTAATATTTGAATGATAAATGTTGTGTGGTTAATTGATTTATTTTGTCATGTTAGTCTATCATGCTATGTTAGTTGATTTTCTACATGTTGTGCTTAATTGGAGATTGAATGTCTTAAATATATTTATAGACTAAGTCTGAATCTTGAGGGTGGTAAGTAAGATATTAGTTCACTCACCGAAAATTTCGAGGACGAAATTCTTTAACAAGGGGAGAGTTGTAACACCCCAAATTTTAAAATAAACTACTTTATTAATTAAATAGAATTTTAAATAATTAATTTGATGACTAATATTATTTTAGAATATATGTTGATAAATTTCGTGGCTAATTTTCGTTATATGAATGCTTTCTATGATGTGTTAGTTTGATACATGTTATATTACATGAGCGATATAAATAATACATATTATATGTTGTTATTTGATATATTTAAAAAAAAAATAGTATTTTAGTGTAATATATATTTTAAAGAAAAAGATTTTATGCGATTTCACGTGTATATACATGTACCCAATTAATGTAATACTTTTATGTGCGTTTGACTTATGTTAAGTATGCAGATAGTTATATTTCAATTATTTATAACTATTTTCTATTTTTAATTATTTTTTTATAAATAATTATCTTGATATAGAATTGATATTGTGTTTGATTTCGTTTATTTTTAAATATTTGTTATGGTATTGTGATTTTATATATATTTATTATGATTTAGTAATTAATATAAAATATTGATGTTATATTTATTTATTTTATAATTTTGATCATTTTCTAATATGATGGTATTATTATAATGTGAGTATTTTGAGAAATAAGTATAATTGTAGAGATTATTTTGAATGTGAGAGTTTTGATTATTAGTAATATATTTTTTTTTATTGATTATTTTAATTACTCTTATTTATAAAATATTAGTAATATTTGGAAAACTAAATGGTGTTTGGAGGAATATTAAATAATCATTAGTTTTATTTTAACAAAACAAAAATAATAATAGTAAAATATAAATAAAGAGACCAATGGGTTTGACTCTATGAACCCTAATTGTTAATAAAATAAAACAAACAAAAGAAGGGAAGGGAGTTCGAAGGGCAGACATAGAACCAAAGAGTAAACACAACAACAACCTATCGTTTGACACCGGTGATCGATAACTCTTCCGTAAAAGTTTCTCCGTTTTCATCCAAATTTGAGTATGTTATTTCATTCATTTAACTCGTCAATTAAACATAATTTTTCAAATTTTAAACAACCCGAATTTCTCCATAAAATACTCGATTTCTCTGTTTACAGAAATCCTTATTTTGCACCGTTCTCCTTCACCGTAAGTCCGATTTTAGTGAAACCAACGCCAAAACGACCGTGTGAAAAGTGGCTTTATTATCCACTGATTGGTTTTCTGATTTATGGTAATTTTCTTTGACCGAATTTCGAAATCAGTTTTTAGACTATTTTCGCATAATTTATTTTTGACGTTTACCCATAAATTGTCGAGTTAGATTGATTGAAGGACAAAAAGTCAAAGAACAAATATTGTTTGCTCGTGGAATTGTACTTGTGTCTGAAAGCGTCGAAATAAGGTAAGGGGTGAGAGAGCGTTTGAATTCATAAGTATAATATATTGTGAGATGAACGGGAAAACCGTATTTCCAACGATTCATCCGGGGCTTGCTACGTACGGCAGTAGCCCTTTGAGAGATAAATTGATTAATTTGAAATATGAGAATTGTGAGATTAAAATGTGAAATAGAAATTTTATAAGGTGTTGATTGATTTAATTTTCGATACTTGTGTGGTAGTTGATATTTGTTATTATTGTGATGTTGGATGTTGAATGAAATTATGTGGACATGTTTTCTTAGACGAAATTATGTGATGTGATAATAAAATATGGATGCATGGTTTGATATATGCTTACGTGATGATAATGATGATTTTTGATTGATGATAGTGATGTTATAAAATTGTGATGAGTTTATACGATGATCATGATTATTTATGATTAATGATATTATAAAATTATGATGAAAATATTAAAGTACCCCATACTTGATGAGATAGTGACGATTCTTAAATATGGTGCTCTTAATGAAGTAGTCTAAGTTAACGGGGGGAGAAAATAAATATTATGAATTTGTGAAGTGGAGATTATTTTGTCATCATATAGGTAGGGCCTGACAAGCCTAGTGATTCTGGGGAAGTACAACTGAATGAGCCTAATCGTGGCGGTCTGCTGTCAAGCCTTAAGGTAAGATTGTTAGACCTTGGAGGTATTCCGGTGGGGAATTCCTAGGTGACTTGGAGGTAGCACTCCAAATGTCGGGAGCTACCATGCAACACACGTTTACCTCGACTGTCACGTATATGTGTCTCGGGTTGAGTTGAGGGGATCTATGAGGACATGGCCAATTTGAATTGTCCGTCCACCGGGATGGTGGCATAGTATCATGGCCTCCTAACCAAGTACTTCAGAGTTAGAATGGTACCACATTGTGAAGTAGAGTCTAAGCTCATGCATAGCATTGCATTTCCTTGTGATTGTTTTGTTGTGATTGATGTGTTTCAAAGGTAATATTAATTAAATGATTTGATGCATATTATAATGAGATGATTATTTTACTTGAGTGACTTTGATATTATAGTATGATACTATTTAATTAAATATTTTGATATATCGTAAAGTGATTATGATACGGTTCTATTATGATTGTTTGCGTGTTCTTCTTACTCATAATATACTATTAACATGCTTTCAAAACTCACCTCCTTCGTTGTTTGTGTTTGACTGGCTGGGCCCTGCGTTTGCGAAATCGCAGTTATTACAGGTTAATGAGTCTTGAAGTTCAAGTTTGGGAGGAACCCCGCTCTGATAGGTGATACCGGGAATAAGGGTTTTAATTTGTATTTTACTTATTTAGTTTGAATCAAATTTTTGTATGAAAACCTTAGAAGCACTAGTAAGTTTTTAGAATTAAATCATGTAATTATACTTAAATCAAGTTTATTGAGATTAAATTATTTTATTTGAGTAATAAAATTTGAATTGTTGCATGTGTACTTTGAGAAACGTGATATCCTAAATTAGTTACAAAAGTTTTCATTTTCTTAAAAATATAATTTTATTTATCCGCTGCAAATTTTATAGGAATATGATATAAATTATTATATATATTATTTTGGGATTTAGGGTGTCACATAAAGTACTATTTATCAAGGTGCCACCTATCACGGGTCTGCACGATTTACAAAAAAAATGAAAATGCATGAGCATACTCTTACTCCATCTACGACAATCGTTAAGAAAATGCAGATATTAAAAGATTCCCCATTTTTAATACTCATTTAACTTAAACGGTTTTCACAACAAACATTAAGTAAACAAGAATATTAAGAGATTCCCCATTCTTAATACTCATTTAACTTAAACGATTTTCACAACAAACATTAAGTAAACAAGGATATTAAGAGATTCCCCATTCTTAATACTCATTTAACTTAAACGATTTTCACAACAAACATTAAGTAAACAGAGATATTAAAAGATTCCCCATTTTTAATACTCGTTTAACTCTAATGGTTTTCACGACAACATTAAGTAAACAAGGATATTAAAAGATTCCCCATTCTTAATACTTGTTTAACTCTAATGGTTTTCACGACAACATTAAGTAAACGTAGACATTAAGAGATTCCCCATTCTTAATACTCGTTTAACTCTAATGATTTTCAAATTCCACACAAAACAAACTCAAACATATTATCAAATCCAATCCATAATTCACACCAAATCACGTCTCAAATTTCACAAGCATTAATTATGAACACGTCAAATACGATGAACACAAATCATCACAACATACCACTCAACACATCAAACTTCATTTACTCAAAATCATACACAAATGAGTTAAATTCATTTTCCACGAAACATTCATCAATATCACCAAAACCTAACTCTAAGATTTTACCCATAAAGCCTTAGATTCATTTTCCCCAAATCAATACTCCAACTCCAACAAAATTCTTTTCCACACAACCACAGATAAGTCCCTAAATGCAAACTAAAAGTTTGGAAGGAGCCCTTACCTTAACGTTAACTTTAACGTGCGATTACGGTACCGCGAGTAAATCCGGTAAAATCTCCGCTCGCAACGTCGCTTCCAAAGTTAGTTCACTAGCACCGTAGAGTGGAGGTGAACAACTTTCCCTTCTATCCCTTCGCGAAATGAAACTTAGATCTAGACGAAACGTGAAGGTTTGCGTTTGACGGTTTGAAAATCCCTAACATCATTTTTCTTCGTTTTCAAATCAAAGAGGAAGTATGAAGCTGAGAAATCCTTGCTTTCTTACCCACTAATCCTTGGGTTTCTATTCTTGAAGCCAAAGAAAGAAAAAGCAAGCAAAATCAACGAAGAAGATAGAGGGAGAAAGAGAATGTCGCGAGGCAGGGAGAGAGAGGGGAAGAAACGTTACGTTTTCTTTCCTTTGTTTTTCCTTTCTTTTATTTTCCTTCCTTTCTATTTCTTTCGTTTTTCCTTCCTTTCCTTTTCTTTCTATATATATATATATATATATAAAAAAAAATATCTAAAAATATCTAGATATTTCATAAAATTATCATTTCACCTATCACTTCCCAAACCACTTTTTGTCAAAAATATCTACCCTCGTCGCAACTCAATTGATAGATAAATTTTTCTGCAACCAGATATATTTATAACAAAATTGCCCGATATTAAATTCTTCGTAACGTAAATAAATTATTCTCCAACAAATAATTTTACTTGGGGATCCAAATATATTTTTGGCATTAAATTCATTAAATACCAAAATACAATGATTTGACTAAAAAGCCTCAGAGTTCAACACTAAAATCCTAAAGTAGTATAATTTGCAATTTAAATATATTCACCATTGTTATCTAATCGAACACATTTCGATTTCCTTCCATTTTCTCTTTCAATACTTCTATTAAAGTGTTTGACGACTCCAAGTATCTGGTATTTAGATTTCAAAGGAAATGCCCACACTTTTCTAGAGTGGTCGTCAATAAAAGTTACAAAATATGACGCACCACCAAGAGATTTACTATCCACCATACAAACATCAGTATGAACTAAATCTAAAATATTTTGCCTCCGATGAGGACCAGTATTATGAAAAGAAACTCTATATTGTTTTTCAGCAAAATAATAAGTGCAGGTTTTTAGAGACGTACCTTTTTTCACTCATGTGAACGAGACACATATGCTATTAATCAGAAGATGCACCTTTAATCGCATTCACTTCTTCCTTTCATAACTACGTAGACATCCTATAAAGAGAAGTGGAACTTTACTCCTTTGCAACCACTAGGGACCCTTTGGTGATTTTATATATAAGACCACCATCAAAGTAAGTGTGATCACCATCAATGTCCAAGGCTTTCACCAAAATCAAATTGAGACGAATATCAAGAACATGTCTAACATTCTTCAATTGAAGCTTGCAACCAAACCCAATTACAACCCAAACATCTCCCATAAGTATATCTTTAAATCGAGTGCTGTTGACTCTTGTTCAAAAAGACATTTGCTATTTTGACACTATGAAATTTTAAGATGGAACTTAAACCAAAAGATAACCACATCGTCACGTTTCAGTTCTGATTCATGCCATGCTAGTAAAAAGGTACGAAATGAAACTTCCTTTGTTTATATAGCAATTCGTCATTAATAATAAATCTTAAGAGTGCTTGCAATGAAGCTGCACTCATGATTCTTTTTGTTTTAACATCACACACATAAAGATTAATTTCAAATATTAAATTCAACTATGTTGGAGTCAAAGCAGCGAGGAAAAAAACTGTAGAAAAAGTCTCATTAACTCGTCGAAGTGTTGGAAGAGTTCGACGCTTATTTCACTAAAAAATGCAAATGAGTAGTGTTTTTTGAAGGTTTCGACGAGAGGAATCCAAAAGCGATGCTAGTTTTTTTTATAAGACAAACGTGGAGATCAGAATCAGCGTAAAACAATTCATCCAAAGAAAAAGATGCAATTATTTCTAATAAAACGAAGTCACGGTCGATAAAATTTATGCAAATAATGAAATTCAGTAGCCGATTTTGTGTGGGATAGAAGTTTTGATCGATTCAAATGTCAACGAATTGGTGGGGATGAATTTGAGAAAAAAACTGAGATGAATTATGATTAATTTTTATGTTTTCATGTCAACAAATGGATTCTATTTTTTCACTCATTATTTCACCCCTTCTTTCGAAACTTTCAAGAATTTACCATAACTTTCGAATATTTTTAAATTTTTGAAATAAAAAAGTAAGTGACATTCGATTTTTTCATACCTTAAGTTCTTTAAAATATTTCTCACTTTGAACTCTACGATTAATTTGGAATTTTGAGCTTCAGTTTTTTTTTTTTTAATGATTTTTAGATAACCTTCTTCTTCAACCTTGAGTATCTATTTATAGATAAAATTAGGGTTTCAATTTAGATCTTGTTTAATTATAAATTGTATCTTCATTGCTAACTTAACCAACAATGATCTTATTCAAATATAATAATGACCAAGATGTTTTTTGATAATATGTCCATATTAAGAAAAATCTTATTACAAGATAATGTTAATAGATATAATAGCTAAACAATTAAGTTGTCTACTATATTTAATATATTCCAAATTTAATAAAAACATATTCAAATATTTTGATTCCTTTTTACGAATTATCAATAATTACCATAAACAACATATTTGAAAATTATTCTATTATAGTTTAAGGAGAATCTAACTTATTAATTAGTTAGTTAGCAAAAAAAATAGAATGAAGTTAATAACTTATACTAAGTCCAGTATTATGGCATTTTAAATTGTAGTAACGTATTAAATGAGAAGAGTTTTACGATAAGAAAGTGAAAATTTTAAATTTTGATAAAATAACAATACATGTAAAAAAATTTTGTCAAAAATAATTTTACTATAAACTATGTTATATTACCAAAGAATTAAAAATTATTAATTGTACTTCTAATATGTTGCTTTTCCAAAATAAGAAATTGAACATGACACAATTTATAAGTCAGCTGAAAATAGTTTTATTATGAAGTGAAAATATACTTCAAATGCATTTTCTGTGTTTATAAATGGAGATTGTTTTTCAACTTAAATTGTCAAATCAAATTTAATATATACTAAGAGAAAAACCATTTTTACTTTTGAGAAGAGAATTATGACATTGATTATGGTTGTTTTTGCAAAAGTTGATAATTTAAGTCCTACCGGTAAACTCATTTGCTTTCGAAAATGTGCTTAGAAATTTAAGTATCAAATCGTCCATTACATGCAGCTTGTGTTGCTGCTTGTGAAGTAGCAAAGTGCCATAAAACATTATCAAAAGATGAATAAGATTGTACTGCTAGTTGTGTTTACTCGAAGTCCAATATAGTTAATATTGGTAAGATTAAACTTTATCTCTTTTTTTATTATTTATTTTTTAAAACACATCTTAAAACTTATTAATTTAAAAGTTAAATATATTTTTAGTTTCAATAGATATAGTTCATCTATGTTTTATCCCTATAATTTTTTTTTCAATAATTTAGACATCCATCAATTCCACATATTTTAAAATCAAAATTAGAACTTGCAACATAGACATTTTAAATAGAGTGATGTTTTTGTGGAAGTTGAGATATTTTTATTTTTAATTAATTGATTTAATGTGATCCATGTTGCAAGTATTAATTAAATAATATTAAGATATTGACTTAGGTGACAATGAACACCATGTCGTTAACGTTACAAGAATTTGAATATTTATTTGTTTCGAAAAAAAAAATCCTTTTTAAAACTTACAATAGGTGAAGGACCAAACATTTGAGATATTTTTGGAGTAACTTATTTATTATATATTTTGTAAGATTAAAAAAAATAGTTAATTATTAATTAAATTATTTTTTCTTACTTAATTTTGATATTTTATTTTTTCAAATTTATGTTTGAAAACTTGCAAGAACAAATAGTATATATTTACTGGTAACAGCCGAAAATTCAAAATATGAATGAAGTGAGAAATTGTGTTCATTGATGTTGTAATAATGAAATTTAAATTATAAACTTGTACCGAAGGCCTTGTTCTCATGAATCATTTGGATTGGTAGATTGGCTTGGATGTTAGTTGTGAGGTGAAACAGAGTAATCGTGAGGACTTTATTATTTTCTGGTTTATATAAAATAGTTATCGTGAAACATTGTTATATAAGTTTTCTAAAAAGTTTTTTGATTTTTAGAGACTTAGTTGATTTATTTATTTTTTTTAAGATTGATGTATGTAAAAATGTAAATGGCAGAAAAATAAAGAACGCAACAGTTTATCCTGGTTCCCTTTATAATCAAGGGTACATCCAATCCTCTTGAACACCACAAGATTTTCCACTATTGTTAGAATAAGTACAAGTCTCACCCTAGGACCTCTTTTACAAACTCCTAACAATCACCATAAGATAACACACCACTATCTTAGTTTACAACATTTGAAGAAAGAACGCTACTTTTCTCAATTTACACAATAACTTGAATGGTTTACAATAAATGACTTTGACTGAGATCAAGAGTGTATAACAATTGAGTACACTGATAACAGTCTAATATAATTTCAAGTACAATAAAGAACCATTCTCAATGAAATGACAATGTAAAATGTACTTGAAATATGAAAGTGAGACTTTGAATAAATCAAAACACTTCCAAAAGTTTGTTCAAAGTTATTCTAAAACTGATGTTAAGATATTGAAAAAGAGTAAATTGTTAAGTCTGGAGCTATGAAGAATTTATACTCCTTAGACATCACTTTAGATCAGTGGATATCGTTTTTAGAGGTTTGATGAACATATGCAATGATCCAGGTTGAATTTGAACTGAAAAATTGCATTGTTTCGCATTTGTATTTGACTACAGCAGGAATATAGTTGAATACACCTCTTTGTAACATTCAGTTTTATTTGAATTTTGGAGTTTGTATTCGAATATACATGCTTGTATTTGAATACAAATGAGTGAATTTTTCCATTGACTTGGTTTTGTATTCCGCTACACCATGTTGTAGTTGAATACAAATGTGCAGTTTTAACTACTAATTTGGCTCTTGTATTCGAATATATTGTATTGTAGTCGAATACAAAAGTCTAGTTTTAGGTAATAACTTATATTCGAATGCATTGTCTCGAAGTCGAATATATATATTTAGTTTTAGCTATTGACTTGAGTCTGTATTCGGCTACAACATGTTGTATTCAAATACAACATTGAGTTTTGTCATAAACTTGATTTTCAAACATTGTTCATACATTTTGACACTTTGAAAATTCTTTTGATGCATATGCTAAAATGAAATATTATCAGGTGCATTTGAAATATATTAATATTAGAGTGCATCGTGTACCTTACATTATAAGACTTCTACCATATTTGATTGTTAACTACTTTTTAAGTTTGCAACTTGACCATTTTATTTGGTCTTTGTCTTCATAAAAAACATAAGTATTTTACATAAACTGCTACAAATGATAAAGTTGTTTAAAAAATCCACAGTTTGTTGGGGCCAAGGAAGCAACAAATTCTCCCTTTTATGAGGGCTTAGGACGCTACAACTGGGTAACTTTAATAAAAAAATGGCTTAATATTTATAAAATTTAAAAATTAAATATTTAAATTAAATGTTATATAAAAATATAATTTTAATATTAACTAAATTATTACTATCAAACAAAGTAAAACATTTCAAAATTAATAAATCATATCATTCAAACCAAAAATAAAACACATTATAGCTAAGTAATAATGTATAATATACTCATACAAACCAAAAATAAAAATAAAAAGAAGGTCGAGAGAAGGTCGAAAAATATTTATAGAGAGAAAGGTAGAAACAAAATTTAGAGAGAAAGTAGAGAAAATGTAGAAATAAGAAATGAGAGGAAGATTAATATTTATAGGGAAAAAAGAGTGTATTTGTGGCAACAAAAGCAGCCACAAAATGTCAATGGTACTATTGTTTTAAAGGCGGCATAAGCAATCAGAAAATGCTACTTATGTGGCGGCCAATACCCTCTTAATCACTACAAGAAATTTAACATTTAGCGACAGTGAAAATCTGTAGATAAATGTATAAAAACCGTAGTGATAGGCAAAATTACCTATACCGACGGGGTCTTTTTTTCGTGGTATATAATTACCCAATACCTACGGATTTTCGTTGTGGCTATACGTATAGTGACAAATTTTTTAAGTTTTATATAATAATTTAAAATTTGATTTCATAAAATTAACCAAATATATATACACAATGAAATATATATATATATTTAAGAGTCAAAATAAAATTAAAGGTGTTCATCATATATATTAAAAATTAACATAATAGTTTTACAACGATAAAACAATAGTTAAACAATGTTCACCATAGGGCACTCTAGTGAATTTTTACTCAGTAGTGGAAAACGTCTTACTAACATTTAAAATAGACATCGTGTGTCATTCATAACAATCTCAAAAAACATTAAGAAATTGAGTCCACTAAATTGACAATATTTCATCTTCAACAACAAATTTGCTTTTAATCTTCACCTACAATCAATAAAATAAAAAAATGAATAAATACATGATTCAATATAAAAATATTACTAATAAAATAGAAAAAAATATTAATGATTTTAATTAAAATTAACTAATACTATCTAATTACCATTTTCATTATTTTCGTTGTTGTTTGGACCATGTGAATTCAAATGGTTTTGAGCACTAGTAGCATCAAGAACCTATCACAAAAAATAGAAAATATTACTTATGAAAAATACGAGTATGGAACTTATGAAGTTAGTTGGATAAGATTAATAACTTATGATATACATGTCTTGCAACTTGTATTATATCATTCACATCTTCTCCAGAAAATCGATTTTGAATTAAAGTCATCAAATTTGCTAACAAGTTTTCCATATTCTTAACTCTTTCACGCAACTCTTCATTTTCAGATGTACAAACCTTCAATTTTTTAGAATGAGGAATCTTTCCCATACATCACACACGTCCGTTTTTATTAGGTCCTTGTACTTGATAAAATATGTCATCCTTCCAAGACATAGAAATTTGTGTGTCTTGGGTTGATTGAGAAGTTTCAGTCTCATTACTATGTTTTTTTAGTTCTTCCTAAAAAATAAAATAAAAATTATTAATGATTGAAAATACCAAATTGAAATTGACATTCGAAGCATGTAGTACTGCAATAAGATCCAATTAAAAACCCAATACAATCATCATACAATTGGAAATAAAATTCAGCACTTTATCAAACTTAATTTATACACATTTTATATATTGGTACCATTTAAATATTATCAAAACTTACAATCAATCTCGTAGCCTTTTCATTAACAATTGTTCCGTCTTTACGAGCGCAGGTATCAATGTAAATGTAACACCCCAAATTTTAAAATAAACTACTTTATTAA